>LXHY01000030.1:0-356529 GCA_002093855.1 Fusarium praegraminearum | reverse complement strand
CTGTCCCCCTGCCCCGATTAGCTTCGACGCCAGTCTTCTTTACAACACTAGAGTACCCAACTAGACTAGCAAGCATGGGTTTTGCCGGGTCTTCCTTTATTCCCGGCCTTGCCAGCATCTTTGATCTTTGCAGGGTTCTTTGACAGGTAGAGGTAGCCAGGTGACATGTGACTAACCAATATTTGCAGTCGCATGCTTCAGGTTTTGTGACAAGTTGTCACGAGGACAGTTCAAGCTATCTCGCGATGCAATGTGAATACCTGGTCTGAGAGTGACATCCAAAACATATTACTTGTCATATTCTCTTCTTCTCTCAGCTCGAGGTTGGGTAAATTGACAATATCGGCATGTCTGAATTCTCTTGTGCAAAAGACGCGTCGGCCAAATGTCCCATTATCCCGAAACGGTAAAGCCTCTATTCTCAATGTGCAAAAGAGGCGATTTCGAGTCCATGTGGATCAGATCATGCTGTGTTAGGATCTAGTAAATTCTTTTCCCCTCTCTCTTCGGTCTTACAGAGTCTCATATCAGCTCATTCCACAGACACAAATACCAATTGGACAATCACGGTCCCTGATCAACGCCAGGTCTCATCCACATGGCGAAGCCTCGTCGGCTCTACGGTTGTACAACACGGAAAGACGGTTCGTGCAACAGGCTGGGAAAACCTTAACCGATGCTGCAAAACATTACGAGAGCAAAATAAAGGGTCCAGGGGTTTTGTGTCAGCCTCCAATTCAGCCATGGCGTCCAGGGCAGCCAACTAGACGCTTGTGTTGAAGTGGATGTGAATCATAACACAAGCTATTGCACTATTCTGCACTATACAAATGACCCTTCAACGGCTCAACTCAACAAAGCACTAACTTGGATGATCCATCGTGTGTGTGAGTTCTGACGCGACTGAGACTCCGGAGTCGATACTCAGCTCTTCTGCACCAACAAGGATCGGCAGGCCAAGCATCATATTATGACTGTAGACCAGGTACAACATCAGATCAGATCATATCATATCATGCCGAGTCGTCAACATGCCGTCATATTTTACCATTTCATATTCTCTCAAGTTTCTTTGCCTATCTTGTCACAAACTAGAACTCTTTCTTTTCCCCAGAGTGGAAACTCACAAGCCACTACTTTGAGACGGGCTGCATACTTCTCCCTGTAGCCCTACCGAATCAGGCCTTGTGCTTCCTAATCCATTTTATGTAACGGCACTATTTATGCAGGATCGAGTTTCCGCGCAGCCTCCCATGCCCCTAGACAAACATGGAACAGATACAGCCTGTGAATGGCCAGCAAACTCGGTGATTTTCCTCAACAGGTAGGAGCTTTTCTCTCCCCACCACCGGCAGTGAAGCCTATAACCCGGACATTTTTAGTTCAAGAGAGTTCTGCTCCCGATTTGGATTGCTGATGATGGTGATCGAGCCTACGTAATTTCGCTGAACTGCATTAGCGAGCAACTAAACCTTTGCTGTGCGGCGTATGCAATAGTTAGATTGGTTCTGCCAGCACCTCAGATCAACATTCCTCGGAAAGGTAGCAAAGACCGTTGACATTCCCACCCGTCTCATTTGCCTCGCGATGTGCAAATCAGAAACCGTTTGACATGTGTCTTTTATGAGCTCCCGCGATCCAGATCAATCTTAATCCTAAGACAAGTACAGCCAATCCTTCTTGAACTCGGCATCGGGAGCCGCCAATCGTGTCTGGTCTCTTCATCAGCCACATCAGTTTGAGCCTCTTCCCAGTCTTGTTCTGTCATATATCATATCCGAAGGCCATCGGGGGACTCGAGTTAGGTACGTACTCTACGACCCCTGTCCCCAGCCTCAAAAGCAAAGCCAGAGCCGTCCCAGCGCAGTGGGAAGGGATGTTACACTGAGCCAGAGTGCCCTTGTCAGAAGCAACCAGGACTGGGGTCCTCAATCTCTTGATCGGAAAGGCGACTTGCGGATCGGCAGGATGCTGTACCCAGAGATCTGAGACACTTACTGTGGAACCCTTCTGTCCAGCTTTTGCTGCCAGTTCATGAAATGTGCCGACTAGAACGCAACATGGGAGACTGATGCGTAATGACTCCTTCAAGTCTTTTCCTTCAATCATTGTCAATCATTTATGATATTTTCCAGACGTCAGGTACTGTAGGAGCAAGTAAAGAGACAACCATTGGTTTAACTCGGGTCTTCCGTATGTCAACCAATCGTCCATCATATGTGTGCTTGTTTAATCAAGCACACTATATGCAGCTGTCTGAGACCTGGCTCTGACTTGCTTCTCCTCGATATGGGGTGAAGTGTCTGGCAGAAACCCAACTGCCTGTCGAACACCATGCCAATATCTACTTTGTGCCAACTCTAACACTGAAACTTATCGATGCAGTTCACAAGGGCCAATGCGTAAGAAGATGATGTGTTTGAGTAATTATTTTCATTGATGAATCTGAGCTGTGGCACTTTGAACCACAGTTTGGATTCTTGAAATAAGAGGCAGCAGAATCGAAAAGAACCAATAATACAAGAACCCTTCCCAACTCCAAGGTAGCAACCCAAGAAACCTCCAAGTAAACGCCGTAAATACCATGAGTAATACCATGGTTGTGGTAGATATGCAAAAGAAAAACCAACCACATACATCCTTTTGCGCCGTCTCTTTATCGTACATGCCATTACACCGTCTCGCCTTGGAAGAGGCTCTTCCTGTATGTTCTCTGAAAATGTTGTCGTGCCTGAGTCTTTGACGCGGAGGCGTAAAGATGGCGGCCGGGCTGCAGATGCTGCAATGTCTTTCTTTTTCCCGACTCCGTTTTTATGTGTGGTGGTGTGTAGATGCGAATGTGTGTGGACAAATATGTAAGTGTGTGTGTGTGTGTGTATGTCTATTATGTGTGGATCCCCGATCGAGTAGGGAAAGCGGGTCGAGCGCTGAATGTGGCGTTCTCAACTGTTCTCTTTTCTCTTCGGTGACGACTGACAATGCCCTTCAAGTAAGGTACCCGGCTAAGATGAACGGGCAAGGCAAGCTCAGTAGTCTGAGCCCCGCTTCTCACCAGTCTTGGATTTTGATGGTGCTCGTCGCTTCCTGCTTCGCTCTTCTTGCTCGATCACTGGGACTGCAGCGGGGATAAACTCTACTCCACGGTTGCGGCTGTTAGGGCGTGCGTGCAACTTGCGGTGGTTGTTAAGGTTATCTTGGCGGTTGAACTGGTCCTTGCCACAGAACTCGCACGAGAAACGGTTAGGTCCTTCACCATGAAAGCTGTTTATTGTTAGCCTCTGTGCTCATATACCGAGTAACTAGAATAAACTTACGTTTGCTTGTGACGCTTGAGGTGCTCATTTCGTCGGAAAGCCTTGTGGCAGCCAGGGTAGTCACACTTGCACATGGCTCTTCGGACCACGTCGACTTGCGAAGGATCAGGCTTGATGGATCGCTTTCTCGATGATCGAATCTGAGCTCGCTGTAGCTCGTTGGTCTTTTGCTGAATCTCGTGCACCATCATCGATCTCTGAGACTTCATACAGTTCGGTGAGTTGATCTCATGCAGAGGATATCCCAGGGGAGACTGTGAGTGTCGGTCAAGATCAAACGAGTCAGAATCGGGGAAAAGCTGTCGGCTAGGGAAAAGCGAGATTGGGCTATCGTTGACGCAAGACCACGATGAGCCAGTCTCGGCAGCCTCAGATCCTGAGATGCTTTGGGTTGGTGTCATCATGAAAGAGGCAGCTCCGATGGAAGCATCAGGGGAATAGTACATTCCAAACGAGTTTGATGGTGTCACGGATCCCATTGAACCATGGTGAGCTAAATTCATGTCCATCATATGATCATAATCGAAGCCGAGTCCATCTCGCTTCATCGGAGTGTTGGGGAGGGCATCGGAGAATGACATATGCTCAGACTCAGACTTGATAGGGCCAGGCATGTATTTGCTCATTGCCGAGGAAGGAGGAGTCAGCTCAGCTCGATGAGAGACTGAGTTGTAAGGACCATCAAAGTCCATATTGCCGAATTCATGAGGAGTTGAGCGTCGTGATGTAGGAGTGAAAGGATCATAAGCCGATGAAGCCGAAGAGAAGCTTGTTGTGGTCGAGGGGCAGGACATGGGCTGACTGCACAGGTTGAAGCTGTCGTCCATGTCGAACCGGAAATCCGCCTCGTACTGCATCTTGATACTGAGGAGTTTTGATAGAAGGAATCAAGAGAGGAGAGATGTTTGAGGATGTATGTGAATATGTCTTGAGTTGAAGGAGGGTAAGAGTGTTCAACGTTCGTTCAAGAGGTTAATCAATTGTCTGATGAGTCTGAACGGGAATGTTTTTTTCGTCTTTGAGGACGGACGCCCTTGAAGATATAGACATGCGGCGGAATGAAGTACACTTCGTCGGCCTATGGTCCTGAGACAGACAAGACTGTAAGCTCAACCACCCGTAGATCCCTGATCACAGCCGGTGCAGCTAGTAGGGGACCCGCGAGACATTACTATGATAAAAGTGAATCAAGGGCAAGAATGCTAGCCAGGGTAAAGAGTCTTGGTCCAAACTCAGATCGAGATCGCTGTCTAGACAGGCAGGGCGGGAGAGGCGTGATCCACCATGGGCAAGTGGGTTTATTGCTCGCATAGATAGAAGCAATGTTCAGGATGAGGATGTGTCAGTTGAGATAAACCGTTCCTGAGTATGTTTCTCCAGGCTCCCAACACCCTCAGCTGGGCCGGACTAGCTATACGCAAGTCGGGAATTGGGATGATGGACTGAGAACTCGGTCTGAGCTGCTTTCTCTAGGCAGTTGACCAAAGCTCAAGACAACCTTGGACATGGTAACAACCCGGAAAATAGGAAAAAAGTACTTACAAGAACAAAGACGCATAGCATAGTTGTGAGAGCCGGCTTAACTAAGCGTTGAGATATGGATTGAGGTGGGCGTGCCCAGACCACATCCTGGGGTGGTTCCTCGTTTGGGCTTGGGACCACCCCCTCGATGATACCCTGCCCCTGTTGCGCTGAGGCCCTAGACCATGTTGCGGATCCTGGCAAGAGCGGGAGTGGTGTGCAATGCACCGACCCCAGCACTGAGAGATGAAAAAGACTCGAAGTCAAAGAGGTGACAGGTTCGGTCCCTGCATGAAATGGACGAACATAACCCCGGGGGTGGACGGTTAGGACTGACGCCAACCCTCCATCTCGTACATCCGCACATCAGCCACTAGGCTTGACAAGATGTTGGGCACGCCCGCTCTGCAGTCGAAAGCATGGAAATCCGATTGTGTGGATGACCCAGGTCTGTTGTACATAAGTCTTCTCTTTCACTAGCTTACTTGCCCCCGACTGCAATGGATAGCTCGTTGAGGAATGGTCAAGGCCTGGAATGGGGCAAGTGAAATCCACACTCAGAAAGACCTTGAAGTGAAACAAGACTACTTGTTCCGAGGGGACGTGAAGTTTCTGTTCCTGAGTGTGCCTGGATGTGTAACTTCTTTGGAGAAACATGCCCCATAAGGTGGTCTTTGGTTCTCCATATTGGACTCCCTTGGATTGAAGGCAAGAGGGCGCGATGGTGCAATGTCTCCGGTTAGGTGAAGATGTGGAGCTTTTCAAAGGTCAACCAGACCAGAAGTGCAATGTGGTCCTGCACGAAAAGCAATACGTGATGCAGGTCTCACCCAAAACGAAAGGGACCTGCGGCTGTTCCTGGCGGCGCATTATCAATGGAGAGATAATGATGTGGTAGACTCCTATCCGAACACACGAGAAGAATCTCCTGCTCCTCCGCAGATCGACGTGGACCCTGATCCGACGATACGTCTCAGAGGGTTAGAAACAAACTGCATGTTGGGAAGTCTTCCAAGAGAAAGTCACCTGATATCATTGGATGGGCAAGTTAGTAGGCCGCCACCCAGTTGTCAGCGACGCGACCTTTTCCCTCGGACAATACACCGGAACTGCTAGGCTCTCGCGCGCTTCGGAAATGGATGTCGTCGGCAATTTTTGTCAAGAATCTGAAAGCTGGGTAATGCGAGCAAGGGCAGTACAGCAGTACGCTAAAACAGCTAAATTCGCGAATGTGACAGGAAAGAAGTTGCCCGAATGGTTATGCGGGGCGATATCAATAGACAAGGTGGCATCCGTAGTGCTAGAGTATAGGTAAATTAGGTTCATGCTGACAGTTGAAAGCGCGTCGACCTGGTTTAGACCCTTGTTTCGTCTAAAGTAGCTGGCTCAACTTATTCCTCTGGAAGTCCCTGTTGTGGCGGCGCACGGGGCTCGTTATGACAACACAGTACAAAGCCCCAACCTCAACTGGTATTGTACTGGACTGTAAGCGTTGCCACTAATGGAGGAGGACTATGGCAGTATGGATTCGGCCGAAAGCCCGATAAAACTGCTGTTGGTGTTTTATTGTATTGACAATTCGAATTCAACGCTCTTTGCTGACGTAGTCGTTATCAAGTCAATAGTGTCAACTGCCCTCGAGTTTGTCATTTCTCTTGTGCTCATGTTTGCCAATATCTCCAACTCTATTCAGTCTCCGTATTGAACATTCGAAGGAGGGGTTGAGGGGTTATCGTTTCGGTTCTTGGCTCGTTAATTACTGCGCTCCCTGGGAACGCGAACGCGCTCATGTCTGTGATAAGGGTGAAGGCATAACAAAGGGACGGATGGAGACACCACGTTAGTTAGTAGATTGCGTGAGCGTCTGTTGCAAGAACTAACGAGAGGCTCGGGACGGTAGTGCGGCCACTAGATAAGAGTCTTGACGATGCCGTACATCCACGAATCACAGAACCGCATTGTTTGATCTAGTTGTCAGTTATGAATGACACTGTAGTGCCTAGTGCCGGGCGATCTTCCGGGGGAGCGACCCAGCGATCCTCGAGAAATCTAGGAACGAAGACAGGGTTCATGGACAGGGAGAGGCGTTCGTAGATCTGGTGCCCCACAAAGTGCAGAATAGAAGACGCTATCGGACGGTACGAATTCTCACACCCCCATCTTGGCTGTTGATGGCTGGCAAGACACCCAGGGTGGGCGGGGCAAGATTTTTGTAATATATCAGTTTTCTTCTTTGGATAGAGAAATGCGCAGAATACTAGTAGCTGAAGCTGAAGCTGTTGCTTGTAGGTTAGTAGTTGTGAACACAGGAGACTTAGGAACCGTGGATGGATGGATGCCTGAGGATGGCCGTCTACCTCTATCGTACTTGCCTTCACTGGCGGTCACAAATGAGGACAACAAGTTGGGAAGCAGCGTAATTCATCATGATATTTTAATGTTATGCAGCGCAGATTACCAACTTCTTTTCGTGAGATATGACAGCTTCAGCCTCATTCCATATACGGCAATTTCTCATTTAATTGATGGTGTTGAGCCATGGCCAGTGCAATCCAACTGCATACCCAGCACCTGCCAGCCCTTGTCATATCATATTCCAGGTCATTTATGGACGCTTCATACAGCTCAGGGCTGAAATAGGTTCCCCTCTGCTGGACTCGAATTGCTTCTCATCATATCCACTTCCCGTGCCATCCATCTCAATGCGATTGCTATTGTAGTAAGGCCCAGGCTCAACAACAAGCATTTTGCAATACCGCCTTCTCCGAGTACTCGCACCAGGACATACCCTGCTTCTGCTGACTGGCCCTCGCCAGCTTTATCTCGACTCAAATTGAATGGATACTTTTTCCTGGCAGGACTGAGATCAAGGCCCATAATGCGGCCTGCTTCTCCAGCGCCGTTGGTGCCGCTCGGTTCAATTACACGTACGCATACGAGTTACCCGATGAAAAGAGATAGATGTTTATGCCAAGAGGTTAGTATGTGTGATATGTCGATCACACTCAGCTACTCGACAACTTCATCGCTGTAAACCCCAGAAGATCTCCTGTCGGATCTCTTCTTCCTCTTTTGTACTCATCATGCCATCATAGACTTACAACTTCTCTATCTATGGAGTCTCGCCAGAGGTTCGGCCTCGCATCCGCAGAGTTCCTCTTCCAATCAGAGTCTTTGTCTCACATCAAAACGCCATCAGTCCCCAACACCAACTGAATTTCTGTGTCGGATTTCGAGACTCCGAATATGATCAGTCATATTCTCTGACGGACTGACCTACCACTACTCACTATGTACAGTACTCCACAGTGCTGGGGATGGCCTAATCAGATAAAAGTGGTCTACGACAATTCTCCACAGCCGTTTTTTGCTTTTTATCGGGCTAGTCTCGCTAATGATGGGTAGGAGGACTGGCCGCTCGTTGGTAATTCCAGCTGGAAGATCGTCCCAACTGTGTCCCCAAGAAGCCCAACGTTGTCGAACTGACTTTGCACTATCGCCATGGCTCAAACGTATCCCTTTACCCCATATTGGGCAATCGGCGTTCCATTTATTGCCAATTCGGTCTATGTCTCCCTCTTTGCAAAACCCGTACACTATTACTCTCCCTCGCCCTCGGTGTTGGTCGCTTTTATCTTGTTAGGTTGTCTGTAGTTTCAACAGCTTGTCGTCTACACTACTGTACCTCAAGTCAGAAGCGGGTTAATGCTGACGACTTGACTTGGGGTATTTGACGTGAACCGCTAGTTGTGGCTCCCGTCGAGGCTTTTCTTTCGTTCAATGATAGACACGACTGCGACAAGTCAATACGACTGGCCTGCATGGCGGCCCCAGCATTTCACTTGCCTGTACTGAGATATGACACCCGAATGGACACTGTCCTGCCCTGTTGCCGCGGGCAGGCAATCGGCTCTAACAGTGGAATCCTTAACCCATTTCTTCTCCATCACAAGAGCCCTGAGAGTCATCCGGGGTCTACGACTTCTGGCCCGGGCAGGCCCATTCAAGACTCTCAGGGCTGAGATGCTGTTAGCTCCCGCCGAAAGCATTCGGCCCAATTAATGCCTACCTAGCCAGCCAAGTATCTCAGTTACTTAGGTCTGACCTATCCTCACGCTGAGGGCTAGGGAAGTTGTTCAAGTCCATTCAGGTATTAGACGGCTCCATGATGAGCTGGGTTCCATTTTTGCAGCCCACCTACAGAGTACCTCGGTCGCGATTCCATTCCATGACATAGCAAGTCGCGTCTAGGCCGGCCGATGTCGACATTTTCTTTTGATGTAATTGATGTGACTTTGGATCGCCGATGGGCTCCCCTTCCGAGATTGAAATGGCATCTGGCAGTTTTGGTGTTACCCGAAGATCGGGGTTACACTGCAGCCGCTGTTACATCCGCTGTGAATCTCCCGCCCAAGAGGGACCACCGACTGGGAATAGTCAGGGGTCTGAGAAGGATTCCCTGCTCTGATCCACGCCTACATGCTTGAGGTATGTAGGCTTGATTATGTGCTTGTTCGATACAGCAGCCATCCGAAACCTGGGCTGTACGTCATCTGCATCTTGTATCTTTTTATCCACTGCATTTTCAAGGAACACAAGCGCTGACGCCATAAGTTGTAGAATTCTAGCTATATGACAAGCATTTGACCGTCTGGGCAATATGGCGTCTGCATAGTTCGTGTAATGGAAGTCGTCCAGTGTCCCACCGGGGTCCAAAGAGCCGCGCTCCCTACTAGCCGCACTGAGGCTATTAGTGTGGATGAAAGATCAGCCATGACGGTTGTCTCTCTGTATATATGTTTTGCAAGGGAGACGCGACAGAGAATTGAATCAGTTCCCTATTGGGACGCTATAGCTGAAAGTCGTGGAAATTGCTCTATCGATTCTAATAAACTTTTGTTTCGCAGACGTCAAAACCGCAACGAGGTTCGCGTTTCAATAGTAATGGAATGCTGGTTCAAATTAACCGTTTTAACCGTTGTTAGTGGTGGCATTAATTGAAATACGTCGGGTCGGCAGCTAATAGCTGGTGTAAACTGTAAAAGAAGGCCCTGACGATCTGTCCACTAGGAAACAACCCTGAACTAAACAAGCGAGAGCTGTTGTTCTTTGCCAAATGGGTCTTGACATATTTTAGAGTTCAGAGGAGTCAGATCCTATTGACACGTTAGGCCGCGCCATCAATATCGCTTGCCATACAATCGCCTAAACCTCAGCCCAAGTGTACAATGGAAAAGTCCTTGATAGAAGTCTATTGCTCTTTGCCCCGAACTTGCACGATTTCTGATCCTGAAACATTTTTTCTTGTATTTTTATTATTTACAAATACAAGTCTTCTGGCCTTTGACACATACAACTAACTACAGGGTAAGCACAGCACCACGGTTGTCTTTGCATTCTGAGCAGGCGATTCCAAACAGGACAATTAAAGTTTGAATTCTTCATTGGACTTACAAAGTTCCAGGGCGTGGTTTTTGAATTCTGAGGCACATTCTCGTGTGTCATAGTAGCTAGAGCTCTAGCGTTTGGCTTAAGGAGGAGGCGCTGATACTTCCCAGTAGTCAGGCACGTTTACCCAATTTGCATGTCTCCTCCACTTGGGACCTGATAGTACCAAGAACATTCGTACAAGTCCTTGGTCTAGAACGAGCAAACATGGTCAAAGATCCCTAAACCGGTGTACTGGTATGAACCAACTAGCCACCCGTGACACGGGCCGTACAGCAACGGGCATTTAACTCTAGACGCAGTCTTTGGTGCCTGTCCATACACAATAGCAGAACAAAGAGAAATATTAGTGTAGTAGCGGTATTTTCCATAACATTGTTTTCACTCCGATATCGCCAGACGTCCCTCTCCGAAGCTATCCTACGTGGGTTTCAGCTTCAACACCAAGAGCTTGACCTCTTCTGAGTGTCTGGCAACTGAATAACAAAAGTAGAACAAACCCTAAACAAAATACGTAGCTATGACTCTCTTGCATGTAATATTCAAAGTGGCGTCAAAGAGTTCAACTCAAGTGCCGAAAACTTATCACTGTGAAAACATGGCGTTTCGGTTAACACGCCAGCTGCTTGCGAAGCCGCTGCAGCGGAGCAAACTTCGTATTGAATTCCCCAAGGCTAAGAAAACCGCTATTTCATCAAAGCGCAGAGACTTACTATTGAAATGCACGCCCTATGGTCCGACCACAGTTGCAGTGCATTAGTTCAGTTCAGTTGCGCCCTCGTCAAGTATGTCGTTGAATATCAACGTCTGAGTGGGGTTCGGCGACCTGAAGAATTCTACAACTTTGTCAATAGACTCGGAGAAAGAATCAACCGTGCGCTTTGGAGTCACAGCGCATTATTGTCCAATAGCAAAGATAAGGGAGGTTGACTGAATGCGTGCTCAGATAGTTGTGTTGGTCAGTAAGAATTTCGGCCCGTGGCAGTTACATCGTGGCTCGCTTCAAGAGTTTATGCGACGCGAACTTCTATCAGACAAGGATCATAACACGTTGATTCGACCATGTTTTATCTGTTTTTGACGCGCGGTCTGACAACCGCAATTCCTGTTGGTTGACCCATGCAATGTCGAATAAACGCCGCATATCATGTCTCTGAATCGAATGATCAACAGAGCTGATCTCAAAAGGCCAGAAAATGCCAAAGCAAAACAGGCAATGTTTTAGTACTTTTGGTCGTACATAGCTCTTGGCAGTGGCAATTCCTACTTATCACTTTTTCTGACTCATATTGGCGTCTTTGACAGTGTTGCATTCGAGTCAGATGTACTCAGGGCCGGCACAGTGTTGCCTATATGCATAACAACACCATAGTTCTATGTGATGACGACGGTGATAACGTCCAAGCTGAAAGCAGGGCAAGTTGTCTTTAGCTGAAATGCCATTTCGTTAACTCTATTTTATCGGTCCCCATTTTTGTTTAGGTTACGGCTAGTCCACCACTGCCAGTTCGGCATCATCTTCCATGTCCTGAAGCACCTCGTTCATCTCGGCCTCTGTGGCCTCCAGACCCTCGGAGCTCATGAGCTTGTTGTCCTTGTCCTCAGCTGTGCAGGGATTACTGGTTAGCGGATGGAAAGGAATGATGATCAGGGAACTTACTTCGAGCTTCAACAAGAAGATTCTCTTGGACTTCACAGTCGGTTAGAACGGATCCATCTCCAATAACGGCTCTCTTTCCAATGATGCAGCGAGTCAACTTGCAGGCTCTGCCAACAACCACACCTTCCATCAGTAGACATTGAGAAAGCTTGGCACCCTCGTTGATCTGCGAGCCGGCGCCGATCACAGTCTCTTTGATAGATGTCTTCTCCTCAACAGTCACATTTTCGGCAATGAGACTGTCCTTTTGGGTGATGGTCGTACGAGGTTTCACACCCTCGGGGTAAGCGATCTTCCTTGCGTGAACATAAGGCGAGCTGGCTTCTCCGCCAGTCTCCTCAAGTGACGGGAGCTTGGCCAGCTGAAGTGAGATAGCGAGCAATAGTTGTGCAGTATCGACACGTCGAATCAAGGGCGCAGAACCTCCACCGGGATGGACGTAAGCAACGATCGGCGGCACTTCGAATGATTTCGACTTGTTGTCTACCGTAATCCTGGGTGTCTTTGCATCGGCGTTCTCGTCGCTGGAAACTGGGTTCCCTAAGCTGGGCGTGTTGTCTGGGCTGGGATCTCTGAGGGACGATGAACCTTCGTCCTCTTCTGACTCCTCGACCCGACCTTGGCTGCAGGAACTTTCCAGGTTGAGTTTCTCAGCAAGACCTGATTGCCAGCCAGCCTTTGCCCACCATCCGATAACGTCTTCTCCGATACTTTCCATTCGCTCGTTGTCCTTGACGAAGTCGAGAACCCATCGAGGGAAGATGTAAATGTGAGCATCTCGATGTGTCGTAAACATTCGCACGCGAGTGTGATTACGCAACAGGCCGTGACGAACGGGAAGTGAGTTTTTCTCCCCAGTTAGATCTCTCAAAGAGTCAGTTGGCATAGAGTAAACAAGCTTGGACAGGTTTGAGAAAAGTGACCCCCTGGGTGGCGTAACAGGAGTTGAGGGCAGGGGAGTTGTTGCAATAAAGTCTGTCTCCTCCTTCTTGACCGGTGCAACCGCCTTTGTGTCATACCAGACACCAAGAGCGCCGCTGTGAACTGATCGATGACCATTGGAAAGTCTAGAAGTTCCCAACATGTCTGTCAGGCTGGCTGACTTGACCATCCATGACTGAAGAAGCTTCTCTCCTCCAAGCTCGCAAACCAAGTCGCAAGGCAGAACCACAAAGTCACCAGTGATAATCGACCTGATCTCAGGCAGTCGCAGGATCTCGGCGGTGCCTGTGTTCTGATCCAAGTCTGCTGGTGAGAGGATGTCAGGTCGTGGCAGAGGAAGTGCAGTAAGATGAGGGTTAGTGTTAAGAGCCGTTGAGATAGCAGCAGAAGCTGTGGGCGGACAGATGAGGTTTATGTCTAACAGTTGTCAGTATCGAGCTTTCGGTCAGTGGAGAGTGAACGAAGGCGCTTGTAGCCATGCGCATTCCCGATGAGTCAAACACCAATCCCGACTTACCTGTGATGCCAGTTCGGTAGCAAAAGTCGAGCGCATACCAGACCATAGGTCGGTTGGCGATAGGAAGAAGGGCCTTTGGGCTCTCATCGGGGTTGGAGGTGAACGTCGGGAATGATGAGCCCGGTCCGCAAAGAATCAGGGCTTGAAGCCCAGTTGAAGGCATCGAAACAGCGTGGGGCATTCCGCCAGGGCAATATCTGCTGGTGACAATAAAGCTGGCAGCTTTTGCTCAAATTCTGGGGTCTTGTAGTCAAGAATTGTGAGTTTGTTTAGTGAGCGATTCAGTCTGATCACTCAAACGTGAGTCGTTTGTAGTCAATGTGAAGTGAAGGCAGTGAAGAGTCACTCAATCATCGCCAAGACATCAAAAATGTACGTACGTGGGGTGGTGGTGTCCCGCCTGTGGCTGGTGAACACTGCACCGCCACAGCTTCGAACCTGCTTCACGTGGTTTGGTTCTTCCGACCTCGGTACGGATTAATTGGATTGTCCCCCGCAATTCAGCCCCTGGAAGCTGAGCTGCTCTTTGTCGGCCCTCGGGCTGCCTGCTGACCTGTCGTTGCTGGGGTAGATGGCCTCAGCTTGCAGCTCGCTCCACTGTGTTATTGACGCTGATTACACCAACCACCGCGTATATTGAAGAATCGCCTCGAGGCTCGCTACATATAACGGTGCATCCTGACGCAATTCTTTAGAAACGGCGCACTATTAAAGATTTGTTTGTTTATATAAAGAGGCCCCTTGCGCCTGCTGCCATTGGCGCTATTCCCTCCACCCAGCAATGCGACAGCGCGCTGCTTAAATGTCGCCCGATCATGGATCGTCGCGGTCGCGACGAGGAGTTTGGAGTCACTGGGTGCCCCTCGCAGTTACACTTACAGTCGCAACTGTAGGTGTGGCTGCTTGGGTATGGAGCCAGAGGAAGGACACGGAAGAGGAGGACGACAATGGTCTTGATTACAGTAACCATGCCCGTGGAGGCGACCATCAACCATACGAGTCCCGCGATGTCGGCTCGCGTGACATTCAAGGGCCGGAGAAACCACCACGACCCGATGGTCAAAGCCACGGAATTGCGCATGCGAATGAAGAAGCAACCGGCGGTGGCTGGGGTTCGCGCGTGACTGGTGCTCTGCGACGAACACCGAGCCCGCAGCAGTTCTTCGACACGACAGGTAAGACTGTGGCGGCTGGTGTCGCAGCTGCAAGCGCAGCTATGGGCAAGGCTTTAGCCTCCATTCGCGAGGAGGACAAGAGCCCCTTTGACGATAACAACCCCTGGCAAGAGGAAGAAGAAGCTAAGAATGAACGAGCGCCCGCCGATACGTCGTCCCAACACATCGGCGGCAGTAGGCGACGCAAGACGGTTGCGATTGTGGTGTCTGCCGAGACAGGCGCCGTGCCTGAAGAGGAGGACCCTTTCCATGAGCACGCAGTAAGTTGACACGCTGATTATCCGAGTTTCTCGCTCTAACGTACATCAGTCCATCCTCTCCCACATCCCTCGACACATCGATCACTCCAAGGTCAAGCTATTTGTTCTGATTTACGCTCCTGGTTTGAAGGAACCCGCCGTGGATACTGCTAATAGTAACCTTCCGCCACCTTCGCTGAGCTCCTCATTTTCTAACATTGGACACGATCAAGTTCAAACTCCTGCCGAAGAGTCAAAGAACCAGTTGTATGCTTTTCGTGCTTTGGAGCCACGTTATATGCTGACAAGTCTTAGTGAATCCGGAAGCCCTGGCTTCAACTCAATTTATTCACAAGCTCTGGGTTTGGTTGAGAAAGAAACCATGGTTCTCCCTTTTACGACATCAAATGGCCATGTTCACATCCTGCGACACCTTCAGCCAGAAGTTATCTATCTTCAGAAAGCCCTTTCTGGTCAAGATGGCAGCATCATCACGACTCTCCAGACCTGGCTTCGACATGACGTCATTCTGATTGTTGGTGCAGATGGTGGTTCTGGAGGTTTGGCAGATAGTGAATCTGAGGCTGAGCGATCTACTAAGAGCAAAGAGTGGTGGCAGCGATCTGAAAGAGTTGGAAGAGGACGTGGAGTTGTGGTTGTCGATAGTATGAGGCTAAATGACGATTGGGCGCGTCGAGTTCAGGGACGTGATTAAGGCCAACGCGTCTTGCGACATAGCACGATATACCATGAACCTATCTGTTTAGTATATGTCAGATTCTTGCAAACACGAGCACGCGTGTAAAGGTACTTTATAAATTAAGAGTTATTCAATTAAACGTATTTCTTTTCTTTTTATTACCGCCCAAAATGTTCTTTTTGTAATTATGCTTGTACTGCTCTCAAATACGCTGCACGTGACCTGCCCCTTCCGTAATCCAACATCACCCCGAGGAAACCCACCCGTGATGCGGCGACCAGGTGTACAACATCATCGAATGACATCCGACGCTCTAAACAACGCAACGAATTTCTCAAGGATACAGTGTGCTCTATCTTGATACCCACTGCCTTCATGTACCATTTCCGTGATACTTGACTTGCGCTTCCTTGGAAGACCCGCGTTCCTCTCCCGCGATCCGACGGCCAACTCCGCATCACTCAGACGACGTACAACGAACCCGCATCCTTCGAAATCGACTCCGAACCCGGCATTGTGCCGTTGCGACTGGAACATAAATGTTTTCGCATTGAATAATCATCAAAACAGCATCGAACTGATAGTTGCGGTTGGGATACCGTCATAATCACTAGGCCCCGCGGCGCAGCGCGACTTCGTCACGATGGCGCCTGTTGGACCCATCGTTCAGCAAAATGTCGCCCACAAAGTAAAACGACCTATACCCCCGGGGATTCAGACAAATGGTGCGATGATATCCTCAAAATCGTCACCATCACCATCAATGTCCGCCAAAAAGCCACCACCAAGTGCGAAGCAGCCACCACACTCGGCCAGCGACAGGGCAATTACAGCATCATCCGTCCGACCCATCAACCGAGCTCGACGAGAAACAGCATCGCAAATGCAAGGCCGGCACTCTAGGAACAGTGCCGGTCTGCGATCAGCATCTATGGTAGCGGATCAAATAGCCCACGACGCGGAACCTCGACCGTATGGTACGTTTACACGAGGCATTGCTTGTCGCTCGCGCGCTAACGATCCTGAAGTAGTCACAGATTCATATATCTTAAACAAGTTCGCCGGTCAACCTCCTTCCCTGATCATCCATTTACACCCAACCCATTTTCGATTCGATAGCCAGGATGGTATGTTTTCATACAAGTCGCCTATGAAAATCTTCCTCGAGCATGTTAAAGCCCGGACCATCCCACATGACCTTCTACCATACTTTAATGAAGGTGGTGTGTCGTTCTATGATGGATGCCTCATTGTCCAAATCCACGATCATAAATCACTTGCCGAAGCCAAGGATGTTGCCAAACCGAAATCAGCAAAGGGATCCGCGGTGCTATCATCCATTCACAACTACAATCAATGGCTTACACCGTCCCCCAGTGTTCCTTTTCCTCAGGAGAACTCTTCAACTATGGACGGGAAGACAAAGACGGGCAATACGGCAGAAAAGGAACACTCCCCCATGCCGCCCCCTGAGGAACAAAAAGAAAAGTCTAAAAAGCCGCTGGTCTTTACTGTGGTTCTCCATCAAACACCAGAGAGTTTACAGATGGATTTATTCATAAAAGCTTCGACCCCGCAAGGACCGAACGACGTGTCAAATCAACCTCCTTCAACACCCATGTCATTGATTCCCCCAACACCGACTGCTGCCAACATGCCACCACCGGCAAAGCGTCAGAAGCGCGAGAAGACAGAGCTTGACGGTAGCAATATTCACGAGGCAGAAGGTCAAATTCTGTTGGCCACAAACGCGCCTTTGGTACTTGCCCCCACAAAGACGATAGAAGAAAACATCATTCTACTCGAAGCAATGAGTCACCCCAAGCACTCACAGGCTCCTCCACAGCCCAAGACACGCAAGCGAACTCGTGCCGAGATGGCTGCAGACGAGGCTCAGGCCGCAGGTACAGAACGATTTATGCTTATTGCGGACCCGCGTGCAGCATCCAGTGCAAATGGGGCCCAGAATGGTAGTACAGCAGATGTGGATGCTTCAACTGGTGCATCCACATTCGAGCCAAGATTCGAGCGATTCAAGGTTATCGACGAGATTATAGCGAAGCACAACGAAAGGAAGGAACAAGAAAAGGCCAAGCAGCAAGAGGCGGACCGGAAGCTGCAGCAACAGAGAGCACAAGTACAACAAGAGGCTGCTCAGAACGCCCAGAAGATAGCCCAGGAGGAACGAGCTCGCCACGAGGCTGCAGCGAGAGAGAAATCGATGCGACAGGCTGAACAGCAACGACAGGCTCAAGCACAAGCTCAAGCCCAGGCACAACAAGCCCGCGTGCAAGCCGCAACTCAGGCCAGCCAGGCCAATCAAAATGGTCAGCGGCTCAATGGTAATCAACAACAACACGCCCATCCTCAGAACAATGCCATCACCAATGGAATCAATGGTACGAGTGTGGCAACGCCTCAGATGGCCAACAACATGCCTCCACAAGCGCAACCTCGGTTCCAGGCTCAAATCTCGCAACCGCCAGCATCTTCCCCAGCGGCTCGACAAGGTACCCCTCAGCACATGTCATCTCCAATGGTGGGAAGCGTTCCCATGCAACAAACCAACTCCGGCATGGCGAACAGTCCCCCACGACCATCTTCTGTTGTTCAGAACCCAGCCGCTATGTCCGTTCCTATGGCTCACGCCATGTCTTCAAGGGGCAGCCAGCAGAGCCATCCCTCTGGTACCCCAAGAATGCCTCACTCAACGCCTAACATGGCCCAGGGCACGCCTATCAACAGGCCCAATATGATAGCTACTCCCCGCATGACGCAGGTCAGCCCACCACCAGCTATGATGGCCCAGAACTCGCAACCAGGCCAAGGCATCATGATGAATAACCAAGGCATGAACCAGCAAAATCCACATTTTGCTCAACAGCTGGCGCAGCAACGTGCCCTTCAGCAACAGCAGCAACAGCAGCAGTTGGCAGCGATGCAAAACAACATCAACAATGGTAACATTGCCCAGATGAACCCACAGCAGCAGCAGCAAGTCATGCAGATGATGCAGAGGCAACTCATTGCTCAGCAACAGGCTCAGCAGCAAGGCAATATGATGAGCCCCCAACAACAACAACAGCAACAGCAGATGGCTGCACAGTATGCTCAGCAAATGCAAAACATGTCGGGCAACCAGATGCGACAATTCCCACCGCAAATGCAGGCACAGTTACAACAAATGATGCGCTTGAACCAGATGAACGGCCAGATGGGCAATAGTCCTATGCAACGTCAAGCCAGCGAGCAGATGATGAATGGCAATAATATCAACATGCAAGCTTTCCAAGCAATGCAACAGGCTCAGCAGCAACAGGCCCAGCAGCAACAGCAACAGGCTCAACAACAGCAGCAACAGAGTCAACACCAAATGGGTCAAATGGGTCAAGGGACCGTCCAAGCCCAAGTTCAGCAGCACGCCAGAATTATTTATCAAAAGATGGTGACACATGCAATTACGAAGCATGGATCAGTGGACAAAATCCCACCCGATCTAATGCTGAAGATTAAGACTGCAAGTATGACCCAAGCCACAAATGCTGTCCAACAAAACTTTCAGCGGAGACAACAGGCTCAACAGCAGCAGCAAATGATGATGCATCAGCAACAACAGCAGCAGCAACAGATACAACAGATGCAACAACAGCAGATGCAGCAGCAACAAATGCAACAGCAGATGCAACAACAGCAAATGCAGCAGCAACATTTACAACAGCAGCAGCAAATGCAAGGGATGAATGGCATGATGGGTGGCCAGGGGATGTGATGGTCTAAAAGGGACTCGAAAGACGATGGAAAGAGTTAATGTTACCGCAGAATAGGGAAGGATTCAGCGATCTTGGAGTTAAGGATGATTTGTTATTTATTGTTTTTGGTATGGTTTACGAGTTTGGGCAGATATACCCCACGGGAAGCGTTCGAAACGGATCAAGGGTTTTTGTGAAGGCCTGATGACTGTCTTTAAGGGTGCCCATGCTATTGAATTTGTAATACAGTGGCAAGGAAGTCTGGCCGCATGTGATGCTACGGGCATACACAAGGAGTATTTGGATATTCAAGAATTCGTTTGAAATCGTCTTTTACGATATTAACAACTCAGTTTTAAATTCAGCGTTAGGGAACAGATTTGACTGTGAACAAGAAAGACGTGTCCTATTTTAGTCGTCTACTGAGATAAGACAACAGAACAAAAATTGAGTGCGTAGTAGCGTAAAGGTAAAAAATAGACAATCTTGGAGTTGCTCCAAAATGGCATGAATCTGTTCGCCTTTGGTCTCTTATGCTTCATGCACTCACTACTAAGCCAAGATGGGTGGCTCGAGAGCTGTCACGTGCAGGCAGCTTGCGACGCGGAATGACACAACCGCCAAGACACAAGGAAGGAGCTTCTTAGTTTACCTCATCCAATCGTTGACGCTACCTCAGTAAATCCGCGATACAGCAACTCAAGACAACGTGACCATTTCATCACGTAGTTTCTATCACAAGGCACACGACGAAGAATCTATCCGGTCGACTCTTTCCTTTCGTTTGAGCATAGCAACGCCTTTCCAGTAGCTCCCTTTTTCGAATCCGCAATTCCGTCCCCTCGGTATCATCGCTTAACGTTTATCCCTATCTCGGCTTCCGTGTTCTTCTCAGATATTCTCGATGTATCGGCCGGATCTACTGGCATTTCTACTGCCTCTGCTGGCCGCGCCAGGCTTTGCTGCAGAGACACTCGACTGTGGAAAGATTCGTGCGGATGGACACACGTTTGACCTTTCCAAGCTTGGTGGACCGCATTCAGTTGTGACGACGCGATACAAGCCCAACCCAGCCGGACACTACAACACAACTTATACATTAGACGTTTGCAAGCCGTTGAAGAAGAGCGGAGGAAGCAAGTCGGAATGCCCAAACGGCACTCGAGGTATGTTCACGGTCTACTGAGATTGTAAAGCTTCAACTGACAAGCTTTAGTTTGCGCCATCACACATCTTCTCAAGTCTGACGGGGACAAGAAAGAGGAGGACGAGGTTACGAACGTCGTCGCGATCGCAGGAAACCTCGAGAACGCCGGTGGATCTCGGTTCGAATGGACTCCTACAAGACTCAGCACGGCCGAGTCGAACTCCGACAAGAAGAAGGAGGGTTTGCGACTTGTTCTCACGGGCGGCAAGGATCCTTTATCTGCCCCCTCCAAGGAAAAGACGGACCAAAAGGCCATTATTGAATTCCTTTGCGACCCTAACAGAGAAGGAACAGAAGGCGAGTGGGTCTCTGAGGAAAAGTACGAGAAACGAGCCGACGAAAAGAAGGACGACGACAAGAAGGACGGCGGCGGTGACAAGGATGAGGGCGAGTCTACCATCGAGCACCAACTCAAACACGAGAATGCTTCCCTTATCTGGGATAGCTTTGAAGTTGAGAAGGATGTCGGAATTCTGCGCTTGACATGGCACACCAAGTATGCCTGTGAAAAGCGAGAGGAGAGCGGCGGTGGCGGCAACGACGACAATGGAGACAACTCCAGTTCCCACTGGGGATTCTTCACCTGGTTTGTCCTCATGTGAGTATATTCAGCCTTCGATTTTGCATTATTTTCTAACATATTTAGCGCTTTCTTGCTCATTGCTGGTTACCTCATCTTCTCGTCCTGGATCAACTTCACCCGCTATGGCGCTCGAGGCTGGGATCTTCTCCCCCACAGCGACACCATTCGCGACATTCCTTACCTACTCAAGGACTTTATCCGCCGGATCCTAAACACTGTGCAAGGAACGGGTAGCCGAGGCGGATACAGTGCAGTCTAAAACGGCCTGAGAAGTGTACATGGCTTTCTGTTTGTTCGAAGTGAAATACTGGGCCTTTCTAGGCTTGGTTCTGTGGGGGGACTATGATGGCGCTCATGCTAGCAGTTCATTTTGGCTGGTTTGTATACATAGGTTGGGATTATCAGGCTCTTGGTCTCGTATCATGCAATCAGGTGTTTAGAGTATGAAAGTTGCGAATGCGCAGTATTATGGAGTCAGCGTTGGGGTTATTAATACAATTTCGTTGTGCTGCGTTCTTAGTAGGAATATGAAGGGTGTCTTGACAGTTGCACAACTCTACGTTTACCATGAGTTTGAAATTTCTAGGTATGACTATGATTCCATAGACGACCGTCCGTCCATGATGAGTACCTACAAGGTACGCTGTGAGTCAGTAGAACTGGTCAGTACGAAGATCGCAATCCGAAGTACAGTAGCTGTCTGCCAGGGCGCGCCTAAAAATACCTAAAATTTAACTTACAGGGATAAGAAAACACTACATCATGAATGATTCCATAGCCTGAGTCAAAATTGTCTCCATAATCGAGACCCTTCCTTGTCATGGCAGCTCGAGTGGCTCCCAAGTGTGAGTAACTTGCCCAAATACAGTTAAGTAGCGTCACAAAATCGACCTGCGATAGCGGAGGCGATTGATAAGATAAAACCACAAATATTCTCTCGTCCAACTAACCCCTCCAGATCAATACAATTCCGCAAATCTCTCTCTTCACTTGTACTTTTTTTTTCTTGTTCTTCTATCTGTAATTTATAAAATCGGAAAATTCAGAATCGCAATGGCTATGCGACTCCCCCTCCGAGCCCGATTGGCCAGCTCCTGCGCCGTCGCCCGTCCTCGTATCGTTCGACGAGGCCTTGCTTCGTTGCCAAATGCCGACGTCGCGTCCGACTCCAAGAGCGCTGCCATGGTGAACGAGCATGCGCCTTATATGGTTGCCACATATGCTCGTCCTCCACCTGTTTTTATCAAGGGAAAGGGTTCGTGGCTTTGGGATGCGGAGGATCGCAAGTTTCTTGATTTCACTGCCGGCATCGCTGTCAATGGTCTTGGTCATTGCGATCCCGAGTTTACTCGTATTATGACCGAGCAGGTAAGTTGTTCTAAGCAATTGAGGTACAGGAACGGGCTTTGCTAACTCAATTGGTTGTCTACAGGCTCAAACCCTCGTTCACGCTTCCAACCTTTACTACAACCCATGGACCGGCGCTCTATCGAAGCTCCTCGTCGAAAAGACTCTCGAGTCTGGCGCTATGCACAACGCCGCCTCAGTATTTGTCTGCAACTCCGGATCCGAAGCCAACGAAGCCGCCATCAAGTTCGCCCGCAAGGCTGGCAAGATTGTCGACCCCTCAGGCGAAAAGGTCGAGATCGTCTCCTTCAACAACGGCTTCCACGGCCGAACCATGGGCAGCTTGTCCGCGACCCCGAACCCCAAGTACCAGAAGCCCTTCTCGCCAATGGTCCCCGGCTTCAAGACTGGCGACTACAACGATATTGCGGGCATCGATGCGCTAGTCACTGAGAAGACATGCGGCGTTATCGTGGAGCCTATCCAGGGTGAGGGTGGTGTTACACCTGCGAAGGAGGAGTTTCTCGTTGCGCTCGCCAAGCGATGTCGCGAGGTTGGCGCTGTTCTGATTTACGACGAGATCCAGTGCGGTCTCGGCCGTACAGGCACATTCTGGGCTCACGGCAACTTGCCGAAGGAGGCTCACCCTGATATCCTCACAACAGCCAAGGCTCTCGGCAACGGATTCCCCATTGGCGCTGTTATGGTGACACAGGATGTCTCTGATAAGATGAAGGTTGGCGACCACGGTACCACCTTTGGCGGAAACCCTTTGGCCTGCCGACTGGCGCACTACATCGTCGGCCGTCTCGCCGACAAGCAGCTCCAAACCGATGTCATGGCCAAGTCTGAAATCTTCAAGAAGCGATTCGCCAAGCTACAGAACCAATATCCCGACCTCGTCAAGGAGGTCCGTGGTCGAGGTTTGATCCTTGGTCTGCAATTGTCTCAGGACCCTTCACCTATTATTAAGGCTGCTCGTGAGCGTGGTCTGCTCATCATTACTGCCGGTACCAACACATTGCGATTTGTGCCCAGCTTGACTGTTACGGATGAGGAGATTAACCAGGGACTGGATATTGTGGAGGCTGCTATTGCTGCTACTCGATAAGAGAGTGTATGTATACATACTTTGGTGTTTATGATTAAAGGGTTAAAAGTAGATTTTTGACGAGTAGAGAGCGGAGCTAGATAAAAAGCTAGATACCATATACTGATTTATGTTTTACGTCGTATTCTTTGTGTCTTGTTGGAGGTGCCGCATGCTCTACATAGAAATGTGAGGTTAAGATCTGAGTCTTTCCAGCCAACCGAAGTCAGAATAACAATTTTACGTTTCTATCCGTTAAATCACTAACGATAATGTGAAATCTTCTTCGATTTAGTCTTATTCAAAATCGACACATGCTTCATTCATATACATAGTACGCCTCATCACATCGCTCAACGCCAAAGCCTTCACAAATAACCCATCCTTTCTATGTAACTAGCAAATAGCATGTGTCTTGCCATGCTTGCCCTGGAGAGAATGTTCCTCATCCTAAGAATGGTTAGTCACAGGACTTGGGTGTTGTGTTGGTTGATAACTTACCTTGTATACGGGGTGGGCATGCTTTCCATGTCCCATAGTAACAATGTGGTTCTTGATGTACTCTTGACGTTTCTTGATCGACTCATGGTCTGTCTCCTTGAGAAGACCGTGGCACAGCTTGACATCGCAGATGAGCTGGTCACATCGACTCTTTGTAAAGTCCTCACGGACGACAACACGCAGCATCTTCACACCAGAGTTGGGAGCCATGGTATAAGCAGGGACAACCCAGCCTCGAGAACGTAGGTGGTGAGCAAGAGCGAACTCATCGAAGTGACGTTCAGGGTCGCCACCTTCGTCTGCGGTCTTGAAACGGAAAGCAACGAGTGGAAGACCAGCACCTGAACGTTCTGACATGATGACGAAGCCTTCGTTCTCTAGGGTTTCTGTCAAGTAGTCTGCGGTGCGTGTGAGGTTGCTCATGATAGCGCGGTAACCACGCTTGCCGAGACGAATGAGCTGGTAGTATTGACCGATGACTTGTGATGCACCCTTGGAGAAGTTGAGGGTGAAAGACGATTGGTCGGCACCGAGGTAGTTGATGTTGAAGACGAGTTCTTGGGGGAGAAACTCGGGAGATCGCCAGATAACCCAACCAACACCAGGATAGACAAGACCGTACTTGTGACCTGAGACGTTGATGGAGACGACCTTTTCACAGCGGAAATCCCACTCTAGATCAGGAACCACAAAAGGAGCCACGAAGCCTCCACTGGCAGCATCGACGTGGATAGGGATATCAAGGTTGCGCTCAACGAGGAGATCGTTGATGGCCTTGATATCCTCGTACTCACCAGTATAAGTCGTTCCGAGAATGGCACACATACCAATGGTGTTCTCGTCACATAGATCAACAGCCTGTTCGGGATCCATGACAAACCGATCAGGCGTGCAGTAAACGAGTTTCTCATCAATCTCAAAGTAGCGAGTAGCCTTTTCCCAGCAGACCTGAACGGCAGAGGACATAACGATATTGGGATGTTCTGTGCTCTTACCCTCGGCGATTCTGCGGTTCTTCCAGCGCCTCTTCATGGCCAGAACACCGAGCATGATGGCTTCTGATGAACCGACGGTTGATGTACCGACTGACGAACCAGGAGGAGCGTGGAAAAGATCGCCGATCATGTTAACGCATCGATTTTGGATGTCGGCGGATTGAGGGTATTCTTCATAATCGATAAAGTTCTTGGAGAAGGACTCTGCCATGAGCTTCTCGGCTTCATCTTCCTGGAGAGGGTGTTAGTGAAGCTATTCAGAAGAGGTATAGTGGGGTAGTTTAGTGCAATGGGTTTGGTGCTATAGCGTCCCGTCATCATCGCCAAGAAATGTTTCCGTCTCCGCTATGGAGCTGGTGGAGGAGCAGATCGATGGTGATGGCTTGGCATTGAATGGACTTGGCCGGAACCAGAAAAGTCAAGGAATTAGTTGATGCTTTGTTGTACGTACCATGTAAGTTGTAACGAAAGAAGCCAAGCTGGAAGTAAGGTCAGCAATTAGTAGATGATCTCGTCATGATTGGAAACAAACGTACTTGAGCATGGGGTTGTTGTCAAGACTCAGGTCATCCTTGATCATGCGATAGGCAATGTCGCGGGGCATTTCACTCTCTGGCATATGATGCCTGGGAAGATCCATACCCGCGAAGCGAGATCCGTAGACGCTGGTGGTGAACTCATCCTGGTAGCTCGCCAGCTTCATCTGGGGCTTCCGTGAGGCCCGAGAGCTGGTTGAGCGAACGGATGCAGCGTCAGAGTCGTCTCCGCGATGAGCACCACCGACAACAGAGAGGTGAGCCATGTCGTCAACGAGCGTTGAAGATTTTCCTTTGGAAGGGAAGTATCCGTTACTTGACTTGATGGGGTTTCCTTGGTCGTCTGTCTCAATAATAGGAACGGGCGACGCACTTTGAGAATTTTGAGCGAGACTCATGATGAAGGAGGGGTAGAGGGATAGCTCTTTTGTATGTAAACAAATCGAGACAAGAAGGCTTAATGCGATAGGCCGAATATGGACGGGAGCAGCCGGTTTTGTGTAGCTACTAACTATAGCTATCTTTTTGTGGTGGGCTGAAGAATGGCTTGTGTTGGTACTTGGTTGGTTACTCTGTTGGCAATGACGGCACGTCGCAGGTTGCTTCTGCTTAGTACAGAGTAACAAAGTGTTCAGTTGAGGGGTAAAACGGAAAGGTCGGCAATATGAAGAGTTATAGTGGCAGAAGGACGTGTAATACACGACGCAATGTGATGGATATCAAGATGAGGGAGCCTCAAAAGTATGGTATCTCTTTTGAAGTACAAGAGTAGAGGAGGAGAGTGGTAAATGTATATGTTGATACTAGGAGGGGGACGAGTGAAATAAACTCAGATTTACAAAGAGGCAGAGACACCGACTTTTTAAAGCATTCTACCAAAAGTACGTGAATAAATAAATGTCTCCAAAATAGGAGCATGGAAATACGGCACGGGGGTGCATGAGATATCCATCCAGTCTATCCATTTGGATGAGGCCCCTAGAGCGGTATGTTCGGTACCTGAATCTTGTATGAGCTTGAAAAGAAGCACAGCCCAGTTGTTTACATCCGAAAGCGTAGTATACGCGGTACAGAGCCGATGGATACAGACGCAAAAGATACCTGGCAACTACTTGAACTGTACCGGCCAGGAAAACACCCGTTTACATCCGCTTTGTCTGTGCTTTCGTCTTTTTGAGCATGGCGATGATGATGATGACGCTCCCCTTGTCTTGGTGATACCAGGGAATAACTTCTGTCTCTGCAATAGTATTGGTTCTTTTGTATATCCCTCATATATTTTACTCATTGTCGGGTCTGGTATATGGGCGGCCTCACTGTTCTGGTCTCAATAAGGAAATGAGTGGTGATATCTCGTGTCTCGTTAGAAAACCCGCAACTTTGGGTTCTGCTTGTGTTCATGCCAGGTTAGGACAGGACAGGATCAGCTCACCTTGCTTCTCACTTCCCTTCACCTTGCACTTACTCAATCGGGCAACTCGGTCAGGTACGTGTCTTGTTTCAGTGACATAAAGCCGCAAGCAAATGACGGACATTTCTTACAACACGCGGTTATTGGGGTTCTGGACCTTGGGCATGAACAAGGTCAAATTTTGGGGTCAGATTGGGGGTGAAAAAGCACCTGATTATCTTCTCTCGCCTCATAAAACATGGCATCTTCCAACAAAGGGGTAGAACACGGATAAAGGATGAAGCAATCGGCATCGGATCAGACTCAGAATCCTTGTTATTTTGGGGTGCAGGCAATTGCCTAACCTAACTTATGGAATGTGTTCCTATTTGCTGGGTTCAGTCTTTACGATAACGTTGCATAGCAAAGTCGGTGTGTTTTCCCTCAACATGTTACGTATTACTCTTGATCCAATACTCTTTCTAGCATGTTCTTTGAAGAAGAAGATCAGCTCTGGCGAGTAGTTGTGTTGATATAATTCGCTATTTACAGGGCTGAAAGGATAGGAATAGGAATGTCGGAAGCCGGGTAGCGAGAGTAACCCAATCACGGAGGTTTCTGGTCGGTAAAACGGGGCTGTCAGGCCTACATCCCCGGGTCTTCCGTGCATAAGTCAGTCGCCTATTAATGGTTCTAGCGACCAAATTACAGCACTAACATACAGAGAATAGCACTGAGAAGCACTGGAAAATGCTGCCCGGGCTGAGACTGATGTGCATTAGCAGTTGGTCAGGGTTGGTTATCACGATGAACCACTACCAACTCATCACAAGAATGATATCCCTTGTCATGAGGCCCAAAAGTCAACAATTATTACAGTGCTCTCCTCAAACACCACGTAGGCTACTATGCCTTCTTGAACAAATCACCCTTAAACATGTATTACATCCCCTAAAATGATGACCCGATCCAAGTGGCGTGTCCTTCTCAGCCCAACCAAGGCTCCCCAGATCAAAAGAAACCATCAGGGGTTTACAAATATCCAATCGGCCCAATTCCCGCTTATTTTCCCATCATGAGTTGCGTGTTTTTACTCACCGAGGAACTCTGACGCAAACACGGTCCGTCCGCCCCCTTTTATGCCTTGAGATGCCTCTGTTCCTCTCGGTCGCTGTCCGTAAGCTGTGACTTGAAGGGTGACTTTGGCGTCATGTTCTGGACTGTAATGGTAAGATTGTTTGGGACCTTGGTCAGCATGATGGTGAGACGAAAGCCTAGAACAGCAGTGAATAGACAAGAATAATGCCTTACCCTTCGTATTCTAGAACTTGAGTACTTCAGAGGTTTGATACATGTGTTAATTTAAGTCATCAGCTATTCTAAGGGTGTCCTTTGTGTATCTACAAAAAGTCATCATATCGTAAGTCCAACTATGCAGAAATATATGCCTTTCCCAGCTCATCCTGTGTATCATTCCTCCATATATGCAATCACACATACACCTAAATCACTATGCAGCAAAAACTCCAACTATGCATCCCCTCAATCAATCATCATCGCCAACCATCCCCGTCAACCCACTCGCAAGACCCTGCATACGTCGTCCAAGTAAATCATCAGAGCTCTTGAGCTTGACAAGACTCTTATTTCTATTCTTACTCTTGTTCAAACCGATGCTCTTTCGTCGAGTAGCGTTCTTCTTGTCGCCATTCGCAAGAGAAGATCCGTTCGTATACGCCCGCGGCGTCGTGTCTCCGCTTCCATAGCCGTCGTTGACTTCTGATGACACGGAATCTTGTTTCTGTATAGGCGGCGAAGGTTGGTTAGAGCTTCGTCGCTGATTCATCTTTGTCATGCTGATTTCTAGTGGCTTGTCCTCTTCTCCACTGGACTCTGTGCGTTGATGATGTCTTCCGTCACCATTAACACCAAAGCCATTAGTCTGCGACCCTGTAGCTCGGAATTGTCTATCCTTTCGCACACGCATGACGTGTGCGTGTTCGAATAGCTGGTCAAACCACTCGACACACCGTTCAAAATGTCTCCAAGCCGGAGGATACACAGTCGGGAATTGCATAAAGCCATGAGATGTTCCAGGGATCAGCATCACTTCCGCGGCATCCCGGTCGTTAAACTCTGCCCCTTCGATTCCTGCTTGATCCTGTATGAACGCAGCTTCTTTCGCGCGGCGAAGTCTTCCTGCAAAAATAACTGTATCATCAACAAGAGGATCTCGTTCTCCTGTCATGAAGTACGTCTTGGGGAAATCAACCAACAAAGCTTCGGGTGCGAGGACAGGGCTGAGGAGATAGTCCTGGCTAAAGTCGGGGCGGTTATGTGCACCAATGTACAAGATGATCATTGCTCTCATCATTTCTGGCGTGAGTACTCGATCATTAAAGTAGGAGATCATTGACGATGTGGCCAGTCTTGTCTTCATTGGCTCGATATGGTGAGATGAGTTCTTTCCGGCGGCTTCTGAGGTCTCCTTTGGCAAGCTCAAAGATCGAGGTCCAACATGTGAGAACTCTGGATGCGGGCTCTTGGGTCCTTGAGAAGCGGCAATTAGAGCCTCTTTTGTCGTCAAGCCGTTCAACTTGCCAGTCAACTTAGTGTCTGGTGGCGGTGATCCCTCTTCTTCGTCATCAGAATGATGAGGAGTTCCGACCAACTCGTTGTATTGCATGCTCTTTCGTCGCATGATTCTGCGATTCGTCTTTCTCGCCTTTCGATCCTTGATGAGAGACATTTGTTCGTCAGTCATCCAGTTGCCGATATTCATGTCCAGCGCTGGGTAGAAACAAATGAGTCCGTCTGGAGCAGGTAGTTCTGTCTGTCCTGGTCTGCGGAATGCCGGATGTCTTGATTCCATAATCATCAAAGTCGACGCAACTACGAGATTGCCTCCAGCACTATCACCTGTGACGATGACTCGAGGCACTTCCGTTCCTGGTAGACCAACGCATCGACCCTTGGTGTTGATAATGGTCTTGTAAACGTCGAAGCACTCATTTAAAGCATACGGATACGGGAACTCGGGTGCCTTTTTGTAGTCAAGACTCAGGATAGGTAGCCCTGACTTGGCCGCCCACGAGAATAACTTGTCGTCGTTGCAGCGAGGATCCATGGCAACAAACCCGCCACCCGGAATATCCAGAATTATCCTATCATGACGCTCGAGATCTGATAAAGGTCCATCATAGTACAGCCACGCAAGAACAGGCTCTTTGTAATCGCTATCGGCAGGCCGGGGGATCCGAATCTGCCTGGGAGGCCATCTCATAAAACGCGGTCGCATGAGGCCCTGGAAGAAACTCAAATATGGCGATGTGCCCTTGTTCCAGGACACGCGCATATGCTCTACCGTGATCATGCCTCTGACCTTGCGAACTTTCTCATCGGCCTTTTCAGCAGCGACGAGGTAGAAGAGCGAGAAGACGATACTCGCCATGTCGCGCAGCCATTTTGTCTTGATCTTCATGGCCGTCCAGAAACCAGCGTCCAGCGCGGTCAAGACCCATGTGGCCCGGTAGTAGGTGGCGTCGTACATGTTGGCCAAGGGCTCTGGACTGGCGAGACCGACGAGGGTGCTGAAGTTGCGGGCGGCGTATAAGTAGATCATGGTTAAGGCAACGGTTTGCCATGGTGTGAGACGCTTGGAGAAGAGTCTCGAGAAGAACTTTGCGCCTGGAGGACCATGTTTATGACCTCTATGGTCTAGGTGTAAGCATACTACAGAAGCGACGAGATCTGGGAAGTCTTACTTGACTAAGTAGGCGGACCAAAAGGTCAACACTGTTAGGACTTGAAGCCTTCGAGACTTAACCGAAGGCCGTCCCAAGACGTGATCTATCATAATAACCAGATCAGGTCCAAATGTATATAGTTTCGAACGATGTGAGATAAATGTGTAAGTAAAGTAGAAGAATAGACAAAGGGAAACTAGTTAGGATTCAAGCAAGCACATGGTGTTGTTAGCCTTTTCGGGTAAATTGACAGGCGTTCACATGAAAGAAATACACGACTCAAACACCCTCGGAGGTTGTAGTATAGGAGACAGGACAAGGGTTGTGAGGTATCGCCAATTGAAGCGTTGTAACGGTCTCGTTAATGGGCGGTAGCTTAGGTGAGAGTTTCCGCCTGTCCAGCAGAGATGAAACGAATAAAACAAGAGAAAGAGGATGGAGAAAAGTAAAATTCGATTGTAAACTTCCAACTAGGCAGAGCAAAACTACATAAGCAAGCCTCGATTACTGCAAACAAATGATGATCCCAAGCTTAATTCGGAATCAGAGCCGAATAGAATGACGGGCTTGTGACTCGTGACAACTTGGGTTTTCAAAGTATCGATATTTCCAAGCTTGTTGACATGTGAAAGTTTCCCCCAGAATCTGGATAAAGAGAGACACGCGGGGGTAATTCTGTGGGGGAGGACATGACGTAGATACGGTATTCTCGGGAATAGTGACACTTCTTTCTAACAACACAAGACAACGACAATACCTCGAATTAAGTTAAAATATGTGAGACAGGCAAACAACTTGACATCTTATCTCTTACTCTTAGGCCTCTTCCATTGAACATAACAATCACTTGCAACAAATGCCCAAAAGCTAGAATACAAAAGCTGGAAAGGAATGCAGGGCTTTGTTCCCATGCGGTTCACATGATTCATGGCTTGTAGCGGCACGTGTACATACCCAGGTAATCAATTAATGCAGCACCCCTGACAAGTCAACCATCACATGCTGCATCTTGGCTGACAGGACAATTGAGTTTACGGTGATTGGGTATTGTGAGTTGATGCGGTTCTTTTCGGCTACTCATGGGTTTACCAGTTGTCTTGTCTTGTCTCTCTATCAACCTTTTACAACAGACAAGGCTTGACAGAAGAATAGAAATTCTAGCAATACTGCAGCCAGCTTTTGAACATACTAGAACGCCTGTCCTTGTACCTCGGTACTTGTCCAGGGTTGTCTGAACTAAAAATAGAGTTGCAATGGATGTCCACTTCTACACCAAAAAAAGACCGCAGTCGGAACGGCAAAAGTTTTGGAGACAGAGGGATTTGAACCCCCGGCCTTTCGCAAGTATTCGAAACAATGCAAAGCGAACGTGATACCCCTACACCATATCCCCAGTGTTTGTTAAAGGGTGTCCCTCTTTTAGAGTATATATACACAAGGCCACCACGTCACGCCAATGAGTGTTCATTCTCTTTGCGACAGTATCTAATCCTCCACAGAGACACCCAGGAGTCGTTTCTCAGTGTTTAGCTAACCGTACGACGTTATAATGCAGTTTAGACAGGCATAGTAGACTGGGTCTGGAACTTTGTCCTTAACATCGCCCTTCTCGATTGATAACACCATTAACGACTAACATGATGATTTGTGCTTGCCGGGCCGATAAATTCTAAACGTAGAGTGCGCTCGGGCTGTCGACTGTGCTTAGATGCAGGCATGTAAGTTGAACTCAAATAATCTAAAATAGACAGCATGCTTTTTTCGATCGCAAACTACACACAAAAATATGCTGCAACTTTGCGCAAATCTGTAGCCTTGATAAAGTCAGCAAAGCTCAACTACCATCTTCGACGTCACTCTAAAATTCGCTATTCATTGAGACATCACTAAACGAACAGAACAAGTGGTTATACAAAGAAACAGTTTGGTAATATGTAAGCTAAAAAATATAGACAAGTCATAAGAAGTTTATCCTTCACCACCGAGAACCCAGTCTCAGCGGTACCTTCATCATTACGCCAATGTGTCATTCACAAAGGATCGCTTATTGCACCTTGCTGGCAACAAACTCAGCAGCAGCACCAGCGTCCTTGCTGTAGGTAAGGTGGTCGGGTGTGATAGCAGCAGTACCGGCGCAGACACCATCGCCGGCGTGACAGATGATCTTGACCCTATCAGCTGAGACGCCCTGGATGGCCTGCCTCTGGACTGTAATACTGTTAGTTTTTTCATACTTGTGCTTGTTGACATGTTAAACTTACAAGGGTCGCCGAAGTTGAGAACGGCAGCAACCTTGGCTGTGGTCTCAGCAGGAAGAGCCCTGGCAGCGTTATGCACCAACATAGCTCCCTGAGAGTATCCAGACATGACAATCTTGGTCTTGGGGCACTTCTTAGCAGCCTCCGTGACAAGGCTTGCCCTATTTTCTATTAGCATCGTGTTACTCTTTTAAGGCATTGTGAGTTTGACTTACATCTTCTCAGAGCCGGCTTTGTCACCCATCTGCATAATACCAGCAATGCTAGCGCTGTAGTCGACACCCTGAACGGCGAGCTTGTCCTGACCAATCTTCTCGGCAAGGGCCTTGAAGAAGGGAGGTCCGGCAGCTGTACCAACGTTACCAGCCTCAGTAGTACCACGAGCGAAGATGACAGTTACGTCCTTGCACTCGCCGCTGAGGTCGTTCATGGTAGATCCACCGGCACCGCCTAGGAAGCTGCCAAAGGGCGAAGCTGCCGCACCTCCGGAAGAGCCTCCTGAAGAGCCACCTGAAGAAGAGCCACCGGCACCGCCCAAGAAGTTACCAAAGGGAGAAGCAGCCGCACCTCCGGACGAAGCGCCATCAAAGATACCACGGCGAGCAGCAGAGCCACCAGCATCAGTAGAGCCACCAGCATCGGCAGATCCTCCGGTAGAGCCGCTGGGGGGAGTAGAAGAGGTCTGAGGGGAAGGAGTGGGAGCCACAACGCTGGGTGCAGTGGCGCTGGGGGTATCGTCTGAGGAGTCGTCTCCCCCAAGTCCGGGGATACTGGGGAGACCGCCAGATCCAGAGCCGCCTCCAAGACCTGGGAGGCTAGGCAGACCAGAGCCAGAACCAGAGCCACCTCCAAGGCCACCTCCAAGTCCGGGGAGACTAGGCAGACCACCAGATCCAGAACCGCCTCCAAGGCCAGGAAGACTGGGGAGACCAGAACCGGAACCACCTCCAAGACCTGGGAGGCTAGGCAGACCAGAGCCAGAACCAGAACCAGAACCACCTCCAAGGCCACCTCCAAGGCCAGGAAGACTGGGCAAGCCAGAGCCAGAACCACCTCCCAGACCGGGAAGACTGGGGAGGCCAGAGCCGCCTCCAAGGCCAGGGAGTCCACCGCCAAGGGTTCGGTGAGCAATGGGACCAGCCACTGCGAAAGGAACAAGAGCAACGAGAACAGATGTGTAAAGCATGATGAAGGTTGTTCAAGCTGTTGAAACGAAAGATACTTGTTTGTATAAGAAGCGAATGTAAAGGGTATAAAGAATGTACAAGAGGCTGCTGAGTTGAGATGAATCTGATTTCGAAATCTAGAAGGCGAGCTTTGATCTAGATTATATACGTCTTGTTCCTGACGCTTAAGCCTCTCTTTCTTTGTATTCATGATACTTAGCCATGTAAGTCATGACGATAGAATCGTTCTAGACATCTGGATACTCCAACCGCAAGAGTTTCCCAACTTGGGAAAAGGTTCCGAGGTGGCCATCCTCACCAATCCCACACGAGGATCCAGTTCTGCATAGGAAGGATTTCTGCTCCGTGCTTGTTCGATTATCCAAGCCGAGAAACGATTCGGGGCGATCATACTGGAAGATCCCGAAGGAAGAGGAGGCCTGACGAGGTTGATGAAACGAGAACGCTTCTACCAAAAGATGAAACGGTCGGTCAAAGGCCGTGCGCGTCGAAACAGGCGACGGAAGACCAAAAACAGATGAAATGAATGGCGCAAACATAAAACGGTGAACTATTCCAAAAAGGAAATACCCTATTTTTTACTTTTTTTACGTCAATCTCTAACGTTGATCCGGATCTTGCATTCCACCAATAATTAACAATAACTTTGTTTCTTTATATGCTCAAGCGAAGGTTTATTATATATGTCAGGAAGTTAATTCAAAACATGGTGATAAGACGGTTACAAATGATAGATGATATATATCATCTTTATACTGTACTACTCCGTAATAAGTAACTGCCTATCAAATGCAATCTGTCACATCAGTTGACGTCGAATGACTCGAGTCACGTCGACGTTAAATTGCACCTGCACCTCGGATAATAGCTCCACGTCAAGTATGGAGCAGAGCCATATCCACATATCCTTGATCGTAAGATGGCAAATGATAGTACGGATGTCATTCTTTGTATTAGCTACTGATGAACAAAGTCAAATAATAAACGTCGCTATGTGCGTTAAGAAATAACCGAGCAGAGAGCTCTGTCGAAATACCGATCATCCTCCTCTGGCAAATTCAACCCAACTACCGTGACCTCCACTCTCAAATCATCTCATCTCCGTGTCCATCCATCCCACCTTCAAACGGTTTCAAGCCAAGTGGCTAGTGACTACTCACTCGGACCAGCCGCGCTGCTTGCCTCTGGTGCGACAAGCTCAGTAGCCTCATCGCGCTTCTGATCAGCGAGGCGTACCTTGATGCCTGCATGCTGAGCATAGACACGAAGGCCGATCACGCACACAGCATTCCAGGGCTGTCTCTTGCGCTGGCGAAACCGTCGACGTGGGTAGAGAGTCATGCTATCACTGTCAGAGCTCGACGAATTGTTGTCGTCAGACGCAGTGTCCGAACCAGAGCCAGAGCCAGAACCAGAACTGTCAAGGTCCGAATCGGATGCCGGCTCCGTTGATGGTGTAAACACGGGGTACGGGTCCATGCTGTAGTCCGTCATGGTCATTCGCCTGTTGTTGCGAAGAGGACTCTTGTCTTGGTCTTGGTATTCATATTGCATCGGTGGTGTCGGAAGACCGCGACGGCTGGTACCACGAGGAGATGGGGTTTGGAAAGACATTCTTCTCTTTTCTTCCATCGCCTCGTTCGTGCCACGAGAAGATGGCGGCTCCTTTCTTGGTTCAACCAATGTTTCGCAATGTTTCGAAACGTCCAGGTCGCCCTTGCTGGGAGACTCTTCTGGCCAAAACCCTGGAGGCGCCTGGTTGTCTCCTTTGTCTTTAGGCTCGACAACTGGGTCCTTGGGCTCGGGTTCATCATCCTTCTTCTTCTCTTCCTCCTCTTCGGCAGTCTCTTCCTTTGTCTCCTTGTCTTTCTCGTTTTCCTTCTCATTGAGGTATTGATTGTACTCGTTCCTCATCGCCACCATCGCTTCCTCCATTCGTGCCATCGCCTCAGCCATTTGTTTCTTCTTGACTTCTTGCTTCTTGGCCTTGAGTTTCTTTGTCTTCTCGGCCTCGCGCTTCTTGCGAAGAGCGTCGTCTTCATCCAGTACGCCACCTTTGGCGTGGGCTAGATCGTATTGTAGGCCTAACTGGCGAAGCTTCTTGGGGTTCTCGTCTGCTGCTCTCTTGACCATCTTTTCCACTCTTGGCCGCCAAACGAGTCGCTCCGCCATGATCTTGGGAATGACTTCGTAGGTGCCTGGTTCGAGTTCGACTTCGCAGTTGATCGAACGTCGATCCCACTGGTGCACCGGACGCACGGCGCAGATGGTATTCTTGCCGTCCGAGGACTTGATGAGGAAGTTTAAAGTGAACTCGTACTGCCCCTTAAGGTCGGTAAAATAGCGTTCGTCAAGCTTAAACATGTTAGTACTGGATGTCTCTTTCAGGGGGGAACCATACCTGTGAAAGAACGATAACAACCATGCCCTCTTCCTCGACCTCAATAACAAACTTCTTCTTAAGGTAGCCGGTAAGCCACGAGATACTGATACTCAACCATTGCTGAGCCACAGTCCATCGCTCATCAAAGAGTCGGGTTCTGTACATCCATTTGAAGTTGTCGAGCATGTCTCCAAACGACATCCAGAAGACTCCGTCGTCGCCAAACTCGTGCTTGAGCTTCTTGATCATGTACGGAGTCCACTCCTTGGAGCCATCTGACCATGGACCATGCCACTCACCTTGGCCGGCTTCAGATCTCTGTCCCCAAGGGTTTCTGAGAATGTTAGAAGGCCGATGTAGAACTGATAGAGATATACTTACCGAATCTTAACCAGGCGAAACTTGACACCGTCTTCATTCTGCACTTCGGCAACTTTGAGCACGGAATAAGCATGCTGTAGGACAATTCCGTTCTTGTGCTCGTCTCCAGGCCCACCTGCAGATAGACCAAAGACAAACTCTCCATCTTCGCCGTCCGATCCAAGCATTTCTCGCCACAGCCGTTCCTTGCGAAGAACTCTATTTCCCGCGACTACGGTGGCTACGCCGCCTGTGAGATCCTCGACAGCTGTTCCAGCCCATCCACCTTCCATAGACTGGTAATCGCCATGAACTTTGGCAAACTGAAAATATTAGCTTCCGCCCTGCATAAGTACGTTTGTCAACTCACTGCTTTTTCCAGCAGGGGCAACCAGGTTTCGTTAGGGTCCTCGCACTTGGCAAAGTACAAGGCCTCGGAACCTGTTTGCTTCTGCTTCTTGTATTGGCGGGCCTTCTTGAGGGTTGCATCGTAAACTTGGCTGTCCTCTCCAAAGTCTCTGTGCTTCAAATAGAGGTTATCATCCACGACAGTTGAGATCCACTCTCCATCGCGGTAAATGACAAAGCCATAGACACCGCATTCTTCATCTCGTGCAACGCAAATCTTCTTCATCAGGTCTTTGCGATGAGCAATAGTGGCGAGAGCAGCCAACCACCAGCAGTTGCCGGTTGCACCCTGCTTGATGTCTGAGCTGGAAAAGCCGTCGATGGTGAACTGGGGGTTCTCAAAGATCCAAGGGATGCGATGAACCGAACCAGGCCTTTTCTGTCGGCAGACAAAGCCCCCGTGGTAAGGGCCGTCTCCCCGCAGGCTGTCCGTGTTGCTCTCGCGCTTCTTGGTTTTCAGAGCGTCGCTGGGCTTGCGGTCGCGAGGTTTCTTGGTCCGCTGAGCATCGCTCGTGGATCCGTACTCAATGTCCTCGTCGTCATCACTATCGCTTCCACAGATAGGACAGGTATTTCTGACGAGGCCAAAGAGACAGTTGTCCTGGTGCGACGCAAAATCGGACTCGATGTCAAAGTCTGGATCGCTGAACTTGGCATTTGTACGCTCGCACTCTTTGACGACGGCACGAACTCGAGCACGGCAGTTCTTAGCAGCAGCCTCGTAGCTCTGCGCCGCGTTTCGAGTTTTGGGCTCCGACGAGTCCGCGTCTATAAGGAGAGAGTCGTATAGACTCTGGGGGAAAATAGAGGTTACCTTGCCAGGAGTCTTGGAGTGATACTTTTTCCAAAACTTCGAGACAAGAGCTTGAGGGTTGAGATTCTTGCGTTTCGGTTTAGCAGGAGGGTTTGTGGCCGGTTGGCTACTGGAGGGAGGCTGCGTAGGTTTCATGGTCGTAGATCAGAAGATAATATTGTGTATTTAGGGATGAAATCTAAGAAGAGGTTTTTGGAGAATCCAAGATCAAGTCTCCTGGAGGACAGGCATCCGGACAATATATACTCGGCCATAGTCATCCGTTATTAACACCCATTGGATGATGACCTCTGTTACTCAGATACTTGGAGGGCGATTCGTTTGTCGGCTGATCGAGGTAACAGGAATTCATCTCCGTGTCGTACATGCGATTGCGCAAAGTATACTGTAAGTGCAGCATAGTATGCAGGCCATCCATCTGCCTTGGCTGCTTGTAAGCCGCCGCTTTTACCAGACCATCACAGCGTACAGAGAACCCGCTCATGCGGTGTACAAGGCTGTGCTAGTATCCTTTGGCTGAAATAGGGAGGTTGCAGTGCATCAAGGAGCGTTGTGGGTGATTAGGCAACGAAGGAAGTTGGTTTGGCTATGCTGCAGGATGATGCCTTTTTTGAGTCTCGATGATAGCTTGGTCTATAGTTTTGGTCGCGAAATGGACTCATTTTTGTGAGGCTGTGTATCAATGCACCTTGTTGATACATTATTTTGTCAAATTGCTATCCTTCATGAACTCATTATTGGATATTATTGTTGGATATCATTGTGAATAGATTGTCATTGATCGGCATGATTATCCGGCCAAATCCGATAGTTCCTGACGATAAATAAGGCTGCCAGGATTAAGCAAGAAATGGCTTTAAAGCAGCGAATGGGGGCCAAAAATCAGTCAGAACTAGAGGAGCAATTGCATGCTCAGAAGAGCAGGAGTGAGTGAATAACCTGGTTTTTTAAGCCGCAAGTTGACGGTTTAGCTGGCCTAGTCCGCTCTTTTGTTCAGTTTGAGGCCGTAGTTCATTCACTCGCTCATCATCTGCAGCATCTTGGCTCATCGTCTGACGTTGTATTGCATCTGCGAGAAACGAATCAGACTCGGATCAATGTCTGCCACGTCAGCTGCGCCAGATGCCTCGTGGAAGCCTAGGTAGTAGACAGTGAAAAGAAAGTGAGGCTCAACAAGAGGCAGAATTGGGGGCTGAATTTGTTGGCAAGACCCTTGTTCATCTAATAGGTGAGGTTCGTACCCTGTAGCCAGATGATATTTCTTCAAGATTTGCATCAAAACATCAGATCCCAAACTCAAAATGAGATGGAGATCGATTCTAATCGGCGATTAATAGTTGAAAAGTTGCATGGATCATTACTTTTACACAACAAGAGATAAAAACCATGTTGCCAAGTCTTTCATGGGTTTATGATGCCCTTTTTGCATCCATTTAGACGCGACTTAATCTGATACTGGAACATTCGTCTTCCAAAGAAGCCAGGTTGAAATGATACCATATGACTCAGTGACTAATCTTTGAAATAAATGTTTCCAATTATATCATTGTTCCATCGGTTATCAAACCTCTTTAACCTCTTTCTGACATGACAAGACCGTTTTCCATGATTTGGCAAACTCTAAACTCCATTGCGGAGCCATAGATCCCGGGCCTTTTTGTCAAGGTACCCTGTCTATGGATGCCGGTAGTTACGGAACCGCATAGGCATAGATAGACAGGCGGTAGTTGTGAAGAGCGTTCATCGTGACTCAACAGACGGAAGGGAAGTATCGGGGACACATCGCGAGCTGTCAAACCTGACACTGCAGCCTTAGCGTACCTGAACCAGACAGAATGAGGCAAGACTTGATGGTTCGCATTGTCGCCGTTGGGGGAAAACCCAGGGCTCTCACGAGTCAAGCAGGGAGGCCCAAGCAATCAATTGAACCAACAAGGACAACGAATTCAAAGTGGATGAAGCATGTGGAAAGACCCTGTTTTTTTAAAACTGTCACAAACGGTGAGACCAAGCCCAAGGGGGAAGAGTCAACGTCCAGACGCAACACAACACAAGCATACCATACCCAGGAAGAGGTAGAGAGAGGGGCGACAAGTAAGGCGAAATGATTGAGCAATGATGTAATCGACAAAAAGGGCTAAGCAAGGACCCTGACAGGTACGAATGCATTTTTGAGACTGGAAGGGGGTCAGCTCAGATTTGGGTGGTGATGATGGATGGTGATGTTTTAGAGACACGATACCTTAGTACCTACTCTCTGATGATAGTAAACAAAATAATAATACTCTGGATGCTCAGAATAGAAACTGTATACTGCATCTACAACACATCAGACCCATCACTTCCCCATAATACACTCCAGATCTTCTCCATTGATCACTTTCAGGTCGGGTTTTCCAGAATGCGACCCCTGCATTTTCCCATTTTCTCCTGATCCGCTTCTTTTGTCGACCCCGCCAAAATGCAACCTCTAGACTCGCTCGCTAAAATTCTTAGTGCAAACCATCATGTTATGGCCTTGTCACTTGTCCTCCTCGGCATTACCTCCCACCTAAATACGGTCCTGATGTGCACATCGAGATCTTTCGTTTTGTTCTCTCATCTCTTTTCTATCGAGACAAGCACAAGCAACCCCCCGCTTATTATTGAGCGTCATCACGACGTCGCACACTTAATACGCACATGTCTTGACCTCGAGTTCTCCAAATTCCAACCTCATTTGCTCTTAGTTTCTATCTACCTATCTAGCCTAGAGGTAGTCCTTCGGATTCGAGCACCGACCGAATCGCCTAGTTAACCGACCATGGCGACAACTCCTCCAGCGGCGGCGGCTACTACCTCCACTGCCATCCTTCGAGATTCTCAGCAGCCGACACCTACGCCATCATCTTCAGCTGTTCCTCCCGCCCTTTTAACATCAGCTTCTGAGTCGAGCGATGATGGAATCCATCTAAGTCCCGCCGCAGCTCGTCGCTTCGCCCGCCGCAACCTGCGCCGCCAATCTCCAACTCCTGACCTCGTTACTAGCCTCGTCAGACCACCCTCGCCAGATGCTTTCTATATTGGAGCACAGATCCCTCACCAGGGCAGGCAAGATGCTAGAGGCCGCCTCGATCCTACATATTCTCCAGGTCCATTGATACCGAATGTCAACTCGGACCGGCGCACCGGACCCATGGCTTCTCCTCACATTTCTTCTCTCGGAATCCCTAAACGCTATGGGGGAAACTGCATCTTTGACATGTACTCTTTAACATATGTCGCCGAGCCTGACCCAAACCTATTTTGTCCTATCTGCCACGATCCTCTCGTGGACCCCGTTACAACTCCTTGCGACCACACATTCTGCTACCGATGTTTACGTCAAAGCATTGACTCCAGCCCATCAGGGACGGCTTGTCCCATTGACCGTGAACCACTAGCATGGCCCAATTGCTTCAGCGCGCCGCGACTCATCCGTACGCAACTCAACAACCTAAAGGTCAAGTGTCCTTACCACGCACGAGGATGCAAGTCGGAAGTCCGCCGGGAGGTCGTCGAGGTACACGCCACTACACAATGTCGTTTCAAGGACTTTACTTGTCCCGGAGTCGATTGTGATAAGAGATTACGATCCAAGCCCACGGACGATACCTGTCCACACAAGGAAGATAAATGTCAACACTGCAAAGCATCTTTCGACGCTCCCGATCGCGAGCTCCATCTATTGTCTTGTCCCATGAGCAAGACCCGATGTGAGACTTGCTGGAAGCTTGTCTATCGCGGTCAGACAAAGGCCCACGATGAGCTGGAATGCGAAGGGGCTATTGTGAACTGCACGTATAGCGAGTTTGGCTGCCCGGCTCGTGTCATGCGTGGACACATGGATTCTCACACCATGGGTTGCGCATTCCACCCGGAAACACCATCAGGCATGATCATCAGATCCCAACGAGAAATCATCCAGTCTTATACCGATTTGGGACAACAAGTCCAGCAATTACAAACCCGCCAAGACGAAACCAACCAACGTGTTACAGAATTCAACTCAACCCTTAGCCGTCGAGGTGTGGGCGAGTCTACCGTGGGAGACAACCGCACCATGCAAGACCTCGACGCTGGCTTTGAAGAAGTTCACCAGAACCTAACACACCTTGAAGCGCGACAGAGCATGTGGACTATAAACCAAATCATGCCCATCCGCGAAGAGGTGACCGAACTACGAAACAATATCAACATGATCCGGATGCATGTTAACTGGCTCCTGAACCGAAGCCGTGAAGAAGGCCGCATAAGAGCGGCTGCGAGCTCCGGCTCGACGTCGACTTTGCAGAGGGACAGGTCGGTAGAAGGCCCTCGTCTCTCGGAACGCCGTCGCTCAGCTAGTGTCGAGGGGACGGACCTCCCCCGTCTGTGACGGAATGGCCTGGACTAAATCGTGTATTGCTGCTGTTGTTTTTCAGTTTCTCTTCGTTGTAATTCTATTTCTTTTCTGGCGCATTTACGGTTCATAGGATACCCTGGCATCAACATACAGGCTTGGGCGGAAAAACATTAGCACCTGGTACGGTCAAGCGTTGCGTTGATAGTCTACTTTTATTACAGAATATCTTAATCAGACAATTTAAGTTTGAAATTCTCGATTTGATAGCATCATATGTTGTGGTTATATAAAACATTCATTCTCTTCTTCAACTTTACCACAAACACTTTTTCCAAGAACAGAGCGGATCTCCAGGTTGAAGTGTAGGAAATACAAAGGAACAAATCATAGCACTTTTGTAAACGAAAATCAAGTCTAATTCCTCAAGTTACTGTCTGAAACGCAAGCTACTAACCTACTAGACATGACTGTATCACGACCAGCACCGCAAGCCGCTGTCAGTTGCCGCAACGAGCGGAGTTTAACAAAGAACTGCGGAGTTTAGGTATATTTGATTATGTTGACCCAGAAACTTGAGCTAGACTTCCGGAATTTCCGCTATATTTCTTTGTTTGATGACATATTCCATATTATGCCATTCCCATCAACCGTGAAGCGAACTTCAAATCTTCCAGGTCATTCTATTACAGGCAACCTCTATTAAGGTATCGGAGAAACGCCACAGCTGGGTGCCGCCACTAAAGTTGAACGTTAATAGGCAACCTCACCGCCCCACCTCGCCTACCAAAAGTTGACGCCCAGAGCTCTGTTCTGCCTGGGATTCCCCCACCCTCAGGTCCCCCAAAGCTCATCATCCATCTACGTACCTGTGAGGCTTGGGTCCACACCTCATAGTTAGATATCGTATCTCGGTCTCAGCCTTGTCATCCATCTCAAACTTCTTGCCTTTGACATCCTTCTACCCTTTTCACTTTTCGTCCCATTGCCATCCCACTTACGACTTGTACACCTCGACAATGGACCCGAACGAGCAACCGTCCTGGACGGGAGGCGATGCCCCAGATAAGGAAAAGATGGAGCAGGCAAGTTGCTTTCAGATGAACTCATGATGGGGAGAGTATGCTAAGCTACGGTTTCCAGATCCGCGCACGACGTCTCGCTAAGCTGGGTACATCGACACCCGTGTCCACCAAGTCGGACGAGAACAAGATTCCCGATACCGAATCATCCAACCCCTCGCGAACGTCAACGCCGAAGCCCCAACCCGATGCCGATTCAAGGCCCAAGATTAATATCACTTCTTCCGCCCCAGCGGCATCTTCTAGCCAGAACCCTTCCAGCAAGCTAGGGGTCAAGGCAGAGCTGCCAAAATCAACAGGTAGCCCCCGTGAGAAACGCAAGAGATTGGCATCTGAGATTGACGACGCTGCTCCAGCGGATCGAGCCTCCCCGAAACCTGTTACCACTCAACCCGAGTCTGATGTCGACTACGCCGACCGAGTACTTTTACAGATCTTCCGCGTCACTGTGGACCCGCATAACATGATCAACAGCCATGGTCAGCGGCTGACGTTCCTCCCGAACCTCAACGACGAACTCAACGAGTTGGGGGAGCCTCTGAAGCTGTCCCTCAACACACTAGATCAAGCTCTTATGGAGGCGGCTAGCGTTTTCCCCCAGGACAAGCCCCTCATGAACTACTTCCTACCATGTTGGAAGCGTGCTGTGAAGGCGTCTGTCCAGCACAAGGCAACGGAAGGAACTAGGTTCGAAGTGCTTGAAGAGGCAAAGCGTTTGTGCATGAGCAGCTGTCTTTTTGCGCTGACCATGCCGGACCTTTACGGGTAAGTAATTCCACTGTATCGGAACTGCAACTCTGACATCCGGGTGCAGGAGACAGCCCAACCCTAAGCATGATACACTCATGCCATTTCTCCTGAAAGGCGTACAAGACGAAGGAGGCCTTTGCTTCACCTTCATCCAGGAGGCTATCAAGCGATTTGACGATGACGATGCCATACCTAACCTTTTCAACGACGCGATGGTCCAAATCAGTAGCAGGCTGGGTGAAATCACTATGGATCAGGACTACAAGCCGTACATTCAAGCTATGCTGACTTACACGAGGTTCCCACCTCTGATTGTCAACTTGGCCAAGCACCCTTGCTTCAAAATGGCACAGTCTGCTCCTGGTATTGAGAAACATACCATCCTCGGACCTTTCTTCCGAATCTCACCACTTCAGGGTGAAGTGATCCGGAGCTACTTCCCAGGAGCCCGCACTCTCGACAAGAGCAGAGTTGCGACCGCCCAAGACGCACTGCGAATGGTCTTGAGGACACATCAAGACGACCTTTTTGCAATCACAAACGCATTCATCCGGGCAGGACAAGACACAAGATCCCGAACCTTGGATTGGTTTGCCTACATCATGAACACAAACCATAAGAGAAGGGCAATTCAGGTGGATCCACGGGAGGTTGCTTCAAACGGATTTATGATTAACGTGACCACGATTCTAGACCGATTTTGCGAGCCTTTCATGGACATGGACTTCAGCAAGGTGAACAAGATCGATGACAACTATTTCAGAAAGCAACCACGGATAGACATTACAGATGAGACAAAGCTGAACGCCGACCAATCCGCCTCAGAAGCATTCTACGAAAACAAAATGCCCGGCGAAACCAACTTCATCTCGGAAGCTTTCTTCTTGACTCTGGCGGCTCATCACTATGGAAGCGAGGCGTGCAATTCACAGTTGAAAAACTTGGACAGAGATATCAAGTATCTGCAGAAGCGAGTCGAGGCTATGGAAGCAGAACGAGTGAAGTTCCTCGGCGCTCCCGTGCAGCTTGAGCAGTACGATAAGGCGGTCAAGAGACATGTCGACGCGCTCGAAAAGAGCATCGGCGTCAAGCTATCAATCGAGGGTGTTTTGCTTGACGAGCGAATGCAGAGCACATCGTTGCGCTTCATGCGAATTGTGGCTGTTTGGCTGCTTCGTTTGGTGACTCGATCAGAGTACAAGCCTGGCCAAGAGTCGAAGGAGATACAGTATGTGACTTGCTATGAGATGTAGTTAACATACTGACAAATTTAGATTGCCTCTTCCCGTAGAAAAGTCAGATGTTTTCTCATGCCTCCCCGAATACACACTACAAAACATCGTGGATAACTTCAAGTTCATCTTTAGGTTGGTTCCGCTTCGACCCAAGAAGGTCCCATAACTAACAAATGAATAGATGGTTACCTAAAATCCTCCCCAGTGCTGTTGGCGACGAAATGATCGCGCTTTGCATTACATTTCTCCGATCAACAGATTACATCAAGAATCCTTATCTCAAATCTTCACTGGTGTCACTGCTTTTCTCGGCTACTTGGCCATTGATGCATCTCAAGCGAGGCGTCTTGGGCGACCAGCTTGTTGGCAGCCAGTTTGCCAATGACCATCTACTGAAGGGCTTGATGAAGTTTTACATCGAGTGCGAGTCCACGGGTGCTGACTCTGCATTTTACGACAAATTCAACATCCGATATGAGATTTTCCAGGTTATCAAGTGCGTCTGGGTAAATGATCACTACAAGCGACAGTTGACACGAGAGAGCCGGTGCGTAATGTTGAACCTTGAGAATCTAGACAAACTGCTAACATCTGCTCAGGGTCAACAAACAGTTCTTTGTCCAGTTTGTCAACATGTTGTTGAATGACGCGACATATGTCTTGGACGAGGCCCTTTCTAAATTCCCTAAAATCAGAGCTATTGAGAGAGATCTCGAGGACCCAGCTCTAAACACCGAGGACCGCCAAAAGAAGGATGAAGAGCTGCAGCAGTTGGCCAACCAGGCGACATCTTTTATGCAACTGGCTAACGAGACACTTGAAATGATGAAGCTTTTCACTGACGCCATGGGCGAGGCCTTCACTATGCCTGAGATTGTATCTCGCCTCGCGAGCATGCTCAACTACAACCTGGAGACACTTGCCGGCAAGAAGGCTGCAGCCGAACTCAGTGTCAGCAACAGGGATAAGTACCACTTCCGCCCTATTCAGATCATTTCCGACATTGTGGATATCTACCTCAATCTCGGTACCTCATCTGTCTTTATCGACGCCGTAGCTGCGGATGGTCGTTCTTACAAGCCTGAAGTGCTCGGGCGTGTCTCGTATATCCTCACATCAAAGAACCAAAAGGACCCAGCTGCCATTGCTAAATGGGATAAGCTGAGAGTCAAGTTTGAGGAGGCCAAGATAATCCTCGACCAGGCAGAACTGGACCTTGGCGATATCCCGGCCGAGTTTGAAGACCCTATTATGGGAGATCTCATGAAGGATCCTGTCCTTCTACCCAGCAAGCACATCGTTGACCGATCCACCATCGTTCAGCATTTACTGAGCGATCCTAAAGACCCTTTCACTCGACAGGCCATGACCATTGACGATGCTATTCCACAGACGGAGCTCAAGGAGAAGATCGAGCAATGGCGTGAGGAGCGGGTACAGGCTGCCAAAGACAAGCTCAAGAGCGAAGCCATGGATACTACAGAAGGCTAGGGATAGGTCCAGCCTTTTACTCTTTTAAAAAAGACCTGTTTGGTTAAATGTGCTCAGCAGCTGTTTTGATATAGCGAAGTGGCGCTCTTGTACTTTGGTTTGTTGAGAGCAGGTTTACGGAGGACTGCTAGATGGGAGAGTAGGGGAACTATACATCAGAAAACAGACCAGACACAATAGCGAGCCGCGACCCAAGAGTTGTAGCACATTTTCTTTTAGACGATCAATATTTCCTCGTAAATATCAGCAAGTTTTATACCCATCCTCGTGCAAACCGGGGTATATCCACCACCTCCGTATCCCCTATCCCCAACGCCTTGATTAGATGTATGTCGAATTACGCACCCAAATCCTTGTACTCCTCGAGAACCTGTTCCAGTTCCTTCAGGATCTCCTTCTTGCGCTCCTCAGAGCACCAGCTCTCTTCGATGGCACCACGAACAATCCACGCCCAGTCCTTGACGGAGAGGCCGAAGGTGTCCTGCACGCGGCAGTACACCTCCTGAATGTAAGCACCAAAGTAAGCAGGGTCATCGCTGTTGACGCTGAACAGAACCCCGGCGTCGAGGAACTTGCGGACAGGGGCGTCGGCTAACTCGGGAAGGTTGCAGAGTGCCACATTGGACCAGGGGCAGAAAGTTAAAAGGGTACGGTTGGCAGCCAGCTTCTTGAGAAGCTCTGGATCCTGCGCTGCTGCGAGGCCGTGGTCAATACGCGAGACCTTGAGATGCTCGAGTGACGCGGTTATGAATGAGGGGGGTGCTTCCTCGCCCGCATGGGTGGTGAGGTGAGTACCGGTCTTTGCGACACGGGCATACACGTCGGTGAACAGCTCGGGAGGGAAAGCCTTTTCACTGGATACCATTCCGAAGCCCGTCAGAGTACCATCGTTGAAGTGGCCGCGATCAAGCAGAGTGTCAACGAGAGCGTGGGACTCGGGGACAGGGAGATGGCGCAGGATGCATACGATCAGCTCGACGGTGATGCCCAATTCCTTCTGGGCACGGTGCTTGGCAGCAACGAGACCTGCAACGACAGTGTCGTAGCTGACACCCCGGGCAATGTGCGCCTGGGGATCAAAGAAGATCTCAGCATGCCGGACATTCTCGCTTGCGGCTCTCTGGAAGTACTGGTACGCTAGAGTCTCGAAGTCGCTCTCAGTGATGAGGACGCTCATTCCGAGGTAGTAGTAGTGGAGGAAATCATCCAGGCATGTGAACCGTCCATAGCGCTCCCGCAGCTTGTGGGCGGACTCGTATACGGGGTCGTTTGGAAGTTGGATGCCGTTCTTCTCGGCGAGAGTGAAGAGAAGCTCTGGCTCGAGAGTGCCTTCAATGTGGAGATGCTGCTCAACCTTTGGCAGGGCTTGGAGGAAGCTGTGAACCCGAGATTTGCACATGGTTGATCCTTTGGCTGATATCTAGTATGACTGAGAAGACGAGGTTTATCACGTATGAGCGAGATTACTTGAAGAATGTCAAGATGGTACTTTATATGTGAGTGTTTTATTTATTGGATTCGCAATAGTAGATGTTGATTGATACATGAAAGAATTTGTATTGATAAGGAATTCAATAGGCCGAAGCCGAATCTATACAACTTGTTGTCCAATAAAAAGAGCTCGTGGTGGCGGGAGCGGCCGGCCCCGTTCATGTCATGGTTTCGAAGCTTTGTCCAAGGTTCGATTCGGTTCAAGCTGTTATGTTATAAAACGGTCACATAATAGTATGTTGGTTGGTAGTTGGTAGTTGGTAGTTGGTAGCAGTTGGCAGCCAACATCGACATGTCCATTGTATAGAGTTTTGTGAATACGGTTGGTTTGCAAAACACGGTGTATCATGTATATTGACTTGGCAATAGAAATAGGGTATGTACACTACTTGGCAGGCCCGGCTTGTCAGTGTCAGGCCTAGGTCGATGGAACCTGTCAGCGAACGGCCTTGTTATTGTGGCTTGGATTAAGGAGCTGAGAGCGAGTGCCGAAATCCTCTGTCTCCTGTCTCCTGTCTCCTGTCTCCTGTATTTTGCCTCTTGACACTTGACACTTGACTTTTGATAGCCGCGCCCACTGATCATCACATCAAGTGCTGACTACGGGTACTAGTCCCGACTTAGTTTTCTATTAGCACATGTGCTAAGCTGGATGGATGATGGAGCAGCACATGCGAAAACTGGCTGAACTGAATCACTCAGTACATAGTACGATCCACGACCTAGGACCTTTCCAAGATTTCCCTCATTTCCTTCTCCTAGCCTCTTGGAGCCGTTGATGGCTGCTTATCCTGTCACGCCCGGGGTCTGATGTTGTTCCAGGAATAAGGAATGAACCCTCCGTTCCGATTCCCGCGTCAAAAGCAAAGAAATCCCAACATCAAGGAGAAACCAATTCGCAGGTAGGGATACAATACACCTGGGGTTATCTTGAATCCACATCTCAGTATTTTCGAAATGACAAGGAAGAGTCCCAGGATACTCCCCCCCTCCCAAGTTGATTACATATCAATTATATATCTTCCCTGTCTTGTTCTGTTTTCTGTGATAGTTATGTATCTAGAGGGCGGCCCTCCGTCCCTCTTGGCTCTGACTCGGTTTTGAATAAAGGGACTGTACTCACATCGTGAGCGATTCATGCAGGTACACTCTCAACCTGGCTACTGCCCGGTGTAACGACGCGAATCGGAACGATTCCCAGATCTACAATACCTGTGTATGAGAGATCGCTGCATCTCCATCACATTACTATGTGACATGGTGTGGGTTTTGCAACTTCCTATCAAGTGGTAGCAAGTAATGTCTTTCCTTTGCTGCTAAATATTTGGATTGGCGGTGAAATCGATGGAGTGCTGCCTGTCGATGTGTAAATGGCCGGCTCCCCGTCTGAGTGAGTGAGCATGCATGGTGCAGTTTCAGACACTGCGGGGATTTGGTCGAATTAGTGCCCCTATGGTGAACGAGAAGAACAAGATGCGTGCCAGTACTGGATGCATCCCGACAAGCAGACCCTGGAATGCCGTTCTAGCGGCGCTATCAGCCATTGTTGGCTGCTGCTGATCGTCAACTCGCTGTATATGTGGGATGCATCATGTTCTTCTCTATCCCAACAAAAGGTCATTCAGAGGCGTACCAGTGACAGCAACTGTACAGGCAGATACAGCCTTCACTTGTTAGAAGGGATAAACGAAAATCCAGTCAAATCAGTCTATCCGACCGATAATCAAGAATTCCACTTTGGTGACTAGCCGCGAAACAGGCTGGTGGCGCCATTCCGCTCGGTAGCTAATACTATTGGTAGACGTGCATCGGAGCATGGGCAACCCGTTGCTAGTTGTACTTTAGCTTATACTACTCCTGTTCTTGGGCGCTTCTTCGTCTATAGAAACTGTACTAACAAAGTCGGACTTCACATCGAATTCCCAAGTCATCTGTCGACCAAGATTCGTTCTTGGCCGAAGTCAAGTGATAGTCGCTTTGGTTACCTCATGTAGCTTTAGTCAAGCATGATGGAGCTGATTCTGAAGCGCCTGGGCCATGTGGAACAGGGTACGTAAGCTTCCGGGGCCATACGGGAAGAGGGCGTTGAGTTGCGAATAAGCCTGTTCGCCGACAAAGTGGAGTGAAGGGGTGAAGCATCCCAGTCACGGACGGCTAGAATGTCTCAAGAACCGACTAGTAAGCAAACATCCAGCGGAGTAGTCACGAGTTAATTAGACCAACTTGCGATCGGCACTTGACCCAGGCAAATATGTAGATTGGATATTAGTTGGGTGCTGGGCCTGGGTAGTTGAGAGATGCGGAAAATTGTTCAAGACAATGCGAAGAATGCGGATTGCTGTGGAATATCCTCTTGTAGATTCGTCCCGAGGGATTAAAGCAGCTAGCTTCTGTCAGGTTCGTGGCGTTCCCACGTTAGGTTTGGTTGAAATTGACATTGCGGCTGATGTGTCCGAATGCCTGTCCAAAATAGCAACCATTTGTATCCGTACTGACATGAAGATCCGGGTGCACACTCCAAAGACATCTATGTTTTGTGCAGGCCAGGACTTAACATCAAGGCGAAAGTCAAACTAAGCAGTGGCCGGAATTCCATAGCAATAGTTGAATATTTTACCAACGGTTACTGACATTTTTTGGTCCGAAAACCAGGTTGCTGGATAGTATCCGTAATGTCGACTGCTGTGAGGTTTTGTGGCTGCACTGGTATGACAAGATGCGGGTCGTGCTTGAATCAAGATAACGCGACCAATCTTGTCAGCCCGGTTCTCAAGGGTATTTGCTGCAAGGTGCAACAGATTAGCTTCCAATCATTGGCCAACTCCATCATGATTGTCGCTTTGTCTCAAACCATGCGTCTCGAATAGGAAAGGTGAGGTGCTGAGACCAACAGAAGCAATTCGAGAATAGGATCAAGGTACAAAGATGGGATTGTGTGTAGTGTCTATCCGAGTGTATGTATACAGAGACTCCATTTTCTTTGCGTTCCGTAGTAAGCAGCGGCAAGGCAAGCGGTTGGCGGCTTGAACAAGTCAGCAATAACGGATGGATGCAACCGAATGTCAACTTGGTGGGTTCCAATCATTGTAAATCCCTGACGAAAGGACTTGGCCGAGTGCCCACGAGACCCAGCGCCGGAGCCAATGCCGAGACGAGTTTTTTCTATTGTTCTCGAAGACGAATAGACTTTCGTCATAGTAACTACAGTAGTATGGATCGACATTTAGATCCCCCGTAAAACTTTAGGTGAATGATCTGATTAGAGCCAGCGATGGTGCCGAGTTTGTTGTGTGCATACTATGTCAGTATGTATCAACAAATACTGTGCTAGACAGGTAGACTAGGTACTGCTTGGGGGTGACGTGCATTGGCTCGATACTCGAGAGCGAGTCACGAGTCACATACGTAACATGACCCGTCCGTAAACGAGTGACGGGCCGATGAAACGGAGGCTTGATTTTGAGCCGTGGCCTTGGGCGTGTTTGATCGCCATCTGTCTATTCTCAGGTGGCTGTTATTAACAGGGCTTCTGGCTAATATTAAGATGCCCCAACCCGACAGATCATAGGCGAGCCCAGGGCAGGCAAACGCCTACTTACTAGTCTGGGATCCAAGTCAGACGGAGAAATGAGTGAATGAGACAAAGCCTCAGAATGGTGGAGTTGATAAGTAATCGGACGAGAAATGTCGAATAATAATAGTTATCTGTCTGAGGTAAAAGGCTACGAGGACCAACCTGCCAGACAGAGGCACCATAGGTAGTAGTTACGTGTCTAAAAACAGACGCTGTACTTACCTACCCAGGAACCATGTCGGCAAGTGCTGAAGACAAGCACTTGCCTTTCTGCCACTAAGCCTTGGTGTGGACCACTCCAAAGGAAGGAGTTTATCTTGAACTCTATCTACCTGTGCAGGTAGGCAAGTACTCAGTTATTAATAGTGGTTTGCCTGGGCAAGAACATACCTTGCGAACGGAATTCACTACCTACTATTAATGGAGAAGGCGATGTTCAAATTGGCTATCTACTACCAGCCTTAGTGATGCCTACTAGGTAGTAGGTACTACCTTAGTACCCAAGCCATGCTGTTCTTTCCCTGGGAATTCGTACCAAGGCAAAGTCATGTACGAGCCTGTACTGCACTGTACGATAATGGATACTAAATGGCAAGTGCTGCTACCCTGAGACCCCTGTTGTGTTGTTGCCCTGTATGTAAACACCAACAGGTAAATTTAACCTTGTCTAAGGCCTGCCTTGTCTGCACTAACCTGAGGCTCGCCTAACTGGAATCGGTACCTGTCTTTGCACCACCCCGCCAATCTTTGGTTCTTCTCAACTCCTATTTGCGACATCGTACTGGACTAACCTTCTGCTGTACGTAGGTACAACAGAAGATGCTTCAGCTTCAGTTCCGTCTCCGTCTCCGCCTGCTACTCGCGTATGCCTAGTATCAGCAGTGTAGTACAGTATGGCGGTGGCTACGGTACTTATCTTTTGTCCCGCCTAACATTAACCGTCCGTCCGTCTCCAAGATCGTGGCCCCCCTGCCTACTCCAAAAGACAACTTGACAACTCACAGCAAGCAACCCCCTTCGACGGTAGTCAACATCCGAAACCTCAACCCGCCAGCTCGAATCTCAGCCCACACGGCCCCCAGGACCCCCGCCCCCTCGATCTTGACAAGGGCCACACATCCACCGTCAAGGAGCAAATGGAAATTGGGAAGACATCCCTCTGTCTCCAATCCCCTAATTCGCAATGCTACAATCACGGCGGCATGCCAAAACTACTGTACAACTACAAGAAGGGCTTAGCCTGAGCCAAAGCTCCTTAACCTCCATGCGAGCCTGACAAAATACGCATCATAATACTGGGCATATTCCACCAAGTCGGCCCCGCTGCCTCCGCTGACGGGCTTTCTGTTCCCACTTCTTTACCGGCCGTTAACAACGCCGCAACGGAGCGTGCCAGTTCCTTCGAAACGAAGCGCCCCTGCCGCCTCAAATACAGTGAATCCCGTCTTATAGTCCATGACCATGTTGCCGGTTCTCTAGGACCGCCATGACTGACTTGCATGGAAATCATGCACATACATACTTGGCTGGAATATTCGTCTCGTCTCAACTCTATGTTTTCGGATTCGGCTCTCTGTAATGTGCCGTATGTTACAGGGGCAGCATATTTCATTTGGCTCGATGAGCGGTGGTTCCAACATGAAAATAAGCCATGCGAACCTGCTGCACCAGTTGTTCCTCGTCCCCTGCCTTCCGTTACATACAAGGCGGGTCAAGGTGCGCGTATGTACGATTTTGCGGTCTCGTGAGGGTTTTGTTCAACTTGCAGATACCTCGGACGGTGCAGGCATTCCGAATCAAGGGCTGTATCTAGCGGCCTAGGTGGACAGTGATTATCTGGTAACAAGGTGTTTTAATTTAATATTCATTCCTTGTACTGACCAAATAGATAGATTCTGCCTGACCATTACAGACATACCCAAGGCCCGGGCGCGCCATCCGCCCAACCCTTCCCTTCCCGGCGGTTCATTCGGCTCTAGCCCGAATCCCCACTGCGACCCTGACTGGGGATTCGTCATCCGCCTCCCACCCACGGCGGCGGATATAACCGTCCCATTGGCGAACACCTGGACAAGGTGGCACCCTCGGAAACCACCAAGGCCGAATCCATGTTCTCCGGCAGGCCGTGTGTCCAACGGCAGCTTGCAGTTTTCTAAATCGGCCACCATCTGGTTTCCTGTACAGTCCACCAGCTCGGCGCAAGCCCTCAAATCGGCCAAGGGCCATTGCAATCAGCATGTTAGAACTGCAACGTGAGGGCAATTAGCTCCCGTCTGCATCACTGCTCATATCCCTAGCCTTGAGTTATCGGCTGCTGACGCCACATATCTGGCATGACAACCATGAATCAGGAGTCAGTGAGGTCGAAGCTGACCAGTCTTCACTGAGCTCCACAAGTCAAGCAGCCAAATAGTAGCATCGGATACTACTGAACCATGCTGGCCGCACAGACAATACGTTTCAGTTCTGAGACTACACCCTGATGTGTATTATCGGATGCAAACATGTCACTACGGATGTCATATTAGTTATTCCGGTTGTCAACGCGCCAGCTCCAACTGTCGTTTTAATGGCAACTTGTCGAATCCCAATGCTATTTGCCATTGATACGGACCCTCAATGGCTTTTCGTACCCAAAACGCAGCCAACACAGCACACGAGACTGATGTTTTAGATTCGGCGAATTTTCCATGTCCTGGGACGAATACATACATGCTACCCTACTAACTGTAACAAGGCACGCCGATCTAGGCGCGGGGGTAACACATGGCATCGCGGGTAGCAAAATACAAAGATGGCCGAATATCGACCGGCTCGCTGTGCATAGCCTTTCCGGAAGTACCAGTCTTTTTCTGGCGATCAAGCTGCCGAGAAAACCTAGGCTCGTCGTAGCATGTCGGTCAGCATAGCGTCGGAAAATGGCCCAGTAAATAGCACTGGGCTTCTGCGTTCTTCCATCATAAAGCAAAGTCGATCATAACCCTGAGGGAACTGTTAGCACTCAATAGGTGAGCCATGCGGTCGATAAATACGCCCAGATCGCATCACGGGTCTGACTTCTGGCACCCGAAGGTGGGAGAATAGACTGGGAAACAAGCACTTGTCTTGTTGGACCGATGGACAGGTCTAGGATCCAGGATTATGACTGGCAACATATGTATTCCAGGATGCCAGTCTCCGCTTGAAACACATTAGCGGCCATGGCTGATCTCTCAACAGCCCTGCTCAGCCAAGTTGTTTAGGGTCCGGCCACCCCTCCCCCCAATTTACTATCGCCTGGCCCAGATAATATTTCCGAATCTGCGTTAACGCGCGGAGAGCCCCGGATCACGGACCAGCGCCACTAACACGGTGCTGCTGCTGTGCCCAGCTGGTAACGAGCAACGATATACCTGCTTGCAGGCGCCTCTTCTTTCTAACGGTACATTTTCTCTCTTCTCAGCCTAGTCGTCGTGAGCCAAACTTAACGACGTCAGCTCCGGCCTCGTGGCCTCGCCTTTTCTTTTCTTCTTTGCAGGCCCTTCCAGAATAACTGACTCTCGGACCTCCAAGGCTGCGACTTGACACCGTCACTCGTTCTAACTTCCCAAGTGCGTTCAGCCTCGGATACGCTCGCCTACCACTGGAAATCTACTACATACACTTGGATATACGCCCGTGGGGAGGTATTGCCTAGTACCACGTTTAGGATTTTGCCTTACGTACTGTCCAAGTCTTGCGGTTTGGGAAACCTGCGATCTGTTCCTGGTGTTGAACAAGGTGATGAGCCGAACAACCACTTCGGAGAAGAACGGTATCGGGTTACACAACCTCGCGACATTCGAGATATCCATTTCGCAGAGACGGATTCACACTGTTCACCACAAGATAGGAGACTGGCGGCAGAGTTTGGAGGTTCCGTTGCAGGGTTGATTGACAAACAACAGCGCATCCCAGCTTCTCCTTTCCGAGCAAGGCGAGAAGCGGGAGTTTGCCCGCTCTGTACTTGACGACCTGCGGCTTTTGTTCAACAGAGTCTCCTTTATGCTCGTTGACCGACGCCCCCCTAACGTCCTTTCCGTTGGGGGACCCTTTGAGGCTTCCTCGACCAATCCCATTAGAGGTGGGGTACCGAGAGGATTATCAGCTATGTCAACATCACAGAACGTCTATACTCGCTCGCCCAATCCCTCAAACAGGTCCTACGACTCCTCGTCAGTCTCGTCTGCAACCTCGCCCAAGTCTTTGTCCCAGTTCGCTCCAGGGGCCATGAATACCAACCCACGTTTAAATGTACCGGCAACACCCCAGCCCATTGGCATCCCCCCTTTGCCTCCAGTCAACCAGGGCTTCCAATCTTATGGTCCAATGAATACATCCTCGTCTCTCGGCCATGAATCGCTCGCCTCGAATGAATCGGTGAACAGCACACCAGGCCCGTCGAATGCCCAGCTAGCAGGGCTACCCGGTTCTCAAGGGCAAAAGAGAGCCTATCGTCAGCGAAGGAAAGACCCAAGCTGTGATGCTTGCCGCGAAAGAAAGGTGAAGTGTGATGCAACAGAGACAGCGAGTTGCTCGGAGTGCTCTAGCCGCAATGTCAAATGCCAATTCACCAAAGAGACGAACCGGCGCATGTCATCCATCAAACAGGTGCAGGATCTGGAAAAGCAAATGGAACGGGTAAAGAGAGAGAACAGCGGATTGCGGCGCATGCTTCAGGATCGAGAAGGACCAATGGAACTTGACACCGAAGGAGGTAATGAGAACACTTTTAACTTGCCAGCCATTGGATCCGAACCGAAACGACGAAAGCGAGCGGCACCTGGGCAAGTACCTGATATGTCTAGAGCAAGATCTAATGCACGAGACTTTTCAAGAGGTATTTGGAAAGTTCCGGCCCAATACCGCGAACGTGCACCCGTCTTTTTCGACCCCCAAAGGCCAGAGTTACCGGCAAGGCACTTGGTCGATCAGTTGTTGCACGCCTACTACACATCTTCTCATTCCATGTTCCCGATCATACACTTCCCTACCTTTCGAGCATCCGTGAACGACCTTTACAACAACAATGGCGTCACTCGAGCGTCCCCAGCCTGGCTCTCGTTGTTTTTTGCGGTACTTGCAACAGGAAGTCTTTTCAGCCAAACGTCAAACTCGCAGCCGAATTCCTTTTATGAACCAGCCGAATTTCTTGAGACAGCGAACAAGATGCTCGATCCGTGGGCAGACGATTTCACATTAGACCACGCGAGGTCACTAACTCTAGTATCGCTCTGTCTGAATGAGATGAATCTAAAGTCAGCGGCCTGGACATGGCTAGGAAGAGCTATACGTGTTTCCCAAGACCTGGGATTGCACATCGAGTCAGGGCCGTGGCCAGTCATTGAGGGAGAGATGCGACGTAGAACCTGGTGGATGATCTATATATTAGACAGGACCTTGGCCACTGAGCTTTGTCGACCGTTCTCCATCAGCGACAATGATTGCGATGTATCATTGCCAGCGGGGGTTGACGACCAGTTCATCCATGATGGAGGAATGATGGTCCCTACAGGAGCAGAACCTCTGACACATTCTCTACTCGCTGTCATCCATGTCGTGCGGTCGTATTCATCGCTTATGGACGCTCTATCGCCTGGTACTTTGACCACGGCCCATCTTTCGGGTCTCGACACTCATTTCAAGAAGTGCCTGACCACTTTTCCTCCAGCTTGCGATCCGTCAAGCAATGTGCCGCTTGCGCCTCACTTCCTGGCGCCTCTAGCTTATCTTTTCCATGCTCGACTGCTCCTACATCGGCATCACCTTCATCCAGAATACCCTCTCGATGCCCGTATGGCATCTCTCGAAAGCTGTACACACGTCTCTCTCGAAACCTCATCCCTTCTCCATCGGTCTAACCCGGCCCTCTTGGCAGACGGTGCAACTTCCTTGCTGACTACTCATATTTTCCGCTGTGCACTTTTCCTCCTTCTCACAGGTTACTTGGATCATGCACTGGCAGCTGTGAGAGCATTGGCTTCCATCGACCGACGAAGAGATGTCACGGTAGCTTGTGGACGATACTTGTCGTTCTTCGTAGCCAACTTGACAGCAAAGCGAGTCGAGTACACGAACTACTTGGCAAGGGCCGCTCCGCCGACGTACAGTTCTTCGAGACCATCGGTCGATCAAACGGCCCTCCTTCAGATGCTTTCCCGCGACGAGGACCTGTTAGCGTACGCGTCTGCTGATCTTCAGGCTTCACCTGATGCTTCATGGATTTGGAATGGCGGAGAGCGCGAGATCCCGTTACCTCAAGCAACTTCACCATTCCATTATTCGACTGCAGCGTCAAACAGCGGGCTGTTCAGTCCCGAGGCCCGTACAGGCCTGAAGGAAGCCGAGTGCAAAGAATGGGGTGGGTGGGGAAGACTTGAGACCGCCATACGTGGGTTGGAGGCTATACCAGCGACGACACTCACGCCTTCGAGTGCGACTTGGACGCTACCTCCTCCCATAAAGACCGAAACACCTGGCCCAGGGGTGGAACTACCAAGGTTAGGCGACGTCCCTCGTTTCAGCTCCGAGATGCCAAAGTTAGGAGAGTCCAGCAGAGTGATGAGCCCTGCCACAGGCGGCAGCAGGACACCAAGCGGAAGCGCACCCAACCCAGCGACGAGCAAAGAACGATTGAGCATTGCCAACATCATTTAGAGAGCTTGGCAGCAGGTGTCATGAAGCGGATTATTAATGTTTAGTTATGAGACGTGTCTTCCTCGTTTAGTGCTGGAAGCTGGCTCTTTCGGAAAGAAAAAAGTTGAAGGAGCAAGGCGCATACATATATAATTTGCTTTTTGTTTTGGGTGCATTGTGTTTTCGTCAAGGCGTCTCGATATATTGTTGTGCACCGCTTGTTACAAGCAGCATTACTTGAGGAATATCTATATAAAGATACCACACGTTGCATGAGACGGATACAGGATTTTGCATAGCATCTAGGCGAACTCGGCGTTGGGCAGGGACCCATAGATATTTATACCTTTTTGTAACGGCTATAATGGAGACAAGATTTGACCGTTTGCGTGTAGCACATGGGTGCGAGTCAAGTTTCGGTTTGGCCATATTTACCAAAAGAGTCTTACTAGCGAGTTGTTGCTCTACGAAGTACTGAGGAGTTTCTCTGTTGACGCTCTATACAGCTTTAGAGTACAGCTCCCTTACTTAATCCCATTTCAGCAGCTCTCTCGCGCAAACTATCTCTCATGTCACCCCCGTCGTCCATGTACTCCGCGAGTTCCAGTGCTTTCAAAGCCCATTGCTGACATAGCCCTTCGTCACCCCTCCCAGAGATATCAATAGCATGGTTGAAAGTTGCTGCAACGATGTAGTCCAAGTCATCTGCGGGGAAAGGCGTTTGTACCTATGTCACGATGTTAGCTTAAGGAAACATATTGCCATAAGAGCATTGGCATGGGCTCGCTAACTTGGCTTCCTTCTCGCGCGACCTTGACTGCTTGTTCGATGACTTGCAAAGCCAGACGATCGTCTAGAGGCAGAATAGCCTTGAACAAGCAGCGTATATATTTTGCCAGTCTTTTGTTGTCAAAACCTTCCAGCAGGTATATTTCGTTTATAATAAGACGCATTGTCCCGTACACAACTGGAGGCATTAGCATTTTTAGCTACGCTTTCAAACATCAGTTGTCACGTACCGTTACCCGGGGCTTCACTTCTCAGCAAGCAGTCTGCCATGGCTTTGTACATTATCTCATCTTTGCAGATTGTAGCCTTTCTGACGATTTCGCTCGAATTATCCCACTGCTTTAGACAGACAGCACTTTCAAAATCAAAGACAAAGAGTGTTGACATCTTAGCCAAAAGGTCCGCGTAGATGCCTGACTTGGGATCGTTCCGGACATGATCAGTGAAAAATGTGTCAAACTCCGAAATGTGATATCTTGCTTCAAGATACCTCTGGAGTTGCTCATCCACCTTGTCCTCAGTACGTGCCTGAGATATCAATGCCGCTGCGACGACAAAGTGACAACGGGCTGTCATAAGTCTTATACCAGAAATATCGTCCGAAGAGATATCAGGAGGGTAGCAGGCTGCGAAAGCGAGACAGACGCGAAAAATACGAACTAGATGCCACGGCTCCTAAACATGGCACTTCGTTACGCCAATATTGTAAGCATTTTTCCGAAACCAGTGTAACTCTGGGACTGTGAAGATCTTGGCACCTTCTTCGTCTTTTGGGTCCAGCTTCGCGTGTTCAGCAGCTATTTGTATTAGCAGGTCTCCAAGACTGAACACCAAAACGCACCTCTCTCAAATATACAACAAGTATCTTCTGCAAGCTCAGAAACTCCGTCCATATGCTCGTCCTCTGGGTCCTCGATCAGGTGTATCAGTCGTATCGCACATCTGAATATCGAAGGCAAATTCGTAGTTGAAGCACCCTCCATGTCGAATGTTTCGGTCGCTGCTTTTAGAGTCTCCAGTGTCATTATTCTGTCGCCGGCGTTCTGTGCATCCCTGACGCAGGCATATATGATGTCTTGACATTGGGATTTGTCTCGCATTTTACCAAGATACTCGATACACTGACGCCCTAGTTCATGGTCCCAGCTTAACAGAGCCACCTTGAACATGAGATATCTCGTGAGGGGTTCGTCCTGGATATCCTTTGGCATGGTATTGAAAGCAGCGTATGCAGAATCTGCATCCTCACAGGAGATTGCGCAGCGCATTAGCCTTCGACTGAACTTCCCCTGGGTTGTTTCGCCGCTATTAGAAAAGATAGGATGAAGCGCCGCTTGGCACCAGAGTTGACATTCTTTGTATTGTTCATTGGAATAATTCGTATCGAGCCTTTTCCAAATGAGCTTCTGCGTATTAGCAACCCATAAGAGTTAAAATAAAGTATGGAAGGACTTGCCGAAAGCGCAGCAGTTGAAGCTTCGACGTTGCACTGACCGGTCTCTTGAGTAAGTTGATCTAGAAGTCGGACCAAGTCCCCCACTCCCGTAGACGTATTTGCTTCCATCGTACCCATCCAAACACGTCGAACGACAGCTTTCCCTATCCAATCCATATTGCCGCATGGTACCAGCTTTCTTAGTATAAGCTCTTCCATCAAGCCTAGTGCTAGTCGAGGTCCCCTGGTGCGTAGTTCTCCAATGCCATGCAATAGAAATCCGAGCCCGGGATCCGAAAGACTGAACGATCGTATCATGCGTCGTATAATACTTGCGCATGCATCGGCATCAAAAAGCTCACAAGGCAATCGATGAATAATCTCAAGTTTCCAATGGAGAACGATTGGCTTGTCTCCAATCTCGGATTCCACTTGTGACGCTAGATTATCAGCTTCCTCGAAATGCTCTTCAGAACCCGTAGCAAGCAATGTTTGGATGAGTTCATGATGGATAGACATTCGAAGTTCCAGTCCTTCCGTGGAAAGCCTTTCTAGCCCTTGTGTATTGATGAGGTTGAGCGCCCGTCGCAGCCATTTTAAAGCCATGTCGTAATCCTCCTTGGACGAGAGCTCGCCTCCAATGCAGTGAAACGTATCGGCCAACCTTTCTGCACAAGACGAATCAACATGTTGTAAGAGATTATCTGCTTTTGCGTACATGTGCTCGGCAACATCTAGACAGCCTTGTTTCCACGACTTAACATGTCAGCTAATCATTGCAGGTATGCCAATCTGGACTTACCAAGGCGCATCGCATCGCAAAGTATTCCGCCTCAATCCTTTGCAACTGTTCATGGTCTTCTGCCGTTGTATTCTCCGCCATCTTTAGCCGGTCGATGTAGTCAGCAGCCTTGGTCATGCTCAAAAGCGCGCCATCGATGTCGGATGATTCAACACAAACTCTAGCCAGTGTGACTGACAAGTCCATCATACTTGTCACCTCTTCGACGAAGCCTTTCTCTTTGCAGTTCCAAGTTTCTCGCGCCAAGGCATGGATCAGAAACGCTAGAACACGTGCGCGAGCTTGTAACTGGATCCTTGACGAGGATGATAGAATGTCGTCCTTTTTTCTCCTCTCTTTGATACACTCGTTCCATAGTCTCCTCCCAATATCTTTCAATCCTCTTACAATCTCGGTCGGCGGTACTACTCGTTTCTCTGTCAAAGCACTGGCCGAAGATATATGGTGATTCAGATCGGAAAGAAGAACATCGTTGGAGCTCGATTCATGGGAGGTTGGTAGTTTGGAAAGGAGATCGGTAGCAAACTCTACACGAAGTATCTAGTCAGTAGGCTCCAATCATTCGAACATGGTCTCATTACCTATAATCGCCTCAATCTTCCTGATTTGGCCGGCGGTGAATACATTAGCCGCCGCCATGCTGGGTATAGATGAAGCAAAGTATAGGATTCATGCGACCAAGTATTGACTTCTAAAACACAGAGAGATTTAAAAAACGAAAGGGTGAAATTTCAAGGCGGAAGCCCATTCAGGTTCTTCAAGATTTTGATCAAGTCATGTGAATCTGGTGTAGAACATATTGATAGGGCAGGAGCGTAGTGGTTGCTCCTTCCATTCACCACTGCCACCCAACCCTCTCGCCAGGATGTAAAAGGGACCTTCGACAGCATGAACTTGTTACAAACTCATCTCGAGCAACTCATCTAGAACTAACAATAAAGTGCAATCATTCTTCAAGTGTCGATTTCTGTCTAGAATGCAGCAGATGAATATATACCCTTCCAGTTCATGCCTCCGTATCCATACGCCAGTCCCTATTCTAAATATTTTCTTTTTTTTTACTACACTTGAAACGGTATGCTCTTCAAGTAGTTGGTCATGTGTGTGTTATCCATTGGGAATACTTCAGAAGCGACGCCTCAGAATATCAATGAACTCATTGTTATTGCGTTGGTGGGTCATGCGGCAGGAAATTGCCAACAATTAGAGCCGGTCTAATTGCAACAGTCAGGGAATATTCACGTCAAAGATTGAGTTGGGTGGTACATACAGCTTGTGGTCATCGCGTCTTATCATGAACGAGAAACAACATTTCACAATAGGATGTGTTGACTCCGGACTGGGGTTCTTCAGAGAGCATGCCGTCAACAGGGTCTCGTGTGCTGGATCGAAAGCAATCGTGCCAAACTCTTCCCAGTATCGCACCATCGATTCCTCAGTAAGGATCTCGTGCAACGCAATCTTGCCCTAGAGTGAATGAGCGTTAGCAATCTATCTCAGCAGCCCCCCTGTGCTTTAGTTGCCATTCAGGGACATAGTCACAAGGAAACGCAAACGAAGCAGGACTTACATCTCTCAGTTGCGCTACCGACACGCCAATCAATTCTGCCATCTCTTTGTTTCCCCTGAAAATTTCGCCAGTCCGTCGCCAGCAGCACGCAGGAACGGCCATACTGGCAAAGACCCGGTCGTAATCCATGAGCTGTTTCTCAAACCACATCTCAACGTACACAAGCTCCATATCCGTCAAAGCTTGCGCCTTTTCTCGGAACTTGGGCCGGAACGAGTTGATGGTTTTTATGATCTTAGATTTAGATGACGCCGCGATGTGGGAGTCTAGGTATGTACCCAAGCGAGTATAGCCGTTGATATAATTGAACGGTTTGAGTAGTCCGGCGTCGTACTTGGCCCGGAGCACGCGTCCCATACGCTCCTCAGGCGTGTCGTTGCCCGATGGATCCGCAGCTTGTAGATAATATTCGCGGGCCTTGTCGACTGGCACAACACTTCCCGGTCGTGGCATGTTCTTGCCTTCTTTGTTCGGAGGGGGTGGCAGCATTGATCCTGACATATTTGTCATGCTATTTGAACCACCAGCGGTCATGGGGTTGTTGTTGTTTCCAAACCTGGGTAGCATCTCCGACTGGCTCTGGCTTGACCTTTTGAATGCCGAGCTCTGTTGATCCTCTGATGAAACGCCGCCGTCATCGAGTAGGCTAGTATGGAGGAAGTCGTTAAGAAGATTGAACTCGTGAGTGACTTCTGGGGCAATCAGGTAGTTGGGATGGTAGCTGTGCATATCATGAAAATGGTTTTGTGCTGTCACCCACGCATCTTGGAAACCTACGACTAAGTGGCGTGTCAGCGATCTCAGATCAGGAACAGATTCCTGGGCACCCCCAGGCTCAGCCCACCCGTGCTCCGCTCGTGAGTAAAAAACGGAACAAGGGGTAGACCCCTCCCGGGGCAGGACAAAGGAACACAACACGTACATTGGTTTGCGTTACTACTACCGCCGTTGTTTAACTCATTGCCCTGCAGCCCCGAGACCTGGCCGGGTTGCACAATGGACAGCGGGCTGCTTTGGCCCAAAACTCCACCAAAGGACTTGGAACCTCGCTGCCTCGTCGTGTCAAATGTTGGGGGAGGTGGGCCCATCGTGCTAGAGATGGAGCTACGAGCCATGTCGGATTGTTCATCAGATTCATCGACTACAGAAGGAGCCTGTATGCTCTGGCTGCTTTGGACGCTTTTTGCCTTTTTAGAATCAGCATCGCGGGGCTCATCGTGGCAAAGATGGCCAATGTTGCGCTTGATGCATCGAGTACATGGTCTCTCCTATATAGTATCAGTACATGTACGGCTTTTGAAGGTATAGAAAGTCCCCCTCCCGGAAAGCAGAGCACAACAGCTGCGTCTCAAGAATCCCAGTACGGTTTCAGAAGAGGCAGCAAGGAAAGCCCAGGATCATACTTACAAGATCGCAAGTCATGTGCTATAAGAAACAAAAGAGTGTCAGCTACAGTTCTCTCAACGCTCGCGTATGCGAGGCAAGTGCCAACAAGACGCAAAGTTAACTCATGGGTGCCGTGTCGTCACACAAGAGTCTATTTGGCAAATAAGATGGCTTCTTGGAGCGCCCAAGGCTGCTCAAGTCTCAGATGAAGCCAATGCGAACGCGCGTCGTTGGCTTTGGGGTTAACTTACAGATCTTCGGCAATATACGCAAGCTATGATAAAATGCCACAGTCAGCTCAGACGATTCTTGTTTGACATGATATATGCGCTATGATGAGCCTTGTTGCCAGGATTGGGAGCTAACAGGTTGACAGGCTGGCGAGTTGATTGGTCGCGGTTTAAGATTCTTTCGATCACCACTACAACGAGCAATTCCAGTATCAGGATGCTCACTCCCAATCCCTTTCATCCAACAACGCATGGCGTAACACAACAAGTACCTCTGCAAGCAAGGGGAGGATAATATCAGGCAGACGTACCATGGTTGACCTTGCGTCTCTTTTTAGCAGGTGATGCCTTTTGGTTGCTTGAAGCGGCAGTATTGGAGCTCTTGTCGCGATTCACGGCCTTGCCATCGTCGGTTTTAGCAGGCTCCTGTTTGGCACTCTTGGCCGCGGTAGCAGGATTCCGATCGGTCATTTTGTCCTATACTCCCATTGGATCTTGAGGTTACGCAGAGCGGCTTCGGATTCGTAGATCATTTGCGGCTCGCTGCAGCAGTCTTGTATTGTCTACAGCTTAACCGAAGCGACACGGTCCATTCGCATGTATATATGCGGCAGGTTTATGCGATTGCGATTCTCGTAGTTTTATGCGCGGTTCGAGTGCAGGTTCGTTGGTGTTTCGGTTTGCCGATTCTCTTTGGTAGAGTCTTGCGCGCGCGTGAGGTGGTCCCGTGGAGGGGGAGGGGAGATGGAAAGTGGCTGCGTAGGTGGTGTGAGCCGAAACGGTCGAAAGGATAATATGTTGACAAACACTGTTCAACTATTACGAAACGTAAAAGATTAATTGACAGCTCAGCAGCCGGGGCTGACCCGAAGAAGAGGTCAGAACAAGGGATACCAGATGCGAGAAGCAGTCCGGACGAAGAAGGCGAAAAGACTGAAGAGGACCTGGACGGTGAAGTTTGGCCTAGGTCTAGGCCAAGGCTTGGGGCCAAAATAGGCTGGGCTTGGTATAACCACCCGAGTTAGTGACTGCGGGTGGATCTAGAAGTAGAAGCAGCACAACTGATGAACCAAGTGGGCCCTCGATCAGCCAGTTTATTGTAAATGTTGTAATACTAAAGCCAGAGCTGTCTGCCGGCAGTTGAGAGTCAGTAAAAAACGAAATTTGCTCGAAAACCGTGGGGTTCAGAGACTCGAAAGCAGGCTGGGAAGTCTTCCATGGAAACCTGCCTGGGGAAGTGAGAACATGGCCAGAGCTTGAGCTGAGTTATCATTTCGCCTGCCTTCCTTCCTTCTACTTTTTACTTCCTGGGGCAAACCTGGGCCTGTCTGCCCGACCGTCAGGTCAACAACAGTGGGGTTAAGGGAAGGTGCCAGCGGTTTCCCCAGTCACAAGCACGGTGAACAAGCAATGGAAGGTGCCCGAGACGGCCGGGACGGGGGGTCCGGGTGAGCCTCCATAGCCCCGGATCTGATGCAATATTCTTAGACTTATCACGAACAAAAACTGCAATTCATTTAGTTGCAAATTCCATAAAATAGAATCCCAACACTTTTCCTAGACGTCAACAAGAACAACTCACTATAGACTTCAAGCAGCAACGTAAGCACCTCAATCGACTTAACTGGACAAGGATACATACAGTACCAAATCTGTAGTAAACTGTGCTTGTTTACACCACTCGTCCTGCTGCTTATATTCACAGCAAGATATATCGCGTCTTCGAGTCGTGGCAGGTTTTAAATAACGCATAGAGGACTTGGCAATATACTAAGAAATTGGAATAAGCAGGTCTGGGTACGCAACTGTTCAGCTTCTGTATTGTATTTGCGAATGGCGTCCAAGTTCTTGTCTATCAACACTACCAATCGGCTTTCATCCCCAGTGTACGTAAAAACCTACTCTGTTTTTATATATCAGCCCATTTCTTCCATCCCATTCATAATACCATCATAGGCTAAAAGCTTCCATATCCCTCAAGATTTACCTGACTGCCCTTTCAGGATCTGTTCCTAGACACTGTGGTCCAATAAGCCTAACTACCCTGACCCTCGGTGAAGATATTGGCGCTAAATAAACTCACATGGCTGAAACACCTTTCCGCATTCGGTAATTGCTCGTCTGGGGGCATCTTTTTGCGTGGTGTTATTTCTCTGCGATGTGATTCGCGATATAATCCATTTTCAATGACTGCAGCTTGAACATGTGAACTACCTACTAAGGGGTGGTATAGTATTTGTTTGCCAACAAGGGGTTGTCTACAACAAGTTGCCAATCCAGTCGTTCTCAAGTCTCAGATTCAAGTTAAAAATATAGTTCCATGGGCTCAATGCAGATCCATGATTCATGCTATTTCGTGCATATGTACACACCATGAATTCATTAGGTAAAGCCAACCCTTATTTCATATGTACAACTTATTCCCAAACACCTTAGCCATGGCCAATTATATCATTATCGTTACAAACTGAGTAGGTCATAGATCATGTACTTCAGATCGCCACAAAGAAGCTCTTTTCTCCTTCCTTGGGCGCAACCCTTGCCTTGCGCATGATCTCATCCTCGCAAGCCAGTCTAATCCTCTCGGGCGTTGCTGGACTCTCGAGCCTGAGAAGTCCCTCGGAATCGTTCTCGCCAACCTTGGCTTTCACTCCTGACTGTGCCCGAGCTGCTTTAAGTGCGTCTCGGATGGCAAAGAAGACGGAGCTTCCCATAAAGAAGGGTGGTTCGCCTACACCACGACTCCTCTGAATCGTACGTAGTTCTTTCCACTCCACGTCCTTGAGAAGTGAGACATTGAATGTCTGGGGAATATCTCGGAAGCCAGGGATCTTGTATGCTCCAGGTCCTCGTGTGAAGAGATGACCTGCCATTGGACCGTTCCGTAGCCAGAGCGATTCCTCCATCGTGAAGAGACCGAGACCTTGGATGAAAGCACCCTGGATCTGACCGTAGTCGATTGCTGGGTTGATGGACTGTCCAACGTCCATCTTGATGTCTGCCCGGATACATGTCCAGGTTCCAGTCAGTAAATCAACCTCAACCTCAGCTGCGGCAACTCCTTGAGTGAAATAGAAGAACATCTTGCCCTTGCCAGTAGTCCAGTCATATCCGATTTCAGGGGTCTTGTAGAAACCTTGCGCCGAGAGGTTGACGCGATCAAAGTAAGCAGCGTGGGCGAGGTCTTTCATCGTTGCGTCAGGGCCTAGCTTCTTTCGATACGGTGCCAATCGCTCGTTCAACATCTCACATGCGTTGAAGATTGCATATCCGTTCAGATCCGACGAAGCCGATGCAGCTGTTGCAGATGCGTTGGCCACAGTATTTGTCGAAGTTTCCGAGATGAAGACATTGTCCAGTGGTACACCCAATGCTTGTGCAGCAATTTGAGTGAGCTTGGTGTACAAGCCTTGTCCCATCTCTGTGCCACCATGGGCTACCAGAACAGATCCGTCGTGATAAATGTGTACCAATGCTCCGGCCTGGTTCAGAAACAAAGCGGTGAAAGAGATACCAAACTTGGTTGGAATCAGTGCTAAGCCCCTCTTGCGCCACTTGTTGGTCTCGTTGAACTCTGTGATAAAGTGTCGGCGTGCAGTGTACATGGCCTCATCTTGCACCTGCTTGTACATGAGCGGCACATGCCAATCTCCCAAGCCTTGTCCAATATGAGTCACTCCGTCACTCTCGTACAAGTTGATTTGTCTCAGTGTCTCGACAGGCATTCCTAGCCGATCAGCCACTTCTTCCATATACGACTCTGCGATAAACATGCCCTGAGGGCCACCAAATCCACGGAAAGCCGTGTTGGACATTGTGTTCGTCTTGCACAGGCGTCCACGAATATAGACATTGGGTATGTCGTAGCACCCGTCAATGTGGGTCATAGCTCGTTCGCATACGGCTGCGCTGAGGTCGAAAGTCCATCCTGCGTTGTTGAAGACATCACAATCCAGAGCCTGGAGTTTACCGTCCTTGTTCACACCAACCTTGTACCGACCAAGGAAAGGATGTCGTTGACCACTGATAACCATATCTTCCTCTCGAGTCAGCATGTATCGGACTGGTCTTTTGGTCTTCTTTGCTGCAAGTGCCAACGCGGAGCTGAGTACCACTGATCGCGATTCTTTTCCACCAAAACCACCTCCCAGTCGCTTCACGCGAACTACAACCTTGTTTGATTTTACATCGCATACTCGTGAAGCAAAAACTTGGCTGGTAGAATGTTAGCATGTAATCTCAAAAATGGTGGGTAAACTCACGTCTCGTTGGCGTTCTGTGTACTAGCGAAGATCTCGATTTCTCCGTCCTCGGGCTTAGGAACAACCAAACAAGCATTTGTCTCGAGATAAAAGTGTTCTTGGCCACCCATTCTCACTGTTCCGGTGAAAACATGGTCGCACTCCTGGAAGGCTTTCTCCACATCTCCTTTCTTGATCTCTCGGTAGAAGTTGTGATAACTGTCAGCCGCGATAGCATCTTCTATCGAGAGTACCGATGGAAGATCTTCGTACTCGACCTTGACTGCCCGTGCTGCCTCCTGAGCCCTCTGAGGAGATGTCGCTAGGACCAGAGCAATTGGTTGACCCACTGTCAATACCTCACCTTCTGCGAAGAAGACTTCGTCAAAGTGAGGAGCGCCAAATTTGTTGGCTTCTGGAGAGGGCATATCGTCCTTGTCGACAACATCCACCACTCCAGGTATGTCAAGAGCAGCCGAGTAATCGACAGAGAGAAGCTTGGCGTGTGCTCGTTTCGAGAGAACATAGCAGGCATGAAGCTCATTCTTCAACGCGGGCATATCGTCGGTGTACTGAGCTTCGCCGGTCGTCTGTTTGAGTGCTGCCAGATGAGGGTTGGACTTTCCGGTTACTTCCTTTTCGTAAGCTGCAGCGGCATGATGGTCTACCTCGCCATTCGATATATCTCGCTCAATTTCGTCAATGGCTTCCTTATCAACCTGCTCAGAACTTCCGTCGGTTATCGTTAGGACGTCATGATAGAATCGGTAGAAAAATCCGAAGGCCAAAGACTTTCGATAAGACGCCATGCCACCTGGAACACTGAATTGCAGGTCAAAGTCTCGACCGAGTGCACTCATTGTTCCCTCCAATGTTTCCAAGTCAGCGAAACGTCGTCCGACCAAGTATTCTCCAGCCGTTTTGGCGGCTACTGTCATAGCAGCCATGCCACCGTAGATGAGGTTTGCTTCTTGGACAATACCTTCATCATCCAGACGAACTCTCAGTGCACCGGTGACAATGGCAATGTCGTCGTCTTTTCGCTTAGCCTGCTTGTATGCCCTAAAAAATTCCCCTTTGCCTTGGGTGACGGGAATGCGTATTGAAGCAATGATCGCATCCTGAGCAAGTGCTGTCTTTCGGTAGCCGGTAAAGAATTGAGAGACGGGGATCTCTATCTCCTTAGTCGATGACTTTGCCACTAACACAGCGTTCGCCGCCCATAAAACGGGGTTGAGATCCGAGATTGGTGAAGCTGTAACAAGGTTTCCTGCTGGAGTGCCAACATTTCGGATTTGTCGACCAGCAAAGAACTTGAGCTGCTTTAGCATAGCCTCAAAAACCTGGGCGCGCTCTCGTCCGTAATGCGGAATAGCATGTTCACAGATGCTTTCTAGATCAGTCAGGACAACATTGCCGCCAACCTCAAGGTGATCATCCTTGAAACTGTACTGCCGCAACTCGGCGATGTCACCGACGTAGACGGAAACAGGATACTCCAACGCCTTGAACTTGGTTTCGATCTGAGTTTCCGTACTTCCACCAATGATTTTGGCCTGGGGATGAGCACTCTTGATCTGTAAGAGTTGTTCGGTAGTGACAGGTCGATACCATCTACGTCTCTTGTTACCGAAGGCGAGAGGCCGTAGTTCATGTCTCTTCAAAGCAGGCGGGAAGATGAGCTCCGTATCGGGTTGGTACTCAATAAATCCTGGGGGTGTGAATCGTTTGATAGGTGTGTCGTCCAGGTTTGCCTTGTCCATACAGCAGCCTCCGCTAGGTGGGCCGTTACCGTTTTCCATGCAACATCCACTGCCACCTGCTTTCTTAAACTTGCTACCGGGCTGATCAACGCTGAAAGTTTGAGCCGCATCCAAGATGGACCTATAGCCGGTACATCGACACAAGTTGCCGTCGAACGCCTCTTCAATGTCATCTTTGGAAGGAGAGTCGTTGTTACGTAGCAAAGCATACAAGCTCATCACAATACCGGGAGTACAAAAGCCACATTGGCTGCCATTGGACTTGGCGATACGCTCCTGAGTAGGGTGGGGTTTCTGGGAATTGCCGATGCCTTCAACGGTAACGACATGTTTACCGTCCAAACTGACCAGGGGAGCCAAGCAGGCATTTACACTGGCATGGTAAATCTGCTTGGTAGTAGGGTTATACTGGCTGATAACGATTGTGCAAGCTCCGCAACCACCCTCGCCACAGCCACTGAGAGGTTGTTAGCATCATCGGGGAGGGTTTCAGTGACCATGGGGTGAACACTTACAGTTTTGTTCCTGTGAGGCCGATTCCTCTTAGATATTCCAAGACTGTGACTTCTGGATCTATCTCGTCCAGGACGACTTTGGTTCCATTAAGGTAAAATCGTAAAGTATCGTCAAATTTGGAAGTTAGGGTTGCCAGAGGTTCAGGGTTGGACTCCCTCGTAGGCGATACAGCGCTAGGCGCCATGGCTTCTTTTGTGGAGGTTTTATGGAATCACTGTGAAAGAACCCCCAGGTACTTAGATTGCAAAAACCAAAAGTCAGAATGGGAAAAGATAGAAAATGGTCAAACTAAGAGGCAAGGACCCTTTTAAAGGACTCTTATCAATAGACGAACCGAGGCGTTGTACAGTAGCACCTCAGGTTGTACGGTGAGAGGGGGAAGTCCACGAGACGTGGCCGTCACAGGTTAGCCAGCGGGTGTAAGATAGCATCCGCTTCTGCGTGATATCTGGCAGGAGCAGTCGGTCCTTATGCATCGGCACCTTCCCTTTCCTCAACAAGATGCTTTTTTGCAACAAATATTGAGCGAATGGGGACCACGAATTGTGCTTGTCTAGGACGTGTAAACTTAGCTAATTGCCACTGATAAGCCTAATACAGATTCACACCCGAGCTCCCGCAACCAACAACCACTCAATGCTCGTGCGGGGAAGGAAAGACCAAGTAAGGAGCCTCTTTCTTCCCCACGATGCACCTCGCTAACGGCCGGCTCCGCGCCTACGATAGGCCATTTCCACGATCGGGATCCTCCACTTTTGATATCGGAGTTGAGAGATGCAAACAATAAATGAATAATAAATAAATATTTGGCGGTGAATGTGTATGAACAGAAAACGAGGTATTTGATTCTACATAAGTTTAGTCATAGATCGTCTAGTATCCGCACCCCAATATATGCAAACTAACACGAGAGTTGCTACACACACTGCTTAATACTGACCTTGTTACAATAAAGGAAGTGGGTTATCCCGTTTATCTCAAATGCAAGTACAAGGCACACATAATATCATATCATATAATCATCTAAGATCTAATCCACTCTCTTCGGCTCTTTTAACCATCTCTCCTTCTTCATTCCTCTATATCTATTCAGGGATGTACTTCTTCAACCCCCTTAGCCGCTCCTTGGCCTGCTCCAAAACATCATCATTCTTACACACAGCAAATCGAATATAATCCTCTGCCAAGTGTGCATTGACCGGAGTGTAGAATTCTGTGGGCGGAATAGCCGCAACACCAATCTCCTGGATCAAGAACCACGCCAGCTTAAAGTCCCGTGGGCGGCTGGCTACGTGAGGAGGAAAGGGGTAGTCTTCTGGCAGCTTGACCTTGGCCATGTTGACGAGTAGAAAGTAACCGCCCTCAGGGTAAGTCACGGGCAATTCCAGTTCCTCAAACACCTCCTTGAGGCGGTCTATCTTGCCCTTCATCTCCTTGATCGTCTCCTTCCAGAAGCCATTCTTGCCAGCCTGTTCGAAACCGATGGCAGAGGCTTCTTGAAAAGGGGCGGGCGTGGAGAAGCAGATTCGAGTGTGAGCGGCAGTCACGTACTGAATGAGTTCTTGGGGTCCAATCAACCAACCTGTAAAATGTGAGCATGAATGAGGCCATCCAGGGAGAGTAGATTAAACAAACCAACACGCCAACCTGTGGCATAAAAGTTCTTTCCAGCAGATCCAACAGTGAGCGTCAACTTTTCCACTTCAGGGGAAAGGTTTGCGATGCGAGTAAACGGCACATAGTAGAGCTTGTCGTAAACTTCATCGGAGAGAATAATGACCTGGTTCTTGACAGCAAGGTCTGCAATACCTTGGAGCTCCTCTTTGGAAAAGACCTTGCCGACGGGGTTGTCTGCCGTGTGTCAGCGCTGAGGTGAGCATGAATCATTGGTGCTACTCACGGGGAGTGTTGATGACAATCATCTTAGTGCGGGGTGTGAAGGCTTTCTCAAGCTCCTCAAAGTCAATTGTCCAGTCTGCAGCAGAAGAGTTCTTGGTAGCGCCAGTCTTGGGAGGATGCAGAGGCACATAGACGACCTTACCGCCAGGCATTTGAATGTTGCTGATGTACCTAAACTGAGATTAGAGAATGTTCTGGTGTGAGATTGAGAGAACTTACTGGTCAAAGAACGGCTCAAAAACGATAACCTCATCACCATCTTCAATAAAACCCATGAAAGCACTCAGCATGCCCTCATTAGCACCAGTGGTGATGATAATCTCAGTTTCAGGGTCCAACTGACGTCCCCAAGATGGAGAGTACGCATCCGCCAAAGCATGCCTCAACCGCGGCCGTCCCTTGGCAGGAGCATACTGATTACACTCAACACGATCCAAAGCCTCCTTGGCAGCGTTTAGAATAAAGTCAGGGGGGTTGTATCCAAAGAAACCCTGACCCAAGTTCACAATGGGTTGGATGGGTGAAGACGCAGCGGCCTCATTAATCATGGACCTGTTCGGCCGAGTTAGGAGCCACAATTTTGACACGATAAGTGAGAAGGATCTTACCAAACATCTTTCTTTTGGCCCTGAACCCGAGCCGCGGGCTGTAATTTTTGAGTCTGATTGCTCATGATTCTGACACTGCTCGAGAATTGTCTTGAGGAGTGAAGAGGGATAATAGTTCTTCGGAGCGTAGTACGGAGCATTGGCTGGGAGGAGGGGCGGCTCGGGGTTAATATGGAGCGCAACATCAACATCAACGGAGGCCCTTTTCCGTGTTAGTCCAATCGGGATTTTCGTAAGAAGACCCTCGGAGGTTACTCACGCTTGAAACACTCAGCAAAGGCGAATCAGGTCTTCTTCTTTCCACTTGGTTTAGTTATTTCGTTTGACAGGTCGTAGAGGTTGCGACATGGCCGTGACCGGAGAGAATATTATGATGACTAATGTTACGAAAGTGTCGTGCTGCTGATCGCGTCATTACCTAGCTCCAATCACGAGCATTGAAGTTGGGGTTGTTCTGTCGGGATTGGTTCGACAACTTACATGCCTTGGAACAATATCAATCAAGGCTTGGCTGCCGGCAGTTAACAGGATATATGTCGGGTTTCTTCCCGATAATAACCTATTCCACCCATCCCATGGCCAGTATTTCATTTCCTAACCAGACCAGAGATTCGAAAACTAAAACATACACACTAGATCGCATGAGACGAAATCGTAGGCCAGTTCATAAGATTTGGCTTAAAGTCTTGGGTTATCGCTTTTTGTAGCCTGGAGTTTAGAGTCTAGCACATTTATCTGATCGCTTAACCTATGACTACTAACCCATCCATTTCACTGGACACAACGAGCTGGCACATATCCTCATCGATTTACATGTCCGACTCTACCAGAACTCAACAGTACGAGTTCCTTCAGGCACCTCCAAGTCCATCTGTTCCTTGGGGGCATCCTGAGTGCTCCGCGCTTCCATCATCTCAACTGTCAACTTCACAAGCTCCGGCGCAGTGATTCTGTTCTTGTGATCCCATTCAAGAAGGCGCAACAGAATTCGGACAATTTCATGGCCAGGATTCAACCTGTCCAAGTTGCGAGCGTGGGTGGCGCATATCCGTGGATACATCCGCTCCTCCTTTTTGTAGAAATGGGGAGACTGGCCCATCATGCCCAGCAAGGAAATGCCAAGAGCCCAGATGTCGTCGCTCTTTCCGGCGTGCCCATGATGCCTCTAGATGTAGGGTGACCAGTACGAGTGCGTTCCGTGAGGTCTCTTGTGGTGGTGCATGTGGTTGATCGACATGATCTCTGCACAATCGGCGACAACGACTTCTACGGGATCCCATGTACGGACGAGGATGTTTCGCGGTTTGAGGTCTCCATGGAATCGATTCAGTCCGTGGAGGTATTCAACGGCCTGTGAAACTTGAAGCATGACCTGCAGAGCATCTTTTCTTGTTAAGCCGTCTGAATGATTGTTGTTTATGTCCTGCAAGCTTCCGCCAGAACAGAGCTCGATAACAAGAATGTTGGCAGAGGGATTGTCTTCCTCTTCAAAGTATTCAATATACTTGACAATGTGGGGCTGTTGTATTGTCAGTCGCCAGTGCAGAAGAGTAGGTGAGGAAGTCGCAAAAAGCTCACATGATTGAGGCTTCTCAGAATCCTGGCCTCCTTGCGCAAGTGCTTAACTGCAGAGGGAGAGGTCTTGCCAGCATGGACGTTTCCAGTTTGACGATCAAGAACTTTGTAAACGCGCGCGTAGCCTCCTTGGCCCAGGTGACATCCGCGGGTGTAATGACATTCAGGGAAGCCAGGGTCTCGGACAGCTGAAAGTCGCCTGTCCTCGTCAGTCCAACCTGGTGAGTTTGCCATGTTGACAGGCCGTTGAAATGAAGGTGGAAAAGAGCGATAGAGAAAATAAAACGAACGGCTGATTAGCTGAAGAAGATAGTAATTTGCACTTATGCTCAAGCCCGGCGAGGCAATGCAGTGACACCAAGTGCCCGGACAGTGTTGCGCAGTGGCACTGACGGATACTGTTTGAAGTTGTTATTTGCTGCCTGTTGGCAGTTTGTGACACAAACTCCACGCCCTGTTTAGACTGTTAGTGCCAGTTTCAACTTTGCTACCCAGGTCAAGTAATGCCTCGTGGTCGTCATATCCCAAAATACCAATTGTGGGAAGGAAGGAAAGGGAAGCCTAGGTGCATCAGAAAATTCAGCCGCTGAAAGCACCCAAGAGACGAAATCATGTAGTAATTACTAATGTCATTTTAGATTACCTAGGTAGGTGGAATACTTGATTATTTATTATTTTGCCTGAAAGCTCATCAGTTAATCTTTCTATTACCCCCTAGGGACGGACCTCTCTATTCATCTAAAGGAAGTCGCATGCCGTTATGCATCCTCAACCAGCATCAACATAGGTACACAGTACGTTAGCACTTTGGCACAACTCCTCACCGTATAAATCAGCAAGTATCCGAGTGCTTTTATTCGCGTAGTACACAAGCAAGTAGGTACCTATCCACGAGACGAAGTTGAGGTTATCCTGTTCTCTCCGCTCACCCCAGGATCTCCGCAAGGATATTTATCTTCAAATAGTAAAGGGCTTCGCATAGCTTGTTTTCATAATACTGTAAGTTCTTATAGACTCAGGTAGTGCTGGGATAGTTCTACCTTGAATTTAATACTACACAAGGCCATTTTCATTCCTCATGAGGCCTATTCATTCCATCCGTATCACTCCATGTTCCTTAAACCACATCCGAGTAACATTGCATAATATGCACCTGTCCCATAAACGCCGTCCAATGAGCCTAATAAAAAGAAATGCCGCGATATAAGGGTATCTATGTATAAAGTCCAGGGGTGTGCTGTTTAGCAACAGCCCAGGACTACTCGTCACGACGTGCGAGGGTACGGACGTTCTTCAAGATATTATCCAGGAATTTCATCGATTCGCTTCCAGGAACGTCGGGGAAATCGAGTGGCTGAATAGGAATGGCTTGCTCTACTGATACAGTCTGGGGCATATTCCCTGGGTTCGTGTTGGTAATTGCAAGCTGGCCATCCCCAACAGACGATGCCATCTGCTGTTGTGTAGCTATAGGCATCACTGGACAGCCCTGATGCATAGGCAAACGCTGACTCGACTGATCTTGATCCGGTACGTGCTTTTGTGGTGAAGCAGCTTGTTCTCTAGATGTCGAGGTAGGCATGAAACCCGGTAGTCGTGGAACCGGTATGGGCGTCTTGGAGATCTTAGCGCCAAGTAGCTGTCGGCCTGGATTATGCGTCACCGATGGTGATTGTTGTGTTGGTTGCACTTTTCGCGCCGACTTGGGCTCAACAGATGAGCCCTTGTTCGAGGGCTGCTGCAGAGCCGATTGACCGGCAGTAGCGGCTGCAGTATTCGATGTCGATGTCGATGTCATCGACGCCAAATAGTTCGCCGGCAATGGCACTGGCGACTGTTTTGGCGGTATCTGGATTGGCTGTTCAGCCGACCCGTCCTTCCTATCGAGAATTCCAGGTACTTACCTTATACGGCTTGAAGACTGTCGCAGTCTTGACTTTGCTGTTTTGGTTAGGGGTTTGGGTAGCCTCCTGAGGCTTCTGCCCTTGTTGAGCGTTCGGCTGGGGTTGCTGGGGTTGTTGCGGATGCGCCTGCGCCTGTATCGGGGGCATATACTGTGGTTTGAGAGCGGGACGAGCAAATTGGCCAGAGGTCTGATGGATCAGCATTGGTGATGGCGCCGGCACTCCCTTCACGAATGTCTGTTGTCCGAATTCATGCCCACTGGGAGGCACTTGCGAAGGCGGTGCTTGCGGTGGAACTGCAGGCGGTCGTTGATATGGAGAGCCGTGGGCGCTATAGTTATGATTGCTTAGTTGGTCCCTCAGGACGGCGTCCTTGTTGGCCATAATATGCGCTCTCATGTTACCTTCATATCCATTGGTGAAGCCTCCCCAATGAGCATATGGTGTTCGGTATTTGCTTGAGTCCCTGGGAAAGAATTAACAGGGCCCCTGTTACACGGTGATCTACCGCACAAACCTGTTGTAGTTGACCTGGAAGAAGGGATACTTCTGGTAAATTGACTGATGTACCTGCCAAGATGCTTTCATTTGATGATTCTGCTGCTGGTAGGGTGCCGGTGCTTGGTATGGAGGGACTTGATGGGGACCGTGAGGAGGATGCATTGCACCAGCAGCAGGTGCATGCATGGGGGCAGGGTGGGAAGCGTTAGGCACCGTTGGCCATTGAGTGTGCTGATGGTGGGGAGGTGCATTCATAGGACTGTGCATTCCGGGAGTGTTTCCAGGCGGCGTGTGAGCTGGAGACGATCTAACCTCGAACCTCTGAGCAGAGTATGGGGGATGAGAAGGCTGCTGTCCTGGGGGTGCTGGCTGCACATATGATGGATACTGCGCGGGATGATGTTGATTTGGAAAAGGTAATGAAGCAGCCGGTACAAACCTCTGGGTGGTGAAGCTGCCCATGGTAGGCATATTGCTCCCAGCAGGGATTCGTGGTTTATACACATATGGTCTCTCCGTTCGACCGGCATTATAGGGAGTCGCATGCTGGTAGGACTGTTGCTGAGCGTAGGCCGGAACTTGCCTTGGCGGTCTCACTGGCTTGACTGGCTTAGGAACCGTAGAGAGGAAGTTGCCTTGAGGGTTGTGACGCAGCTTGGCAAGATCTTCGGTGAATTGGGCACGAGCATCGGTTGATGTCTTGGGCAAGTAATGCCAAATTTGGTTGGGCTTGGAAAAGTCAATGCTGACCTGTTCCTTGTTTGAAGCGGGATGAAGCTGGAACTCAGCCCATGTGTAGCCTTCAACGAACGAATCGTCTTTCTGGGGCTTTCCGTCGTGAAGTCGTTTGGTCTTCAGCTTCTCCTTGGCCTTTTGTGATGCGGGCATGGGAATAGCATTTGCTGATGCCTTTGGAAGTCGGTAATCAGCTGCATCAGGTACCAGCAACCATTTCCATTGAACCTCGAGGCGATCACTATAAAAAACAGTTAGCTTGGTCTCTGGTAATTCTTCTTGATGCAGAAGTCGCCCATACCCGTTGGGCAAAATATCAACGAGGAGTATTTGCTCGTCAGCCCTGTTCTCGATCACAACACCAGCAAAAATATCACCCTTGTAGTATTGGAACTGGCAGGTCTCGCCTGGCTGGAGCTTTGAAGCTGCTGTTTGGATGCGCGCGTCCATCTCCAACAGTTCTCCGTCGAGTTTCTTATCACGCTTAGTTCGATGGAATCGACAACTAAACTCGAAGGCTTGCTCCTTGTACTCAGTGCCGTCTTCGCCAAAAACGGGCACTTCTTCTTCCTCAACAAAAACGCCAGCCGCCGCCGCACATGTTGCATGGTACGCTCGGGGACACTTCTTCTGAGAGCACTGGAAGCATGCGCCCCGTTTTGAACGGCAGTGGAGGCACTTGAGGTCCAGTCGGTCTTTGTGGATCTCCGACACATTGACAACGGTTTCCTGATTGTCAATAGTTTCGATATATGTCTCTGGTAGGTAGTGCGCGCAAAGACGATGCGCCTTTCTACCATCATCTGTGGGCAACAGCTCTGCTGACGGTGTGTCGTTGGGGCAGAGACAGCAAGGGGGCTCGGCCTTGGCCTTGAGGCGAAGCCTGATCTTCTTGGCCTTGACCCTGCCGCTCTTGTCGCCGGGTCCGCGCTTTCGTTTGCGACGAGATTCCTTAAACTTGACGCCTGAGGCAGACGGTGGTGTCGGCATTCCAGACTGCTCATCATCATCGTCTTCCTCATCATCATCCTCCTCCTCTTCGGTTTCTTCATATTCGGTTTCCTCACCACGCAGCTTGCGTTCGATCTCGTAAACATTGACCCAGACGCTATCCTGAGCTTGAGCGCATTCGCACTTTTTAGCAATCTTGCCAATTTCGAGCCAAGAGTCCAGCGCAAAATTGACAGCCTCTGCACAGTTGTAGCCAAGGTTATAACCTGAATGGTATCCGTATGGGTATGTGACGACAAACTCTCCAGGATACGACACGACTTTGTTGACGGTGATATTGTAGTGTGATTTCAAGTGCTGTGGGGAAATGAGGAACCCCTTGTGTCGGAGGAATTGATCACAGGATTTTGCTTCCGTGGGCCAAATGTTCTTCATAGCAGCCTCGAAACGACGAGCATCAGCTTGGGAGATGCTATACCACTGCTTCGGTGCACCGAAGTGAAGAAAATTGATACTGTAGAGATCGACATCTTCTAGATGCCATGCAAACGTCGCTTTCCACATGCCCAAGTATAGATAGGCCGTATTGACTCCTGGGACCTTGGTGCCCAGAACATCCAAAAGGTTGGGAAGCTTATTCAGGTTCCACTCCTCGGTCGTCTCGTCAAAGAGCGTGCCCATCAGATCCGCGCCATACAGAGGGGGTGCATACGTGAGAGTTTTCCAGTATGCCCTCTCAAGCTCCTCGCATCGTTCAGGTGTGTATTCAGACGTGTCCATCTTGTAATCCCAGTCCTTAAAAGCAGCTTCGTCGACCATGGCAGATCCCTCTCGGCGACTGTACTTACGACGAGCCGAGACCGTCTGGGTTTTGGTCTTGGCTGGTCGAGAGATGCCCATACGGCCAACCCTGGGCTCATAGTCATCCTCAACCTCCTCGCCTGGGTCTTGCTCGACAGACTCGACGGGTTTATCCTCTATCTCAGCTGCGTCGGGCTTGGGAGAGACCGGGGTCATAGGTCGGTCCTCTGCGTCTTCTGCTGGCTCTGGGTTGGCTCGTCTTCCTCTGCCGCCTCTCTTAGCTGGTCGTCCTCTGCCTCTCTTTTTTGGGACTGAAGGATCGACGGGTTTGGGTGCAGGTGCTGCCGCTCGTGTTCGTGGTTTTGGCTTTTCGGCATTGGCGCGTCGCTCGCCACGTCTGGCCGGGGGTTGATGTTCGCTCTGATCACAGAGTTGACGCCACTGTGGAAGGTTGTAAGATCGGCCGTGTAGAATGTTGACTTGGCGGTAAGTGCCGTTGGAGCCCATAATCTCTTGCTTGATCGGTTCTCGAACTCTGACCTGTTTGACGAGGTCGTCAAGCTTGGGGAGGTCGTCTTTCCATTCTTGCGGCGGGATAATCTTGATGATACCAGACTTCATACCATAGCTGTCGACGGCTTCCATCTATAATGGGCGTTAGCAGAGGAGGGCAAGGGACTTGTAGGTAACATACGAAACGTTTGAAGTCTCTGAACTGATGCATGGTTGGCTTAAATATGGGAACAGCGCCAGACCAGTGGTCTGGCAGCACCTCTCCAATGTCATCATCACTGGGCTTGCTCCTGTCTTCATCGCTGGTGGTTTTATCGCCAGGGTCTGTCGGCTGCACAGGGTCGCTGAGAATAGGCTCGTCCTCGAGGTCGCTTAATTCAGAATCCGAGCCATCTGACTTGGCCGTGTTGTTACTATCGGGAGGCGAATGCAAGAAGGCCGGGTCGGTTTTGGCGGTCGCAGTATTATTGGGATTGCTATCGGCTGGCGCAGTTGCGACAACAGGATCGCGAGAATCCGGGGCATTACCATTAGCATTGGCGGCGACAGCGCCAGCGTCGATCGACTTTGACGTCGACTCCGACATGGTGGGCGATCACGTCGCAGTCGGCGACGGTGCCATTGAAGGAATAAATCCGAATTTTTTTGTCGCTTATCGCTACGGCGTATGGCGTGCGATTGAAGATATCGATGGGATGATTATAATAGAATTTGTTGTGCGGTCGAGTTTGCGCTGAGAGTAAACGATCGAAAAAGAGTGCAGACAGCAGAGGCAGGCTCAGGCTTGGGCTTGGGAAGGTAGTATAGTGGGTGAGAACCTGAAACTGGAGACGGGAGGTACAGCGCAGTATGTCAAAATTGGTGGTCAGAAGGGCAGGTGATGTGGAGAAATTGTTAACAGGCGAATAAACTCACTCGCTTAGAGGTATACTGCCACCTTGAGCCTAGCGGTAGGTACCTGTATGGGAGGTAGCGTGCTAAGGCTGTAACCTGCGTTCCCCTGTAAGATGCAGGCGGAAGAAACAGGGCAGGGAGGTACCCAAAAAAGGGTCACTAAAAAAACATGATTCGATTTCGGAGGTTTCCATCATCATGGCAAAATGGCCCCCTTTTTGATAAAGAAATCAGTTACTTTGGGGATAGGCGTAAGCAGGGCGACATATTCAATTATTTATATTAATGCCCTCTTTGATGTATCTTTGCAAATGTTTCGGTGACTAGCAGCGTCATAGAGTGTTTGATGTGGAATATATGGGTGCAAACCTTCGAACAAAAATATAACATGCGAGTGGCTGTCGGCGGAATTTAAAGATGTTAATCTGATGCAGCTTGATTAGATTGATAAGAATGCTTGTCTTCTGGAACCTTGGGCCGAAAAGCTAGGGGCAGTGTCTTGTCCTTCCGAGGTGACGCAAACCTGCTGGGTACCGGATGATAAAGGTTCATCGACTCGACTGGACCCTGTCCTGCGGCCAGCCTTTATTTGTTTCTTCATCTTGGAACCCCAAATCAGCTTCTCATGTCAATGTTAGGTAGTAACTATCTACGACTTGACAGACTGGTTATTCTCGTCGTTGCTATCTCACCTTGAACAATCAGAGTACGTATTCCATGGATCTCAATGATTCTGGTGCCCTATCTGTGGACTGCTACTAGATACCCAGTCCCTGTTGACCAGGCGGGGCAACAGGGCGACCAGTTACTAACACGGCTGCACAAGTGTCTTATCCAGTAGTCAGTAGTCAGTTGAATATCCCTCTTGCCAACATGACAACGCACAAGAGCATGTCGATGACAGCACCCTTGTCTGAACGAGAGTTGCTTCAAACGCCATCAAACTACCTAAGGTTGTTTGTCGAGCAGTGACTTGTCCAAGTCGGCAATGGCAGAATTCCAGTGGATCTCAAACGGGTGACAGCATGTGAGTGCATATGACAAGCCTTTCATGACATGTTCTATAAACATCCCTCTATCTGCAACCCTCATAGATATACATACTAGATAAGGACCGCAGATAAGATGTCTCAATATATCACGAAGAAATTCTGCACTTGGGAGATGAGCGATACGTGCAGGTTACAAATCACGTTGAACAAAATAGACTCTCCGTCGACAACAGGGGTTGTTGCTTCTTGTTTTCTTCAACATGTCCCGTTGAATGGTAAATTTATCAAGAATAGCTAGCCATGATACTCTCTGGCTTCGTGCTATGGTTTTTGAAGTGACAGCTCCGTGGTCTCGTGTTTTATCGCTCAGTGACAGAGTTGTCGTCGACTATCGGGCGCAACCACGCTAACATATGTCTCGTTACCAAATCACAACCTCGTCATGGATGATTATAGCTTTTTATAATATCATATTAACAGGTAAGTCTTCAATCTTAAGTGCCCCAAAGAGAAATCAATTTCCTTTAGTGACTCTGTTGTTCTTATTATTGTCTTAGTAATCGCTTTACCTCTGGAGGGCTGGTGCAACAATGACAGGTATAGGGTTAGCAAGATACAGCCAAGATTTAACACAGAAATAAGGGATCGTCAAGCCGTATGATAAGTTTCATGAGAAGAGTAATATAATTCATTACTACATGAGGTCTTAAGCATATATAATTGCGGTTGTCTTCAGTTTCGTAATATCAAGACGAGTGATGAGCTCTCATCCATCAAAATGTCTGTTTCACGACTGCCGATGGGAACAATTGATCACTGCAAAGTTGTATTAAATATCGAACTGATGAATCACCATCAAAGAAACTTGGCAAGTAATCTTGACCCAATTTCAAGGATGTCTGATGTTGGCCTTTTATTACTATCGGTAGTTCATCTGCTGAAACGGTTAACTCTAGTGATAGTTGGTCCTACCATTCATTTAAACCAGAAACAACTGACGTCAACATCTCTAGACCAAAGCCTTTTTGTTCGTATTTAAAAGGCTAATTTGTCAATCGATTTAACAGAGCCGCGAGTAAACAAAGAAACTCCACCATAAGCATTCTCTCATGTATAACCCTCGGCCTCGATAAAACCAGACCTAATCAATCAAATATATGGCTCGATAAGGTCGAGTATCGAGATCCTGTCCATTTACAGAAGTCCAACTCAAAATCAACCAACAACATACTAAAGCCGGGCTTATCGTTATTGTCCCAGCCACCCTTGCTCTAGTCTAGTAGCTTTACTGCTTATTCTTTCCTCTCCCACCCCGCACCAATGCTGTAACATCCCTCCAACTTAAACTCTTCTTAAACAAGTTGGACTGCAGCCATCTCGACCACTTCCAACCCAGCCTATTGGACGGTATCGTCAAGTGCTGACCTATCTTGTGGCTTTCCGGCCCTCCATATGCTTGGTTTTGGCCTCCCCGCTTCGAGTATGAGCACATCATTCGTAGCCTTGTTGAAGCCAACGCCATTGCCATGTTGCGAGGGAGTTTGCATGCCGCGGTAGCTGCGCCGTGGAAGCATGTATACGATACTTGCTCGGCTTATGCTGTAACTCAATTAGGTCTTGGTACATGACGATCTATTGCAGCTGCAGCTTGCAGCTTGTTCATTCAATAAGCTATCTATTGCCCTCACCTCTTTCAGCTGATCCTTTGTTTCTCTTATCTCTTCTTCACTTTCTCTCATCTCACCAGCTTGACGGTGTCGGAAGAGGGTTCTCCACCAGTGTTCCAAGTCAATTTCTTGCCGCTGTATTGCGCATTGCCTTTCAACATGGTCCTCGTCAAGAAGCTCATCACAGTCTTGTCTCTGACACACGCTGTCGCTGCGCAGTCAGACAAGGTCTGGGCTGCCGTCGCATTCATTAATCACGGCGAAACCACTCCAGCAACCCTACGTACTGTCCTCACTCCCGAGGGCGCACAACAATTATGGCGACAAGGGACTGCGTTCCGTGCGCGCTATATTCCAGATGGCGTGAATAATTCAGACTATGAGAACATCCAGACAGCATATTTCCAGGACCTCAAACCCGACGTGATCGATAATGACGATCTTGAAATCGTCTCCCAATCAGATGAATGGGTATCTGGAGGTGCTTTGGCTTTTATGCAAGGCTTTTATCCGCCAGCGCCCAACGCCTTTGACAACAGCAATGGAGGCGAAGACATAGCCGTGAACTTGGCATCGAGTGATAACAAGACAGAATATCCCCTGGACGGATACCAGTACCCCAAAATTCAAGTTCCCAGCATCTATAATCCAGAATATACATCGTATGCCACCAGACTCACTTGTAAAACACTGCAACTTTAGCTAATACCGCGCAGGCTGCTAGGTTCCTCCAGATGTCCAGCCTGGTACACGGAAATAAGAGAAAACCTGACAAACCATGATTCCCTCAACAACATCTACCAATCAAGCCTGGCATTCTACCAGGACTTATTCTCTACTCCACCACTCAAGGGGACAATTGACATACAGTCAGCCAACCTCGAGAACGCCTATCAGCTCTGGCAATTTGTCGATTATCAATATCGTCATAATGAAACTGTCCACGAGGAGCTAGGCAACGCAAACGGGACTCTCACTATTTTGAACTATTATGCTACTAAAAGGGAACGCGCAGCGAATAGCTACTCAGATGGGTCTAAGGATAACAGCCGTTCTGACGATGACAGCCGTCTTGGCGTCCTCTACTCCATCGCAGGACGCACGTTGGCGTACAAAATAGCGTCGCAGTTCAGGAACAACATACGCTGGGGAAGTAGCTACAACAAACTCACTTTCATGTTCGGTTCTATTGAGCCCATCGTTAGCTTTGTTTCTCTCTCGGGTCTTCTTACAAAAGACAATGAAGAACAGCAACCCTGGTCTTCACTCCCTGAGCCTGGTGCAGCACTCGTCTTTGAGCTCTTCGGCGAGGATCCAGACTCCCCTGGCCGGATGCCTTCTACAGATAGCCTGAGAGTCAGGATGTCCTATCGTGCGTCTGCTGATTCTGATGAGCCTTTTCGCAATCAGCCCATCTTCAAGTCTGGCCCCGACGGTATCGCGTACACCCGCTTCGTACAGGTTATGGATCAGCTTGGAACGTCGCCAACCGAGTGGTGCAATATCTGCGGCGCACCATACGCCCCATGGTGCATAATTTCTCGTTCAGACGACGGCGATGATGTCTGGGACGGTGATTCTTCTTCTTTGGGTCCGGTCATAGCAGGTATTATAGGCGCAGTCATCGCATTAACTGCCATGGCTGTCCTGGTAGCGTGCTTGTTCGTCTGCGCAGGCTTCCGAGTTCAGCGCAAGCAGGCTCCAGATACACCACCCAGCACGGCGGCTGCCGTAGGAGGCGCCGTGGGAGGCTTCAAGGGACCAGAAAAGAAAGACGGCGATGCGGACGTGGTGGTGACAAAGCAGGGAGTCCACCATGAGCGTGTTGGCAGCTGGGAACTTCAAAGTCCGAATGAGCTACCGCCTCAGCCGCAAATGTCTGGTGTTGTAACTAAAGATTTCGACGCACCTCGACATCGAACAATGGACGACAGTGACGACGATATCAGTGTCATTGGAGCGGCACCAGTTAAGGCGCGGGAGAGTATTTGAAGAATCCATGAAGAGATGCATACGGCGTGGAATCGAGAATGATCAACAACGGTCTGTGTATGAGTGGGCTATACCCTTGATTTCTTACAATCGTTCTTAGCCTTTGATATACACATTAGGAGTATTTTGAATAGGCGTTTTGATTGGCGAATTGGAATATTTACACGCTCTTTAGGAAATACCCAGGATATTCTCAAGGCATATATGGAATGCCTGTTATTATATAGCATAGTAGTTCGACTTGATAAATGAGACTGTCATATGAACATTATTTGATATAGTATATACAAGGAATAGAGTGACTATATAAACAGGACCTTTCAGTCGTCTACCTTTGTCCCATTTATGACTATTAAACGGGGTGTCTCGATCTACAGAATGACAAACTCCTCATCCTGTACCCCCTCAAGCTCAAACACCTCCCCATTCATCATCCCATGAACATAGCACTCTCCAATAAGTATCCAAGTACCCGGCCCTCTCCTCCTAATTAGAAACGGCAACTTGCCTCCATATAATACAACAACAACATCCCCCGCCTCCATGACATCAGGACCAACCACAAACCATCCCCTGGAAGTAATCGCAAAGCCACGATACCTTGTAATCAGCGTCGCCTCGTGGCTCCATTTGAACCCATCACCCGTCTGCGCAAGCTCTTGAATCTCTTCGCTAACTGCGTCATTATTATCGAGAGCGCGGACAAGATATGCCGCGCCATGGGCGAGCCACTCTTCCTCCGGCACGCTTTCATATGGCCGCGAGCGATCCACTCCGATGCAGCCGTTTGTAAGACTCTGTACAAGTGCGAAGAAGGCAGAGTCGCCATTGCGGTACCGTTTATTCAGGCTGAACGGCTGATTGCCACGACATATGTCGCGCCATACAGCTTCGATAGGGAGACGGCGCGGGTTGTTGGCCCCCCCGCGACGGAAGTGGAAAGCATTGTGCCAGAAGATCCACGAAGGCCGATTTATGCGATCCAGACGGACACCGCGGATATGCAGAGCTCGTCTCTTGTCATTGATGTATAGTTGAGGTTGTGAATAACTCCCTGATGCTCGGTGGGGAGAACCAGGTGTTCCCATGAGGTGAAGAGGTACAACACGCCAGTCTGGGGCCCACGTCGGTATATCGCCTCTCTCCATGATTCTGCGTCGATACGTCGCGGGTACTGCATGGCAGGCAGATAAGACGAGAAGGGATTCGCGGCCTGAGAGTTCCCGAGCCGCTACATCGTAAAATATGTCTTCAACGGACCTGCTGTAATCGGCTACTAGCTCAGTAAGGCTTTGACTTCCTGTGTTGAGGGAGAAATGACCCAGAAAGGCGTACACGTGGTCTCGAGGGTCCTTTGCTAGTAAGTGCCGTGCGCGATGCAGCTCATAAATAAATGCCGCGCGGTTGTGGTTGAAATCGTACTGTTCCTCAGGTTCGACGAACCGCTGGTATAGATATCTGATATTAGGAGTAAATATTGAGAACCGCGAGCGCAGGTAGTGGTAATTCGTATTCAAGACACCCGCAACTAATGAGAGAACCTCCCAGTCAACCTCAGCGTCTCCCCAGTAAAGAGTAGCCGGAGCACCCGTTCCAATCTCTTGAACAATCCACATTCGACTGAACTACTCACATTAGCAAATGACTTCCTGCCAGTGTTGCTGCTGTCTCTTGAGGAATGACTCACCCACGGTAACCTCGTCAGATTTGAAAAAGGCACCCAGGGTGTTCTGTCCTGATTCAAAAGCTCCTCTGAGTGAACCCTCTTGAATTCGTTATGCATCTCTTCATTATTAAACACGCCTTCGAGGTAGTGTATCATAGTCATGGCATTATGTGCGACACCCTCGGTGTCCTCGCCCAACCAGACCAAGACACGCTTTGCCCCTTTGTATATAGCATTCATGAGACCGACTTGCTGGCTGCGCTCTGCAATATCATATTGGTTGATACAGACTTGGTCAGCCCAGAGACGACGCTGAGAGGCAGGATGCCTCACACGACGAAGTGCCCCCTCAATGCTTTTTGTCAGCGGGAGAGGTTTTCCATCACATGTGATCTCTGATGAACGGCCACCTGTACCCCAGCAGTAGGAGATAGCTTCGTACTGCGGATTCAGATCAAGGCCCTCGAAGCCCAAATGACCGACTAATGGCTCATCGCCAACGCCAGGCTCCAATGTTAAGATACGAACCGAGTAGCAGTCCTCAAACGGCGTATATTTGTATCGCTCTGGTGCTGACAAGTCTTTTGAATTGGCATCAGCCATGGATACTAATGATGGACAATGCCGAAAGCCTTCTTTCCGATGTTTCTGAAGGCTGGAACTGGGATACGAATGATATGAGATGTGTCTTGTAGGCAGATAATTCAAAAGCCCGATTGTTTTAGTCCTCTTTAGTGAACCGACAACCAAACCGGGGAATGATTATATCCTGTCAATATTTTGAGATTTACAATGCGAGGCAGTGCTCCCTTTACATTTCATAGGGCCAAAATATGTAAAGCCTTTCAATCTATCGAATTGAATAATAGTGGATGTAGGATGGATATGGAACGATATACACTTCAGTAGAAATGGAGGGTCACATTGAATCGTAACCCTGGCCGGTAAACTGTCAGCCCGAGGTAAGCACTAACATCACGCCGGGAAGCACGTAAAACGCTTGCATCAACTTATTGAAATCACTAGTCACGTCACTAAGTCAAGAGGGGATCGTAGCGTGTCCTTCAAATATTGGATTGTGGTGTCGAGCGGCGACAAGCCTTTCTATCTAGCTACACAAGTTTCCTGTGTCATCATTCGTCCTGAAACTAAACCAAAGAAAACCATGCATGTTATGCAGTAGCACCTCTCATGGGTGGTCCATCCTATGTGCCCCAAACGCCGAGTTCCGTCCTAATCTGCTGTAGGACCAATATTCACAAATGAGAAATAAACAAGAAATAAAAAGCGCTTAGTATATGCCCTTTTGCCCTCCCCGGTAGACCATTATGCCAAACATTACAGGTCCATGGTAAGCAACTCTAATCTTGATGTCACAGCGTCACAGCTGGCGCTGAGACGTTGCACACGAGCCATAGCAAGGGCAGCTGTGCATTCTTGTTCACCAGCATCGACGAGTTCCAAGCGCGCCAGGACCTTCTCGGACTCAACACCGCCAAAGATGTCGACGTGCGACAAACCTTCAGAGTCGAACTCCTTAGGTGACTCAGTGGTGGTGGTAGCGGCTTCAGTGTGGAACAAGGCGAATTCAGGGTCAGACTCAAACTCGGCATCGATAGGGGCAGCGTTAACAGGTTCAGACACTTCAGGAGTAGCAACAGGGCGCTCGATAGCGGGCACCTCGAGCTTCTCCTCTTCAGAGTCAAAGATGGGCTCGACAAAGTTGGATGACTTTCCGGAGAGAACAGCAGCGTCGATAATCTCAGGAACCTCGGGTGTGTCTACAACGAAGACCTGGGGCTGGAAGTTGAAACCATCAAGGGGGAGCATGGAGAAGTCCATGTTCTGCTCAGGGATCATAGCCATACCAATCTGTTGTTGAGAGGATTGTTGGCCGTTGTAAGGGTTGATGTCCTTAGGGACCTGTCGCTGTTCAGGCTGGGGCTCGACCTTGAGCTGAGGAGTCTGCTGAGCGGCGGCTGGGTTGCTGCTAAGGTTGTCCAAGAAGTTGGAGAATGAAGGCGAGGAGAGAAGCATGCGGGTGAGATCTGTCAGGCGCTTGTTCTCATCCAGGAGGGCTCGGTTCTGAGTTCGGAGATCACCGTTCTCGCTGACCTTGTTGGCGATCTCAGTCTCGAGTTGAGTGATGTATTCTGTTTATGAGTTAGCATAATGTACGTAATCAATGGGTAGAATGTAATAAGCTTACCCTTTCTACGCGAACGGAAGGCACGGGCAGAGACCTTGTTTCGCAGCTGTCGCCGCTCCTTGCTGCTGAGTTTCTTGCCCTCCTCACTAGCGAGTAATCGCTCATCCTCATCCATCTCCTCTTCGTCCTTCTTGGATCGGGGAAGATTGGTCATGGGGCTTGTGGCTTGGCTGTCAGGCATTGAGGGCTTGGCTCGCATCGAGTTCAAGAGCTGGGTGATCTTCTGCTCAACAAGAGGATCGGAAGGAGGAGGAGCCTTGCCTCGAGACTTGGGCTGAGATCCTTGACGTTGAGCTTGCTGCTGCTGCTGAATGATCTGCTGCTGCTGTCGCTGCTGGGCCTGAGCCTTGGCAAGGGCGGCCTGGGAGTGAGCGCCGGGCCAGAGTCGACCGACGTTGTTGGTCTGAGTGGGCAAGACTGGCGGCGAGGGAAGGCCGTCAATTTCCTGCTCGATACTGCTGGGGTCGACGGTGAAGAATTGCTGTGTCTCGGTCTGGGACTCGAAATCCATGTCCATTTCTGATGCGCCCATGGTGGCTTGAGAAGGAGAGGTGTTGAAGTCGAAGAGATCGGCCTCAGGGCTGAATGTTGAGTAGTCAAGACTGCGGAAGTCTTGGTAACCAGTGTTGTTGGTCTGGTTTACTGCCATAGTGCTGGCGATAGCTCCAGGGACAAAGCCTGTCTGTTGTCGGTACATGTCATAGTTGTGACTGGGACCGCTCAAGCTTTGGGCGGTTGTGATGGGAGCAGCAACGGCAGCAGTGACAGGGCTCGTGAAGGCAGCCTTTGATGTGCCGGCTGGTGAGAGAGAAGCAGGAGATTGGAATCCGTCGTACTCGGTAAGATCTAGGAGAGCGTCGAAGTCGACGTTATTCTGGCCGGGAGCCGACATTGTGTTTGTATGATGTATCGTTATTGGCGGTGCCAGAGAATCGAATCGAGTTGAGTTTGTGATTGAAAAGTAAGATGGTTGATTACCCAGTCGTCACAATGTCAAAGTTTGTCGATTATAAAACTTATCTGTTCAAGTTGTGAGAGATGGTCGGTGAAGGAAGATTGTTGATTGTGTTGTGTTGGATGGAAGTTCTGTAACAGAAACGAATGTTTGGAAGTTGAGAAGGGGAAAGATGGAACCAGGCAGAAAACCGGGAACTGGGGGGACCGTGTTCTATGAATGGTGTGGGTGCTTGCCTGTCTGTACAAGGTACGTACCGTGTCAACCGGGTCTGACAGCAAGATCCCCGACATGTCAGGGACGATGGAGACCGCTGTAAGCCACTGTATTCCACATTATGAACCCACTATAACGACACTCCAAGCCCCTAAATCCAGGTCAAGCACCCTTGGACGAACTTGGGTGAGCGCTGTGAGTCGTTGGATTGGGGCTGTCTGGAGCCCCGGAGACTGGCTGTCAAGCAACGCCGCCCGTTACCAGGATCGGCGGTCGGGGAGCCGACTAGTGAGGAGAGAGGACGCGTCAGCTCTTTTCTTGGTAGTGCAAGCCAAGGAGTTGGAGCCAAGGGCCAAGGATGTGGATAACTCATTGAGGCAGCGCCGTAGGACACGGAACGAATCAAGGGCCGACATTAGCACAGAGTGCCCACCATGAACCTATCCCTGCTTCGCTATCCGAGGGGTGCGAAAGACGAGACTTACTCAGAAGGGAAGAGAGAAAGCGAAACGAACCAGCAGAGAGGTCTGCGGACTGAGGATGACGACGCTTTACTGCCCTTTTGAGCCAGATGGAGCCCATATCTCTCTACTACACTGCTCTTCTTGCTGTGGTAGACGCTGCCAGCTATCATGGTCGACCTCACCTGCAGCTGCAGCTACAGCAAGAGCTTACGTCTCTCGGTCTTTGGGGCTTCGTGGCCTGGGCTCAATCTGGTCAAGCCTCAGGTTGATTATTCTGTTGCCTGCAATGCCTTGGGGACTTTTTTTCAAGGCGTGTCGCAATAGCACCACCATCGCTCTCGTTTGAGGTATGATACAGATAAATCACGGCCGGATAATTCCCCCGTCCAATCGTCAAGATAAGATTGGATGGATGTGATCAAGAAACGACATTTCCGGGCGGTTGGCTGCCTCACGGCAAAGCGGCAGTCAATGTTTATTATGGTTGGAATGCCCCAAAACAAACCATCAGCGTCCAGAGCGCTATCTGTCAGAGAATTGTGTACAGCGATTCGCCAACTCGGCTCTGAAGGCAGCAAAATCATGCCAGCGAATTGACTGATCAGCGTTGGCGGGTAGTGAAACTTGACATCCGTCTGTCCCGAGCGTGGCTGTACAACAGTAATTCCATGCTGGGTGTTGTAATTGGCATGCTTCCCAAACTTACTGTATGGTTACGGTTACAGATGCTCCTCTCAGGTTCAGGGTGACAGAGAATGGCAATTAATTCATCTCGTCTGCCAGGTTCATTTCCCCTCAGATTGACTGAAGAAATGAACAAACCAGATCATGCCTCGCCGTAGAGACATTGCGGAGAGACTATCACCATCACCACCACTACCGGTTGCACTGCCACCGCCCTCATGTCCTACCGCTGAGCACAGTCCATTATCAAGGCCACCGCTCTCTCATGCTACCCGCTCACTTTTTGTTGATTCCATAGCACTAGTTATTAGAGCACCTAATTTACTGTGCCACGCTGGATTGATAGCATAAACACAAAGGGTAACAACTGCGAACATCTATGAGGCTGTGCATTCAAGGTTGGGTCTTGGCTCTCAAGTAAGCTCAATGATCGTCCACCTTGCACTCGCCTCGATCACTCGCTTGTTCTACAAAGGAATCACGTCGGTAGCAATGAAACGCCGACAGGCCGTAATCGGGTCCCAGCTCATCGAAAGCTCCGGTAACTAGAATGTTTGGCGCCGTGAGCGCCTCTGATGTCCGTATTAATGCATTCGTGCCAGCTCCAAGCCTCACAAGTTGGCCGTTTTTTTGCCACTCTCAACCAATACTTTCTTGCTCACAGCACCATCATTCCAGTGATCGGCAGTGCAGACAAAAATAGAACTTGACTTGGTTGACAGAGATTCAACTGCCAACTGCCGCCCTGATTATCTTTCTCCACTGCCCCTGACGATGATTTACGATGATGGACAATGACACAGGACGATACGGCAAATGCCGCGATCATCAGTCCCATACATAACACTCTGTCATGCATCGACCCAGGATTGTTTCACAAAATAATTAGCTCTAGCCTCTATCCCTTGCGACCCATCATTCCTTCCATGACTGATTCTTTCGCGGTTACGGATATTCTCCCACATCTCGAACCGAAAGTTAGTTTCTGAACAAGCTTTGGCTAACTTCTCGTGCCGATACAGGAGTCTCAATTTTTCACCAATCGACTAGCTGTCTGCACCATATATGTGAAACATGGAATTCAAGAACTGTAGAAAAAACTGCCCCTTCTCTCGAAACTACCTCTTTTGGAAGTTTGGGGGTGAAGCCCCTGGTTCAATGTCGCCAAGACTCACCATAAACGTCATGAGGATCTAGCAAAACTGCCGAAGTAGAGGAGAATTCCAATATCAAATCCAGGAATATGATAGGGCATCGTACCCTTCCCTTGTTTAGGAGACGGCATAGCCCATGCAAATTAAGTAAATCACTAACCGTCCATCGCATGAACTACCTAGTATTTAATATTCCCTGAACACCTGAACCTTCTATCGGAGCCACTCTGCGGCTCGAAACTAAACGGCATAGCCACCGTTATTGATGCTACAGCCTCGATAACCAGATGCAAAGCGAAAGGTACAGCCTGACAATGCTGGAAATAGCTCTGGGCTGGTGCTGGCTGCGCCTGCCAGACTTTGAATCGCCTCAACGACTTTGAGTCACATGTTCTATCACGTGACAAATATCACGTGCTAACCAATACCACGTGACGATTTGTACGACAGCCTGATGGTGGTTTCAGCCTTCCTGAGGCCATCCATCAACGGCCCCATTCGCCTGCATCTGCGTCTGCGTCTGCATCTGCATCTGCGGAAACTCATCGGAGCCTTACGCCCTACAGCCGTGCGCGCCCAACTGTCACTGCACTCGCGCCTGAATTGTCTGACATACTATTTTCTCGCCCGGTCATAGTGTCGTTTGGGACGCGTTGGCGGTTTGTATATACCGTGTTTTGTGCCTTGATGCGACTCGTGAAGATTTGATACAGCGTCAGCCGTTTCGTTTCGTCCCGTTCCGTCCCGTTAGTTGTTTGCATCGCTTCGCGACTCTCTATACTCTACATATATCGCATTTCCAGCCAGCTCCGAGGATACCACCCTTGCACTGCACTGCGCACACAGAGACTCCAAAGAGGAACGTGCTCACCGAGTACTTTGCGTTACTGCTCGGCATCAGAAGATCCCTTCTGACTTGCTATTGAGGCCACTTAGTGCCAGCCAACTGAATTTGAGTTTATTGTACTCGCCACTATGGTAAGCTGACCACAGCCGTGCAAACATAAATGGGGAGAGAAAAACGAAACCTGCCCGCGGCTGTGGCAGGTGGCCCAAAAGAGAGGCATAGACGAGCCCAAAGATCTCAGTTTGATCACGCAGCACCTGTACCCCCAGGCTTTGTTGCCAAACCGGCTCTACCAAAAACAACAAAGCACCACTCGTACTTCGAGTTTGTTGAAAACAAGGACAAGAAGAAGAAGCTTGAATTTCAGGTATAATGCGACTGTTGCGCGCCGAGGATGTCACAGCACTCACCAACACATATAGATTACCACAAAGAAAACACCCCCTCCTGGTTTTGAGTTTGTTCCTGCCGGCAATCCTGAACTAACGTCAGCATGCAAAGAACTATCTCGCGAGAAAGATGCCATGATCTTTATCGTTTCGGTACGCCATATGTCATTACCGCCGACCCTCGCTCCCTGCCGCTAACCAAACTGAGTTGAAGAACGCAAAGGATAACTCCGCTTCCAACGTTCTGTCCCATCAAGTTCATCGCATTGGCCATCATGTCCGAGAAATCATTGTCGACGAAGCGCGTGCCAGTTTGGGACAGTCCATAGAAGACATGTTGCCGGCCGCCCGCGGTGCCCCTGAACCCATTCCCGAGTCTCAAGCGGAATACGATGCGCAGGTTGACGCCGCTCTACGCGACCTATTCCCGAGAATCCCAAACACCGACCGCCAGATGATTATCGAGCATGCTTTCAGACGGGTTTGTCCTCCCTCCCCTAACAAATTACCATAGGTAGCGGCTATTTATGATGATAGGATCCCATGAACAAAACCCCAAAAGAAAAAGTAGGCTTTTCGGATGATATCACATTGGCCCGACGAGTTCAACTGGCAGTGCTTGCTCACATTCGTCATACTCACACGAGGTATGATACCCTACTAAGAGAGACTAGCTGGCAGAATGCTCGCAAAGTCGTCGAGAACTTATGCCTGGATACCCTCGTCAAGTGGCGAGGAGATGAAGAGAGTGGTCGAGATCAACTGGACGAGATTTTGCGAGAAGTCGTTGTGATATCTGATTCCGAGGGTGAAGAATCTGGCAATGAGTCCGACTCATCTATCGAGGAGGTTTTTTACCAACCTGCAGATGTCGTTCCCAGCAGACCTGTGCAACACATGCAACATATTTCAGGCCAGACCGGCCCTGTTCATCGCCAATCTCCCAGGCTCAATCTCGGCGCAAAAGGACCGGTAACCCCTAAACCGAAAGCCAAGGTGAAGAAAGCCAAGCGTAAGACTTCGGCCGAGAAGAAAGGTCAACGTGGTTTCAAGAGATATCAAGCATGGCAAGATGCCATTGATCGAAACCGCAATGTTCCAGATTCTGCTCCAGAATCACCTCAAGTGCCTATCCCCCAACGCACACAAGGTCCACCTCCTGCGCTAATTCCTATGGATGACCCCTTGCCACCTGCCTCTCAGCTAAGACTTGTGTCGGGTGCCGGGCCTGCCCCTTATGAGAATGGCTATGTTGGCAAGCCTCAGTATCCTGCAAATGGTCATTTTATAAGCTCTGGGCCACAAGTTGCCCGCAAGGTAAAGTCTCCATTTTATGAGCCTCCGTCTATCACACGCCCGCTTGTGTCCACGGCGGCAGACCGGTTGCAAGATATGCTGGTGCAATCCATTGAACCAGTATCTCCTAATACTATGAAACCATCATTCGTGCGTGCAGTACCGCCTCGAGGACAAGGTTTCAGGAACGAGCCGCCTCAGAACTCCAGTATTCAGCGTCCGGCCATCATAACCTCTCCATCACGACGGATGGAGATGAGAAATGAGCCTATGCAAGTCTCGCGTCCTGGGCCAAGTGAACGCTTGGCCTATGGAGGAGAAAGGCCGTTTGGATTTCCTATACGGGCCCCTTCTCCTCAACCTAGAGTTGGTATTCCCAGTGCGTCCTCGCATGGCTATGACACAAGGTCTCATGGGGCGCAGAATCCTGCCAGGATTCTAGTAAGTCGTCGACCATATGATGAGGTGCAAAGGTTTGGCGACCGTGATACTCCCGTTGTGATGGAAGATCGGGGTGGGTTCTACGAGCGAGTTCCAGTGCGCTCTACTGGAGACGTCGTAATGCCAACCCGTGATGAAAGAGTTCCAGAGTATAGGAGGGGTATCCCTGAAGTACCTATGGTCCCAGACGACCGTCGGGCTATGTGGCAAGACGAATCCCGACTATTGCGGGCCGGCCGGAACAACGCAGATGTTGGCATAATTCCGATCGGCCATGCACCTTTGGAAAGCCAACAACGCCCTGCCGTGACGGAACATCGGACTATACCGTACCCCGTGCCGGCAACAAGAGCTCACAGTGACATAAGATCATACTTGGAGCCTGGGCCGCGTCTCGTTTGCTACAATCCACCTGGACCAGAGCCTCGTGTGATTATAAGTGACCCTATGGCACCACGATATGAAACAATACGCGAGATGTAAGCAGACTGGGGTCATTCCAATTTAGGACTTGCACTAACACAGTCTAGTCGTCACGAAGAACAAGTACCTGAAAGCTTCCAGCAGTGGGAGCCAGTTCATAGATACTATCGAGATGGGCATCCTATCGCAGAAGACCGCAGGCGGCCTCCACCCTTACAACCACGTCGGCCGGATGATGTTGTTGTTCTTGAGTAATGATATATATCGAATGGTGGCACGAAGCATAAGTGCAGTCGTTATTTTTCTCTTGCTGGCTGGTACATAAAGGTGTTGTGCACATTGAACACAGGCGTTGAGAGTTTGATCGTGGATATTGCGAATCCACGAAAGGAATGGATTTTGGAAGCTGGCACTATCGGATGATACCCATTTTGGAGGTTTAGGTTTGAAATAGGAACCGTATTACATATGCTGCACAGACGACTTCAAATTAGGGTCATCGATTGCATCAACTGGGCAACATAGGAATATGGTAGAGTTATTAGCTCTCAGATTTCAAACTTGCTTGACTTTTATTTACCCTAAAATAACCCATGATCTAAATAACGACGAACCAATAATATGAAATGAATGCCCGAACCAGACATGACGCATCGAATGGGTATAACTATGGCATCTAGTTGCGTCCTCTCCTAGGCTTTCCCACGCCAGACGCTCCATGTCTCTTCTCGACACCCAATCCCTTTCGTCCAGCAGCGATGCCTCCCCTTCCACTCTTTCCACCACGGCCTCCTCGGCCACGGAAGCCTCCACGGCTGCCGCGATCCCGTCCGGGGCTGATCCTGCTCTTGACTGCGGCAACATCGTTGTCGTCCATCTCCATCTCGTCATCTTCGTCGTCCTTGCTGCGTCGGTTGGAGAACTTGAGCTTGCCTCCGCGGCCGCGCTTGGCCACATCCTTGCCCTTGAGGGCAGCGACGTAGGCGCCCACGCCTGAAGCCTCAGGGTTGGCGTCGTCCACTTCCATCTCGTCGTCACCGTCCTTGCCAAGGATTAGCTTGCCGTCGAGGTCGACCTTGGCCTTAGTGCGTGTAGGCTTGCGCATCTTGACAGGCTTTGTGGAGGAGATGTTGGCCAGGGCCTTCTTGTCAAGAAGATCAAGGGGCTCGTCCTCGTCCTCGACAATGTATGTTCTACCACCCTTCTGGGCCTTCTTTGTTGGCCTATCCTCGTCGTCTGAATCGTCTCCATCATCAGAATCACTGCTGTAAAGAGCTTGGTCGTACTCGTTCTCGAACTGGCGCTTAGATGGGCCATCCTCGTCATCATCACTCTCCTCTCCATCGTTCTCGCCCTTGGCAGCATCCTTCTTCTTCTTGGCACGCTCCTTGGTCTTTCGAATATTGACCATCAACTTCTTGTCGTCATCGGGACAGTTCTTGTAGATGTTGTCGTAACCAAAGCGGCGGACCATGCGCTCGAGAATGTGCTTTACCTTGGCCTTGAAATGGCCCTTGTGCTCGTGGCTCCAAACAATAAGGTTGGGAACAAGGGTCGAAAGACGAGGAATCATCAGCTCGACGGGGAGGCCAATGACACAAACCTTGACGAAACCCAAGCAGCTCTTGACGATCTCTCTGTTGTTGGAAGTGAGGAAAAGATCCATGGTCTGAACCAAGTCGGAGAGAGTGGCATCGCTCAAAGCGCTTCGGAACTCATATAGAAGTCGGCTAATGGCTGTGATAGAAGCAGAAATCATGTGAGGTGTGCTACCGGCCAAACCAGCGCTGACCATGGTGATGAACTCCTCAATGTTGGCAGTTCCAGCGGGGGCGTCATCGGGCATGTGAGGAACCTTGCTGTTGTCGATAGGTGCACCGTTAGCCTCAACCATACGCTGTCCCATGCGAACCAGAAGATCGTATGCTGTCTCACGCGCACGCTCGTTGTTCTCCTTGCACGAGATAACAACTTCGCTGAGCACGGAAGGGATGAAGTGAAGAGAAGCATCGGAGATAAAGGGAAGGAGGGCGATGATTGCGGAGAGGCGCTCTCGTCGGGCGGGGGCTGAGACCTTCTCGGTGCTGGTGACGATGAGGTTCTGGAGCTCAGCAGTTCGCTCCTGGAGGGCAACCTTGCCGATTTCGGAATCCGCCAGACGGGGGATGAGCTTGTATGCCTTCTTTTGAAGTTGAGGCTCCTCCTCCTTGTTGATAATCACAGCAGCAATCTCGAAAAGGGCGGCAAAGCTTTCTCGGGGAAGGTAGACAGACATTGTGATAACGAGGTCCATCAAAGTCTGAGCTGTTGAGGGCATGTGGTCCTTTGACTTCTGCTGGTTCTCCTTCTTCTTGTCGGCTGGCTTCTCCTGTTGCAGCTCAGTAGCAAGCATCTTGCTCACACGGTCGAAAGTGTCCATGAGCTCAGCGTTGGGTGTGATGCTGAGGAAGGTGTTGATGGTCTGCAGGATAGGACCGCGGCTCTGAGGAAGAGTCTGTGTGTATACGTTGAACAAGACGGCGAGCATGTTGCCAGCGAATTGGGAAAGGTATTCGAGGTTCTTCTTGGCATCAGCGCGGCTGATTCGGCTCTGGAGAACAAGGTTCTCTTCCTGCTCCTCGATATCAGCAATAGCCTGGTTAGACTCGATAAGAGTCTTGAGAGCTCTGCAGACGTCCAGTCGCAGCCCAACCTGCTTGTACAGAAGGTTGGCCAGGATCTCCGCAAAGCCCTGATCGAAGGCTGAGGCAAGATCCAGAGGAAGATCGCAGTAACCGGGGAGAATAGACCAGATCTGCTGAACGACTGTCTCGTAGATCTTGATCTCCATTGTCTTCTCGGCCTCTCCGTGATCGATAACCCTTTGGAACATAAGTTCACTGAGGGGGATCATCTCGCTCTTGAAGTGAGCCAGATTTGTGTTGCTTGTGTAATCACGGAGAATAGGGAACATCCAAGCACGGCCTGGCTGACCCTTTACGGGCTTGGCAAGGTTCAAAGGGAGAATTGAGAGAACAGCCTCAGGGCCCATTGCTCGGATCGCCTTTCCAATCACTTCATCTGCGTCCTTCTTGTTGCGGAAGGATCCGTTCTCTCGAATCTCGCCAATCGTCTTAGTAACGTTCATCATAATGGGATAAGACCTCCATCTCAATGTGTCGAAAATAGCGCCAAGAACGTTAAAGGTCTGTAGCCAAGCAGCTTGGAACTGAACAGTCAAAAGAGACTCTGCTGACTTGGCAAGCTTCTCGAGAATCTTCTCGTCGTAAATGGAGGGCTCAAGGATGACCTGCTGGGGAATGCAGTTGGCCATGAAGGACACCAAACATTCTGAGGCGGAAATTCGAATGTTCTCGGAGGGAGCCTCGAGGAACTGGGCAACCATATCGAAAAGCTGGGGGAGGTTCTGGAAAGTCTCGTCAGGCTCGACTTGCGCCGAAACGTCGTATCCTCGAGACAGAATAGCGAGCCACGGGGGAACAAGCTGGGTGTCGTTGGCAGCAGGTCGCAATTCAGAGATGATCTCCATAAGTCGTGGGAGTTTAGCCGAGGAAAGTTCGTCAGTCATGCCCTCGAAAATCATCTCGAAAATCTCAAAGGACGCCATGGTCATGTACTCGTTTCCACTCTTGGCGATACCCAGTAGCAACTCGCACAGCGACTCGATCTTCTTGCTGGGCCAGCCACCACTTGCGGCCGCAACGGTCTTGACCAACTGAAGGGCGTGGATCATAGCAGGGTCGTGACCGCCGTCGGCCTTCTTTCCCTTACGCGCCTGCGCAATCTGGGTAGCGAGATTCTCCAGGTTCTTGGTGGCAGTCTGGGCGCACATGTCGGCAGCAGGGTGATCCAGCGAGGGGCTCGGGGGCGGGTTTCGAAGGACCTTCTTCAAGGCTTCCTGTGACCTGCGGCGCACCTTCGGTCGTTGGTCGAGGGACATGTTCAAGAGTCCTGCGACAGCTCGTCGAGGTCCAATCTGGGAAACGGAAAGCTCCCATGATGCGGCGTCCTGTGCGAGAAGCAGCGACTCGAGACATCCTATAGATGATCGCAGAAGCATAGCCTCCGCATCCTGTAGCAGAAGTAATGGGGCGAGAAGAGTAAGAATCTGCGTGAACTTTGATCGAAGAAGAGGTTGCGGGGCATAAGGTGTAACGACGTCGAGAAGGTAGACGACGGGAGTCGCCAATTCTAGATTCACGTTGTCATTGCTGTTCGCTTGCTGAAGAAGAGCGAGGAGGGCCGCAAAGTATCCTGTGGGTGTAGGGTCTGTATTCTGGTCCTTGAGTGTTGACTCGACAGCCTGAAGAACGACGACAGTCTACAAAAAAAAAAGATGTCAGTGTGCGACTCGAGACCGTGGACGCATAAGTGACGGAAGCGCATAAGAGAAACATACCTTCTTTTGGCTCTGAAGACCTGGGGACTTGATCTTGTCCAGCTTTTCAGCCAGAGAAGGGGTCGACATGTTGATGTTGAGCAATTCAATACGCAACCACCAACTGAACTGGATTGTCTGTTCGGTGAAAGTCAAGATCCCAGCCAAAAATTCCCAAATTTTTACTTGCTTATCGCACCCCGCCGAATCGATAAGGAAGTGGAGTGGCTAGTGGGCTCTGCGCCACATCTGCCAACCTCCCCGTTATGAAGATGCGGCGTCGATTCTACCGCTGTATCCGAGCGTCCTACGTACGTACGTTATGGCCTGTACTGTGCTATTAGTACTAAGCTGTGCCCCTCGTAGCTGATCTAGGTTAAGGTGCTGGCAGCTCGCGCCTCTCGTTACTCAATCGCAAATACCACCTCCAGCCTCATTCCTCTTCCATTGCCAGAGAGAAAAGATGGCCTTCCTCATTCTCGTTATAGGGGACCTCCACATCCCGGACCGGGCGCTTGATATCCCCGCCAAGGTACGATTCAGCGCGCGATACTCTCAAGGTTGCGCGCATCGCTAACATGACTCTATCTACGTAGTTCAAGAAGCTCCTCTCCCCCGGAAAGATCAGCCAGACGCTTTGCCTTGGAAACTTGACCGATAAGCACACGTACGAGTACTTGCGATCCGTCTCCCCCGACCTCAAGATTGTGAAAGGCCGCTATGACGTCGAGGCCACCTCCCTCCCATTGACCCAGGTCGTCACCCACGGCAGCCTTCGCATTGGTTTCCTCGAGGGTTTCACACTCGTTTCTAATGAACCAGACCTTCTTCTGGCTGAGGCGAACAAATTGGATGTGGATGTTCTGTGCTGGGGTGGTACTCACCGCTTTGACGCCTTCGAGTATATGGACAAGTTCTTCGTAAACCCCGGTAGTGCGACTGGCGCTTTCATGGAGGGCTTCAGCCAAGAGGCCGACGAGCCTACACCGAGCTTCTGTCTCATGGATGTATGTTGTTTGTCATCTGTTGTTGTTAACGCGGTTACTGACCCTACCCTAGGTCCAAGGCATCTCACTCACCCTATACGTTTACCAATTACGAAAGGACGACAAGGGCAACGAGAATGTGGCAGTTGAGAAAGTGACATACACAAAACCAGTAGAGCCCTCAGGAGGAGCATCATCATAATTTTCACATAGATAGGGGGAGTTTACATTCAGCGACTTATCCAAGACCAGCAGCAGAATCTATACCCAGTCACACATTAAACAAACACGCGGGGTCCTCATAAGAGGAAGTGGCTCGTCTGAGATCCAATGAAGCATCAATTGGTCAATTGGGTGCTTGCGTGTCCAACAAGGAACATTATAACTGTAAATACAAATATTCAGAAAATGCAACAACTATCCATCGCTTTGTAGAGGTATCGTGGGCATATAACCACCCCGTCTGGATAATTCCGGTGAAGCAGCGCCAATGCTGACAGACAACAGACTCCTTTTGAATAACCAAGAAAAGACAAAAACGCCCCAAGTGTTCTACCAAACTCCTCTCGCAATATGCAATCATTACAGCATCATACTCCTTCGTCTTGATGAGGCACGCTCCCTGGCTTCAAAACTGTCTTCGTCATGATCGGCGTATGAGACGCGCCTTGAAGTTGACCGACTAGCGGTCTTTCTCTTATTCCTGACAGGAGCATATTCTTCAGACTGTGGTGATGAGGGCGTGAATTCGTAAATGTCAACTTCGCTCAGGCCGGTCGTGTCGGATGCTGTTTCATCCTTGCCATCTTCATGCGAGGTTTCACTGCTCGCAACTAAATCCTGAATCGTCATAGAGCTGCGCCTACCACTTCGAATGGCCATGTTCTTAGCGATCTCAGGGCTTAGGCACTTTCCGGCCAAAGGACTAGCAGGAATACTGCCAGGCTCGTTCTCTGCGCTCAACGTGTTGACACTGGGCAATTCCTTCCATGAGCCTCCGGTACCACTCTCACGCTTTGCCTTGCCGCTCTCTGGAGCCTGCTCAGCTGCGCTTGAGCGCCGGGCATATTTACCCTCTCCTGCGACAGCATCAAGCATCTCCTTTGTAGGTCTTCGCATCTTAACTCTGAGGTTAGGCTCAGCATAGCTGACTGCAGTCCTGTTTCGTCGGCTGGGTCTTGCGGGTTCCCGGCTGGCATTGACGTCACCAGGCGGTGGAGTTCCTCCTCGTCCAGTATCCTTTGAAGCAGTGGTATCTGGCGAATGTAGGGAGAGGAGAGAGGGTTCTGTGTAAGGTGTTCTAAGCCCGCACTGCACGTCTACAACTTCAGGGGCTGTGGGCTCAAGATTTTGGACAGACTCAATGGTAATAGGAGCCAACGGTCTAGACCTCGATTTCGGCCGATCTTGAGTAGTCTTGGATCTCACAAGATCAGCTTTAGCCGCAGCGATCTCGTCGGTGCTGACTGTCTTAGAAATCTTCTTAGGTGAAGTCATGTCGTCATTCGTGCTCTTTGCTGATAGAGGTTTCCTTGTACCCGTGGCACTCGCCTTCTCACGTGAATCCTTCTTCATACCGGAAATATCCTTCAGTGTTTGGTCTCCAGCATTTTCGCGAATCAATCGTTTCTCGTGGGAAATCCGGGGTTTTTCGTTCTCGTCGTTGTTTCTCTGTGATCGAATTGTAACCATGTCGTCCCTAGCGGCAAGCTTCCTCTTTGATCCTATCTTAATTTGCTGGTACTCGGCCGCAGGGGGTTCCATAGATGGTTCCTCGGTTTTGATGTCGATGGGCCTGGTAGCCAGGGGTTTCGTCTCCACCAATTTCGGTTGTTGGAGCTTGGTAATTTCCTCTGTTCGCTTCTTCTCTGGTGAAGTTGATCTGGGGAGCATCTTGGAAGTTTGTGGTGATGTGAAAGTTTCGGGTGGCGCAAGTTTCGTTCTTGGGCTCTCCTGTACGTACACAGGTGAGGAAGCAGACCGGGAAGGGGAAGGCGAGTCGATCTTGACTGGATCTTCGTCCTCTATTTCAATAAATTGTGATACGGGTGGGGGTCCAAGTTCAGGTGATTGAGAGTCATCAGCCATATCGTCGGCATGAGCCTCTGACCGTAGTGCCAGGATTTGCTCAGGGCTGCATGTTGTTAGAAAGCCTCTAATTGAGTTAGTGAGCAAACTTACTTCATGGACTGTCTTGGGTAGGATTTGGTCTCCGAAATGTGTCCCAACTCCTCAATCTCACGGGCGATGTCTCGTAACCGCCGTTGCGAAGGGCTAGGCCGGGCAGAGCTGAAGCTCAATCTTGGCTTTGTTGACTGTCGTGGGCGTGGGCGTGGGGAGTGTCGCTTCATAGGAGGCTCAAGGCCAAGACCAGCGAGAAGGGCGCCCCATTCAGTAAGCTGGGATTCCAACTTGGCCTTGATTGCAAGTGCATGATCAGCAATTCTTCGAGAGTCGTTGTCTTCAAGCTCTTTTTCTAGCTCCAAGATACGACTTCGAAGCTCGAGGTTCTCGGACAGCATGCAAGCGCAGTCATTCTCAAGTTCTCGGATGCGAAGAGCGCGGATATTGTTTGATTTGGCGAGGTCGCGATTTTGACGTAGAAGCTTCTTTCGGACTGAGAATCACAAGACGTGGTCAGTTCGCGTGAACATAGTACAATAAAGCTCCAAGAGTCGAGTTGGTACTCACGCGTTTCAAGACTGTCTGTAGACACAGGGGGTTCGTTTAGTCTAGCCATAGTTCATAATGGGGTGGCTTTGTGATGTTCGATTCGAGATTCCCTGAGGTTAGTCGAGCGACGAGGTGTTCTGTTGTCCGAGTCACAAAGTGTTATTGCATACCAAGCTGAAAAAGGGATTTTTGGTTGTATGTATTTACTACACCTGTTTTTGTCATAGCGCTTGGTTACCGGTTGCCCGGGATACGACGTTTGTGGAAACCCCACGTTGAACCCCACCATCACCATCAATGGACAGAAACGCGGTACCGGTTTAACTAACTGCGAAAGACGTTGCTGGCTACTTGAAGTTAATTCTATCACACCATCAATCATCATGTCCTACCCGACGCGATCGTTATCCTCGCACATGCGCGCACCGAGCGCCTCGGCATCATCAAGCGGACAGTCTCCAGCTTTAATAGCGCGTATCGAAGAAAAGAAGGCCGAACTCGAGAATCTTAAAGAGCTTCGAGAGCTCAGTGCTGCGGTCGCAACACAAATGGAAGCTTTGGAGCAGAAGCTTTCGACATTGTCGGATGGAACAGAAGGTGAAGAAGACTTGAAGGACCTTGGAGTGCTCGGGCTGACCTCGAATAGCAATTGCGGCGGTCGTTGGTAACTGGCATAATGTGCTACGTGCCATCAACATGGCTTCTTGTATGTTGCAGGATCCCATAACTGTATAAAAACGTCTAACACCTTGGCAGCCAAACTTGCAAAGACGGCAGCAGACCAGACACAAGCGCCCGAACAATCGACAGGACCTCTTCCTCAAACTCTGGTCCGAATCCCAACAGAACATGCGCCAGCATTACAGGCTCAAGCAGAAGCTGCAGAAGCGGCTTCTGAAGAACAGCAATCATGCAACTAGAAAGCCTTTTTGATGAAAAGCTTTCAGACAACACAATCTTTCTGCGACATGATCAAGCCGATATCAGCCGATACCCCTGGGTCTAGCTGTTCCCGTCCCCATTGACGGATGCTGTACTGACGAAACCACTCCGAATGGATGCTTGCTAGTGCCTGCATCGTATTTGCTTACGACACAACAACTGAAGATACAGCGTTAAGTCGTCATCAGCCCGTTGTCCTCTAGAGCTCTACCAGCCTTGATTATACAACTTGGTGTGACGCCCTCATGGACCAAAACTTGTTCTTGACAAGGGCGATGCATGAGAGATAAGGTATATCGAACCGGAAGGGAAACCGCGCCCGGCACGAATGGGCCATCGGGTCATTCAGGGAATGGTTCCGAGTCGGAACCTGAGCAAGAGTCAAGGATAACCGTCAGAAGGCTTTGAAAAGGGTCCACTGGTTGGTTGGCACGAGTGATAGCCACGCTCATATTTCTTAGTCAACAATCAACTCGCTAAATGGCTGTTAGCCTGGTCAAGAGACTACCATTTTGGAGCCGAGAGACCAGCTCATGGTATCTCATCTAAACTGAAGAAGTCTCAGTGAAGATTTCTTTCGCTATGTACCATAGGCAATTGAAGGCAAGACCGTATAACAACTCTGCTGGCATTGAGTAACTACCGATGTTCATGAAATTATTCTTCCAAGAAACCTCACTTGAACAGACGCTAACGCCTATACCCTCATTCAACTGCGCTCCAGTCATCTATTGACATGGTTGATTGTGATTGGAAGCATACCCTGGTCGGACTTCTTAGTCGATCTCATTTCACCGTTGATTGAAATTGTCTTGAACGTGTTTGCATGCCACAAAGGAAATTCACTGTATAATGTTCTATATATAGCGATTGAACAATCTCCAAGCATGCCTACCTACGTAGGTAATCTCTAAATATGAAGTCTTATTCATTGTACAATAATACTTCCATGGCCACCTTTGAGGTAGTCACTTACAGAATGACAATTCACAATTATATATGGACCTTGCTTGCCCATGTCACCGCGCTGCTGCACAAGAGTGGGACTCCCGCTCTGGAGATGAACGGACCAATGAAATATAACAATTACTTTCACAAAGTCGAAGCTGTCGATCTATTTTAAACTGCCGGTCACGACTTGGTGAGTTGTCAGGAAAAGGCTTTGTAGGTTTCCGTAGAGTTGATAATTGAGCCTCAGCTATTAATATGTCTACGGCTCAGTTACTTACAGTTCTTGAGGAAAGAACTCCCGACTGAAGCTCCTCCGTCTACCAAAAAGAAACAGAAGGTCCGCGGCAGTAAATGGGAAGGTGGTAGCAATATGCACCTTCGCGGTTGCCATGGCTCATTGTTATTGTTTTTATACACACCACTCTATGTACACAACCATCTCCTCTTGCTTCTCTTCCCCATCATCAACATTTCTCATAGAACCCTTCACCATTGCTAAGGTATTTTGGTCGTTCTGTTTTAATCACTTCCATCACTTCTACAATACGATCTGTGCTTTGACATTACCCAAGTCTAGACTCAGACAAGGCCCCGCTGTTGGCCGTCGTCTTGATAGCCTTACCCCTGTTGTCTGTGAAATTACTCCAGATCCCTGGTTATTACCACTTGAGATTCAACCTACGAGAAAGCCGGTAGCGCCCCGTTCTCACTTATTGTCTCTCCAGAGCCTCTTTTACACCCTGGTATTCTGGCCTTTGGGGTCTCCCTCAGCTCATCTCGTTGTCCCAGAATCAACCATGGCTAACACGATGGCTCATCAACCCCAAGTCCATGGTGCCGCTAACGAGGCCCCGGTTTCTTCTGGGTGCACGACCTGCCGGGATCTTCATTACTACGAACCTAATTCTACTTCATATCACTCTTCCTCTTCGCCAGACCGGGACACACTTAAGGAGCTTTCGTCAAGTCAGGTTCAGAATCAGAGTCTCGCCAGACGCTCGCCTCAACATCAAAATAAAAAATTGTTCCTTAGATCTGGACCCGTCAAGACTCCCCTGCCTTTCCGTCGAACACAGCACTCATCTACTGAGCAAGACAATTTCGAACCCCTCGAGGTAGTAGAGGAAGAAGAATCAATGTTGTCCAGTGCCAGTTTGACGGCGAATAGCAGTCATTCTGCTGATCGACTGTTGTCTGAAGGTTTGTTTCTTTCACAATTCCTGATTTCTAATTTCCAAGTCAACTTCAGTCTCGAACTCATTTGCTTCATGTGCCAATACTGACACATTTAATAAAGCATACACTTTCAAATCGCACCTATTAGCCGATGCAGTACCCTTGAGTGAAAAACCATATCTACCACACCGAGCAGGTCAGTTCGAATGGTTGGTTTCGTTCCCGATGTCACCTTGCGAAGCCAGCGACCATGGCACTCTCAACGAAGGCGAAAACGATCGTCGCAATGTCGAGACCCAGGTTTACGGCTGTACCCTGCTGCATCGCGGACCACATTACGACAAATTCTATAAACGCGACAAAACTGACAATTACAATTTTCTAGCGACCCCATTAGCAGCCGAAGAATACTTGGCTTTAGGTTTTGAGCCTTTGCCGATTTCCTGCAGTACAGCCAACATGGCGCTGGCACCACCTCCAGCATATCAAGATGACCAGGCTGTTCCGCTCAAAATACCTGAGGTACCCGAGGTGGTAGAGCAAGCTGTTTCGCCTTCTCTCACTGTAATCAGCGACCGAAGTAGCAGTTATGGGGGGTCGTCACGGCACGGTTCCTTTTCGGTACCCCGAATCGAGGACTCTTTTGAAGAACTCGACAAGCTTGAGGATGAGCTCGAGGCTATCGATGCTGTGACGCAGGCAAGACGAATTGCCCTGCCTGAAAATGCTACCCCCAGCAGTAAACATCTAGAACCGCCCTCTCCAGCAAGAAGACCAGCTATCTCTAAGAGAGCATCAGTAATCGGCATGTCATCGACAGTGCGCATCAAGCCCACTGAAAAGGCACAGCTCCCCCTTCGTCGATCGACATCTCTTGTATTTCGTGACAAGAAAACGGACGACTCGGACAAGACGCCCAAAACAAAGCCATCATTCACACGCGGGAAGTTGACCGATTCTCCCCCAGCTTCGAAGACGCCTGTCAAGTCCGCAAAGCCTCCTACCGTTCCCAAGTTTGAGCTTCCTGGAGAGGCTGTAGCTCGCCGTCTAAAGGAACAGCGCGAAGCTCGCAAGGCCCAACAGGCAGAGGCTCAAAAAGCTTATGTACCTCCACCGAGACCGAAGTCTAGTAAGCCGCTCACTAAACCAACATTTGAGCTTCCGGGAGAAGCCATTTCCCGTCGTAAGCGCGAAGAGCGTGAGGCCCGCCTGAAGGCACAAGAAGAAGAGGAACAGCGCAAGCGGGAGTTCAAGGCCAGACCTGTGCGGAATAGTATCATGTCAGCTAGCATCCCACGAGAGACCATTGCAAGTCTTGCTCGGCAAGGGAAGTTACCACAAGAGGATACTGCAAAGCAACCGACCAGTGTCAAGGCAAAGCGAATGTCCAGTTTGGGTCCGCGACCAACCCCTGAGATCCAGATTTCCCAGAGTCGAAGCCGGTTGTCTACCGCCACGTCGCATGAAAATCTCAATAGGGGAACACCTGCATCTACTGGGGGCAGCATTGGAAAGCGAGCTACCCTTTCTGCCGAAGAGTCACACCAACTCAAACTGCGTGGCAAGGAAATCTTCCATCGAGACAACAATGGTTATGTGCAAGACAGGGAACGTGAGAGACGTGAGCGTGAGGCAGCGACGCGGCTAGCCCGAGAACAGGCTGCAGAACGCTCCAGAATTGCGAGTCGACAGTGGGCAGAAAAGAAACGCCTTAAGGAGCTCGCACTGCTGCAGTCCATCAGGGGACAATGAACACTTTGAGACTTGGCAAGCCTTCATGTTCAGTTTCCTGATATTCATCTCGTCGTGGAACCAGGGCATCTTATATTCCTTAATATTTGTATTTCTTGAGCCGGGAGTTTGGGGGGGGGATCGGAGCTTCAGCTCTTTTTTTGCACTTTTCTTTTCTTATTCAGATATCGATGCTTTGGCGTTTGGGTGGGTGAGTGTACATTGACTTACTATGGAGACTGGCGTATCAAAAGGTTCTTACAGCTAGAGGTTATACACAGCTGCAAACTTAGATTCAGAATTGAAGCTATTAGACTTTGTAATCAAAAGACGTTTGCTTGAAGCATCCATCCTTTCGTGTCACCGCGGGCTAAACAAGCCCAGAAAGACGGAGTGCGATACGAATAACAGTACAACCAGTTGAAATCGCAAAGCATTCACTATCGACGCACAGGTTCTTCAGACGAATTCAGCATTTGCATATCAAGACGCAGTTGAATGGCAAAAGTCTTGCATAGCACTTCATCAATTCGCTTGCTATACACTTCTATAAATCCGTGTCCTAACATCGTTCATCGGCCGACTTCTAAAACCACACTAAGTCCACCTGACACAACTCAAACACCACCCCGACTCAATATAACTTTTTACACCCCCTTTCAATAGAGTATTACAAGGCTGTGAAAGCAAGTAGCCCTTTCAATCATACCGGACAGAGCGTGACAAAACTCCGCCATCCCTCGTATATACAAGTTCCACCTCGTAATGTTAACGTACTCAAAAGGGTAGCCACCCCTGTCGTTGTCGCCTTTGAAGCCTGAACAAAAAGGAAATAAGAAACCAGGAATGCACCGGTTTTGAAATGTTGTAGTTGAAGAAAAGGTTGCTCTCGAGATGATGCTCAAGATGTTAAAGAGTGATTAAATTGCAGCCTGCTCGTAGAAAATGGCTGGATTTGAAAAAATAAAACAAAGTTGACGCCGGGAAGTGTGAAACGCCGTATGAGTGCATATTCCACCTCCTAGCGAGAGATATCGAAGGACGTGGGTATCTTTCTAGAGACATAAGAAATTTCGTAGCGACCGATTGTGGAAGCATAAAAGGGAAAGGGACAGGCAGATTCTAAAAGTTTTGTGAGATACCCGCACTCTGCTGTGGATAATGAGAGGGGTTCTCGATGCGTGTGTTTCGGCGTGCAGGGTTATCTCGAATGATGGCCTGTTGAGGCCCGTTGTCACTATAAGGGTTTTGCGAGTATTGGTCATAGTATGCGCCGCCGGCACCGTATGGTACTCCTACGGGGTCTGATGCGTCAGATCGGCCAGCAGCACTGTATGAAGAGGAAGCGTTAGAGGGGCCACGGTGAACATCGGCGCCGCGGTTGTTGGCAGCAGACGGTCCCATTGCTCCAAGGATCTCGCCTTCTGGTGAGTGTGACCCGTCCATAAGAGGCTCACCAGAACGAGCATCTGACATGTTTCCTCGTGTCGGCGAAGTAATGTCCGAGTAGGCGCCAGTAATAGGGCCAGACAGGGTAGTAGAGGCCTTGCGACCAGTAGAACCGATAGTAGTGTTGCCCCAGCCACGGTAACCTGAAGAACCATCTTCCCTCATCTCATAACCACTGTCTGCCATGCCGACAGCAGGAATCGTAGGGTCGGCGTTCGGGTTGTAGGCATAGTCCTCAACTTCCTTTCGTCGCTCCTCCTCGGCCTGCCTTCTGGTCTTTCTCTTCTTCCACCAGAACAGGCCTAGGAGAGCAAATATGATAATGGCAGCAATTGGCACAGCGACACCAATGGCAACCTTGCTCTTCTGGCTTAGGCCTTCGCTTCCGCCACTGCTACCACCACTGCCAATTGCATCGGCATCATTTGTGCCAGTGGACGACGCAGAGGCCTCGGTAGCTGTGACCTTTTGGGTACGAATGGCGGTAACCAAAACAATGCTCGTTTCAGGCCCTGAGCTACCTGTTACTGTGACAACTGTCGACCTAACCTCGGACGTAGTAATTTCAGATACGACGGCTTCTTCAGTTGAACTGGGATCGTCTTTGCTGTCATCGGTGGAGGCTGGGTTTGCGGCTTCGGTAGTAGGGGCGGCTTGTGTAGCGCTGCTGGGTTTTGTAGAAGGTGAAGGGTTGTCGGACGCAGGCGACGTATCCGCAGCGGACGTTTCCGCGGCAGGAGGAGGTGAGTTGGTAGGACTAGCATCATTAGATGCTTCTGCAGGATTGCTCGTCGGTTGCGGGTCTTCAGTCGGGGCAACACTCGGCTGGTTCTGAGTAGGTGAAGGGTTGTTGGAAGTCTGAGCCGAAGCTGGTTCTGAGGTTGCTGGAGCAGCAGGAGAAGAATTATCAGCGGCTGAAGAAGCCTGGTTGGCAGCGTCGCTGTTGCTGTTGTTGTCATCGACAGCAGAAGATGGGTCGACAGCCGAAGATTGCGCAGCGGTGGGCTGAGCGGGTTGACCCGGTGTAGACATGGCGAAGGTAGGCGTGCTCGTGCTGGGGAGTTGTCTGAAATCAAGAAACATGTCAGTCAATTGTTGGGCGCTCGCTTTGAGTATCTCAAAGATTCAGAACAGAGGTAGAGTTTCGGGAACATGCGTCTAAGGGAGACGGTGCAGCACCGGGTAAAGTCAATCAACAGAAGGGGGTCGTTGACGTTGGACGCGATAACGTCGGAATGGGATGAAGGAATATTGGCGATCAAGTTTCCCCAGACCAAAAGTCTAGATTGGAGGGCGCGAGCATGGGGGTTTCGAGGGAGAATGAGATTGACATCGGGATATCATTGTATTGTAACGAATGCTCAAGCAATAGGAGAATGAGATGCAAATGCAGGTGTGCATAGTTGCATCGTAACACAACGTACCTTTGAAGCTGTTGAGCAACTGCTGATCCGTTTCAAAATGAGAAAGAAACGATAGTATTCGCCAGAGACGCGTCAAAGACGAAAAGGCAACAGTTTGAAATTGACCTGTTGATGCGTGAGAAGGAGAGTAAGAAGCGAAAGTGAAGTTGGGTCTGGGTAATGTGTGGTGTGGTATGGATGGTATGGACGGGTAAAAACAGAGAGAGAGAGAGAGACAGCCAGCCCGAGTAATAGCCTGGAAAGGCCGCACCCACCCTAACGTAACGGGCAGGAACTCAAATGGAGGAGGTCTTAGCGGCCGCTGGAGGTGGAAAGAGCAGGAGGCCCAGGCTTGCTCGCCGGCCCAGTAAATGACCTCGCAGCTCCACCAAACTTGTGCCAGGACAGACCAGGACCTGGGGCGAACAGTGCTTGAGCTCCAATTCTTTTTTCTTTGCCCGTCAAGGCCAAAAGGCTTTGGCTTCCAGATTGAGATCCGACGTAACGTACTGTAACGTACAGTAACGTACCTTGCGTTAGTTGTTTAGTGGTTTTGGTAGGCAAGCGCCGCCTCGTTTTTCCAAGCTCAGACTGAACAACAAACCCGAGCTCGATATTCAGATACCTGCCCAGGTAACAGATACAGGTAGATGTCCTGAACCGTTCAGCTAAGCAATTTACAGCGATGCGAACGGCAACTAAGATCAAACGGGTGCCGGTTTGCTTTCGGGAATGGAAGGAGGCGTATTGCGCTATGTTATCCCGGTTGACTTGTTTCGTTCTAGGACAAGAAGAGATGAGTGAGTGTCGACCAGGGAGTAGCAATTATAAAAAGTTGAGAACGGGACAGAACAGAACACACAACCAGAAGATGGAATTGTCAAGGAAATGTACTCTCTGTATTAGCTGGGTAATCACCAGCTGAGACGAGTGTGGCACACAATGATTAAATCCAGCATCGGGCCTTTCTTTGCCTTTCGACGCTGCTATTCGCACACGTCTAAAAACTTAAGACTCGGCGCCCATCAGCCACAAACTTGACAATTGGTCTGTCCCGATTTGGTTTGCTGGCTTCATTCGGGGTCTTTCTTGGCATAAAGCCCCCAAAAGTCGATGCTATGGATACAGGCCGCCCCTCTCACCCCAATGAGGCTGTGTGTCTTTAGCTACTGTACGGATATTTTTACTCCGTACTTGGTCTGATTTCTGCTGTTCTCAGGACGATCAACGGAGCGACGTGACCAGAAACTCCGTAGGCCTGCAGCAATCGTGACCTAACCTATCCTGTGATGATGAATTGAATTGCTGCCATCGTCACTTTATTTGTTGACATTTCATCCATTGCTAGAGTTACTGAAGAAGCAATCAATTATTTAAACTTTACTCCAAAGTGCCCTCTCCCTTGCATCGCCCTGGAGACTCTAATTTCCTCTGCAGCACAACCGTAACCACAACGCCAACAACACAACCAACGAATAACCAACACTATTATCTTGTAACTCTAGTCGTGTGAAAAAGGTCCCTCTCCAGACCCTCGCCATCCTCGTTTCACCAAATGGGGACATCACGTCATGATGATGGGGCCAAGTGACAAAAACCTTCAAGAGAATCCGCCACTGAACTCCAGCTTCGAGGGATAGAGACCCTGTGATGATCATTCATTATCGAATACATACATACATACTACCTTGCAGAAGCATACCGATTCCGTGCTTGACTCTCGCAAAAGCACGAGGGAGTCTCCGGGATATCAACACATCTAATCAAATTTATCGCCGAGGTGGCTGGCATTCAATTACATGTATGGCGCATCAGGAACCCTTTAATTTAATTGTTGCTGCAATGGAATGTCATCATTCTGCACGCATAAGGAGCAACAGCAGCATGAAATCGATCTAGGTCAAAGTCTTGTCTCTATTATATACACAGTAGATTCGAGCCCGATATCCGTACCAAAAACCTGATATCTTCCAACCTCACGTGCCAATAGTCTTAATTCAGAGCATATATGCAATTTCGGCGCCATGACCAGAAATGTCGATGCAATGCGACCCTGGCTTCCAAGGCCCGACGCTCCACGTTGGAGTGGGTGATAACACTTATCCACGATTAAATTGCACTCTCGATCGAAAAGCTTGTCTACGGGTTGGAATGTCAGAGCTGAGACACAGACGCCCTTTTAAATTGAATATGCAAAGAGGCCTGCGTACATAACCTGACCTGAACGGCAAATGACATGATCCACTACTGCGAGGATCCCTATACTTTGATAACTCAGACCATTGAAAACTCGACAGCCAAAGCATGTCGCTTAGCAGCCTCGTCAAAGGATTTAAAATGGCCTTTGTTCATCGTTATTATACTCTGTAGGCTGCGACAGTCACCCCAGATTCCGTCACTGATACATAGTATCGCCACCTGATACTTATCAGGGTCTAATATGCATACATTTCCATGGCATATATCCTATAAACGATACCACGGACTATAGCCCAGGGTCTTATCATACTATGTACAGAATCGTCCAAATATTTACAGCCATCGTCTGCCATTTACCCCATCAGATTAACGAGACAGAATGCAGATATCAAATTTTCATTCCTGTTCCTTGATGCCAGGCAGATTTGTTGTCAGCTCCACATGAAGGCGTTGGCCTCCACAGCTAAAGCACAACAGAGCCCAAAAATAGAATTTGATCGCGTGTTGTCGTATCGCTCCAGGAACACGGCCTTGATTCGACGGAGACCGCTAATCGCCAAGATCCTCGATGCCCGAATGGTTTACCAAGCCTACCAATCGTTTCATGCCTTACTTGTACATGACCCAACATCTGATGAACGATGGATACAGCGTGGATCTTGAATGATGTGATAGTAGTGTAAAGAATGTGAACAATGTTACGATACTTTCAAGATCGCCATGGTCTAGCTATTCAATACAATATCACAGCCCATTCAAGGTAAACACAATCACGCAGGAACGTAATTAAGCAAGACTTATAGAAACAAGATGCCCAAGTTGAAGTGATCAACGGCAGATCCAATTGACCTATGTACAACGGCTGGACGTCATCCAAGCCGGCAGTCGTCATCTAGTTTGTCGTGTGGTTTTCCAAGACCTTCTATAATATGCAAGCCTGCAGGTTCCCAGTATGAAGAATAATATCGCAAGACATCATAACCCTAAAATGCGCCTGAGAAGAGAAAAATGTGCAAAGTGGACAAGACCCGCGCACGCTGTGTAATGAATGCCAAAAGGACAACGCTAAGAGAATTTTTGACACGTCTATGATGACCGAAATCTCGGATTATTCACGACAATGTTTGCGCTGCTTTTTGTTTGATCAAGGGCGAATTCCCCAAGAGGGCTTCAGCGTGTCTTGTAGTGCATCAGCGGCGAACACTTGGTCACCGGGCAGTCGGCTGACACGTCCAGCTCCGTTGCGGATGGCTCCAAGCTGGGCTTGAGACATGCCGCTACGGTTACTCCTGATACTTCCGGCATCGCTCATGTTGTCGGAATCCTTGAACCTCTTGGGAGGCGCAAAGTCGAGACCAGTGAAGGTACTAGACTTACGGAGGGAATGACTGTGGCAAGTTAGCAAGAGTTATAGTGACAACTGATAAGAGAGAACTTACGGGCTGGGAAGGGCAGTGAGCTCCTCAAAGGGCGAGACGAGAGTTTGAGCAGCAGGAACGGAGGGAGAGTAAGCTCGTCTCTCACCGAAGGGGCTTTGAGAACGGCCGGCTGCTGTGTCGCGAATGTTGCTAGGAGGAGCAAAGTCGGCGGCGTTGATGAGGAAAGAGTTGTCGTCTCGAAGCTTTGAAGGAGTGGGCAGAGTGGTCAGAGGCGCAGGGGGAGGCATCCTCTTCATGGGAGGCTGTCGCATTCTGGCTGAGGCCGAAGAGTCAGGACGAGGACCAAGGGCAGAGCCAGCGCGGGATCGTCCTCCAGGACCGCTATGGAAGCTCATGCCACCGATAGAGCCGTTAGGGCCGCGAGGGCGGGGTCCTGGGCGACCGGGACCGGGACGACGACCAGCTGGGGGAGGGGTCATGGCACGACGAGTGACAGGCTGGGCGTAGGGCATGACAAATGCATTTGTCTCAGGGTCGAAGTAGGCTTGGTCACCACCCATATATCCTTGATCGTAATCCTCGTAGTACTTGGGGGCGGCACGGGGAGCGGGAGGAGCAGCGCGAGCACCACCTTGGGCCATAGCAGGCATGGGGGGCATTGGGGGAGGTGCCTCCTCGCTCTCTCCGAAGTACTCCTTGTAGAAAGAACGAATACGGTTGGCGCGGTATTCAGGATCCTCAGACTCGTTGATATCATCCGGAGGAAGAGGTCGGAATCCCACAGAAAGACGCTTGTTGTCTTGCTGAGGAACTCCAAGACCATGGGGCTGAGGAGCAGCGTCGATAAATGATCCTCGCTGCATGGAACGACCACGGACGTCATCATCATGGTCCTCATAGTAGCTTGAAATGTCAGCGGCAGCGTAGTCGGAAACTTCACTCTGTCGGTTGGGAGCAAGAGGAGCGGATTTCGGAGCTTCGGGAGAAATCACGGTTGGAGACTTGGGCTGAGGAAGAGAGAAGTTCAAACCCAGACCAGTTGCCTCGTGCTCACGAGCAGGAGGCAGAGGGAAGTCGGTAGCAGGCTCCTGTGAGAAGTTCGGCAACTCAAAATCAGGTGTCTTGGATCGCGCGATAGGAGGTTGTTGAACAGAGGGTACAGCATGCTTCTCATCAAAGTCGGAAACAACTCCAATCTCAGGGACGATAGGAGCAGGGTGGAAGGCATCCTTCTCAGAGTCAAAGGGAGACTTGGCTGGGTGAGCTGGCGCGGGCATCTTGGGAGTGCCGAAAGGATCGACTCTGGATTCAGTTGCTGAGACTGGTGTCTCAGGCAGTGAGTTCATGCGCGATGGAGGCATCTTGAGACTTCCAGGTTTACCCGAGTTACGGGGACTGTTAAATTTAGTATTGCGCGAATGGGAATCCTTGGGATTGAAGGATCGCAATGAGCCGGTCTCGCTTTGCGTAATGGCTGCAACATACTGGTAAGGGTCCTGATTATCATTTCCCAACGACTTAGCCAGAGAGTTGAGCGACTCGCGCGATTCCTGGAGGCCTGGAGGCAACAAGTAAGGCGATGAGAGGTTCATATCCATCGACAGCTGACTGGGTTTATGGGCGAGGGTCTTCTCACCCCCTCCCATAAAGATACTTCGGCGGGCAGACTTCTTGGCACCGCCCTCATCTCCCAGTCCGAAGTCTAGGCTCTTGTGAGGGTCGTGGGCATCCTCCAGCATCTGTTTCTTCATGTTTCTACGGTGAAGGTAGTACAGGAAGGCGACGATAAGCACAATAGGCACACTAAACGATCCAAAGTTAGCAAACACCGTCCAGTCGACTAACTGAAATCTCAAAAAACAAAGGCGCGGTTTGGAGCATACATGATGGCGACTACAATAGGGACGACCAAGCTGGTAGAACCAGATTGTTCGCAGCTGTTGTCCTCCTTGCAGCTATCTCTCCTGACTAGTCGACGAAAGATGTGTGATGACGAAGAAGCCATCTTTTGAGAAATTGAAGAAGCACCTTTGCCAATATCGGCGCGCTGGTCTTGGAATTGAGTAAGCCCCATGGTGTTGTTGTCGTAGCTAGCGCATACACTCTAAACAAAGATGTTGATCGTCAAAGTTGTTGAGGTTCCTCCAAAGAAAATTCGTCAGGTGTCATGTAAGAATATTAAGAATTGTCGAAAATTAACGTTCGAAAACACAACTGTGGGAATTATACAGTTGCGATGCAGGTGATAGTGTCGGTAGAAAGCTGGTGCAACTACTACTATCGTCGTCGATACGGCAGTCGAATGAATGAGAAACTGGGATCGGGTCGTTCAAGAATCGCGTGAAGCGGAGAAGCAGATAGCGAACACCGTAAGATCGGGAAGAACGAGACTGAACAAATGCCAAATGCGAGCGATCAGAAGCTACTGAGCGATTGTGATGTTGTGAAAGAAGGTCGCGGTCACTAAACAATAGACCAGATAGAACGAATGACTTGAGCTGGTTGGCTCTAGAATTAAGCAGTTATAAAAGAGTGGAAGCCTGCTGGCGCGCAGCTTTGGCAAAAATGCAGAATGATGCTGTCGTCGTCAACCGAAGAACAGTTGGAGAACGAAAGAAAGAAACGACGAATGAGTGAGAGAAGGAGAGTAGGTAAAGAGGAAGAGGAGGTGGTGGAGCTCGATGCGGGTGGAGCACTACGGGAGAGGCACAGGAGTAGGTAGCTTAGGAGAGACAGGTAGGTAGGGAAGCGAACCTCTCCACCAAAGATAACCCAGACAACAACAGGAGAGACAGCCTCAGAAGCAGAGAACATTATTCCCCTACTTGAGTGGCCGAAGTGCCCTGCCACAGCGAGTTTCTCGTTATTTTTCACAGAGCCATAACGCCTGAGACTCCCTGTCGGAAGGGCCGCCAACGCAGCAAAAGACAGGGGATAAAGGCCGTTCATGGATCCCGTCCATCCCAGACAATGCGCCTGTGCTTTGTTCAAACTAGTTGTTAAACGATATCCCAATCAGGGGAGAAACGATGGAGCGAAATGGAGTGACACCAGCTCAAACCATCGGATTGGCCCTTGAACCCTGGTCTTTTCCGACCCCTTCCAAGGACTCCTCCAAGAGAGATTAAGGTGGACCTTGGAATAGCTTTCTCAGCGCATCCTATTCACGGATCCATGGAAAGTTTGCAACAAGGACCGGTCAAGGCTCAAAGTCGTCATGGAGGCCTTGTCCGGTGCACAACGACAGATGGATGATTGATTGCGTTTCGTTGCTTGGGTCAGCCATTGACCGCCGCACCCTCATAAGCAGCACCACGGTCATCAACTAACAAGCGTAGATATCAGTGTGCGGATATTCAAGCCTCTTTCGCAAGTCTTTCCATAACACCAGTAAACCAACCCAAGACAGGAAATACAAGAACCGTTTAATTTCCAAAAAGACTCTCTTGCGTCGCCACCCCGTTGGCGCCCGCATAAACCCACCAGTCACAACAGCAGCCATGGATACCCGAAAGAAGCTTCTGAAGCCGCCTGTGGGTGCACAACCAGGCACAATCTCGCACAAAACGACAAGTCAAGATGCACAATCGGCCCCTGGCCAGTCACATCACAAGCATGCATTAAGTTATGAGCGCTTCATGCAAGGCACCCGCCTAGGATCCAGACTAATCCCGGTTATCAAGTGGAGCAGCCGATCAGGGAACAGGCACTGAGCCAACGAATGCCGTGGAACTGGCCTGCTTGAACAACACCAAGCCTTGAAAAGGAAAGTAAATAAAGGGGGAGAAATATCTCCCCGCCTGTCCGCAGCACAGTGGCGTCAGGGGCGCTTACTAGTTCAGCAGGTCAGGTATTGTGGTGGCTGCTGCAGGTACAGGTGCACTGTAATTGTGCCTACAATTGAAGGCCTCGAAGGTCTTTTGATGAACGAACTCATCTCGGCACTTGAGACCTCAAGGCAGTATCCGCTACAAATGACCGAAGACGTTCTGTAGTCTCCCGTTACCAGCTAACTGGGCGACACTGGGTAAGACATCACATCTGCAAGCGACAAAAACTTCACTCGCGAAAACACAGTCGTTGTCTTCCATCTCATACTGTCGAATTCCCGGTTTCTACCCCTGGCTGAGTAACTAGTTGCAGGTGGCTGCAAGAGATCGTCAACTCCCTCATGCCAAGGTGCATATCGCCAATTATTTAAGAGCTGAGTCGTTCCGACAGCATGTTCTTGCATTAGATCCGTCTGGTCGCCGTGGGTCATAATTTTAGCAATTGCCCACATTGCGCTGTTTAGTGCAATGCAGCTCTGTGCATGGCCACTGCATGCTTACTTCGCTTCCATGTTGTTGTTACTCACTATTAGCAGTTATATCGCTTGCCCACGCACACAGACAGCGGAGGAAAATCTTGATTAGCCCAAATTACAGGAACTAAAAATTAATAGACGACGTCAAGATGGAGCTTGCAATTTGGGCCGATGGCCTCGTCCTCGAGCCGTCGTCGCGGCATATTCCACCGATCCGCCGGGGAAACCGGATGCTTATTTTGGTCTCAGATGTGATGAGGCTCCCTGATATTTTGAGACGAAGCTATTTCCATTGTTACCTTGCATGTAAGACGGCAAACTCATAAGGTTGTTTTAAAGTTTGTTTTGCTTCTTTGGCGAGACTCTTCCAGTCTATTGCCATTACGTCCGCGTTGATATTTGAGTTACTTTCGTCTGATGGCGGTCTGTCACAGATTAATTATCCCGTAGTCTGACTGCTGACAGGCAAGCTAGCTCAGTAACATTCATGGGTATCCCTATAGCATCTCATAATCAGACTGGCAGATCAAGGCAGTTCCCTGGAAAACCAAGATGTGGCCCTCTAGCCCTGTCATGCCATCTGATATTAAATCAAGCACTTGGTATTTTCTCTGTTGCTTGTGGGGGAATGGCGAAATGCCTCACAACGCAGTTAACATTACTGTCATTAATGCCGAAGCTCTGAAACCGCCATTCATCTGCCAACCTAGCTATTTCCCGTCTTGGCCTCCTAGCAGTTTCATCTGGTTGTCACCGGCCCCGTCTCCATTTGTATCCGTCTCTCTTCTCATCCCCGTCGATCGGTCGTGATCTGGTAGAACTCTGGTGCATACTCCAGGAGCCAGGTCTTCTCGATCTTGGTGACATCCCTGATGAATATCTTGCTACCAGTTTCCATCGCTTCATGGAAGATGACCCAGTCTGCCTTGCGGTTGAACATGAGTGAAGTCGGATGTGCGTGAAGAACCATGTTACCCTCCACGTTGCGAAACGTCCCGTCTGGCTGCATCCTTGCCGCATGGGCAAAGTAGCCCGATGTAAGACAACGGCGGATCTGCTCTGCCTTTTTGGCGTTGTCTTCCGATGATGCTTGACCGGCGAGAGTTTCATCCACATTGATATTGAATCGCTCAAGATACCGTTTTAGTTGTGCTCGAATGCTGATCGCTCGACTCATCGACTTGTAATTGAGGTTGTTCTCGTGACAAAATTTTGCTTCTTTCTGGCCCTTGGTGACAAAGGCTTGGTAGGCGTTGAGGAGTGTCAGATGGTCGCCCTCCTCGACGGCAAACTTTCTGCGTGATGTTTCCATCTTCTTTCTTTCGCCCTCGTGTGAGAACCACACACTGCCTCCGAGGCTTGTCATGGCAGCGATGGTCAACATCTCACTAAGACATCCAAATGATGATGCTGCTAGTAACGTTTTGGCCATCATCGGCTCAACAGCCAGCTCAGCCATCCTCGAACCCATAGGCCGAGTAAGCTTGGCATATTCGTCCAGAGCTCCAAGGGCGTACAGCAACTCAAGGGCCTTTGCCATAAGTTCAGACGGCGGCGGGGAGAGAAAATCGAACCGCACAATATTGTCTATACCCAAAGCTTTGAGTTGGAGAACAATAGGTGCCAAATTCGACCGCTGTAGTTCAGGAATATTGGCATCTTGCAATGATTGGTAGCTTTGCTCGGTATACAACCGGAAACATTTTCCAGGTTTTGTTCGTCCAGCACGTCCAGCACGTTGAGATGCAGCTGCCTTGGAAACCGGTGTGGCAGTGAGTGACTCTATGCCTGTCCGTGGATCATATGCCCTCAATTTCACAAAGCCGCTATCAACCACAAAAACGATTCCGTCGATTGTGACTGACGCTTCTGCAATGTTGGTTGAGAATACGACCTTTCGAGTGCCCTCAGATGGCTTGTCAAATACATACATCTGCTGTTCTGTCGACAACCCGGCATATAGTGGTAATGGCATCAATGGGCCGTACTTGGAACCAAGATCCATCATGCGCTCGCTGACTGCTTGTATTGCATTGTCAATCTCCTCTCGGCCAGTCAAGAAGACTAGTATATCTCCTTCGCCTTCTTGGGTATGTATGTCGAAAACGACATCGATAGCCTTCTCGACATAGTTTTCCGCCGGTGATTCTAGATACAATGTATCTATGGGATATGTTCTTCCCTCGAGACTTACGATGGCACCGATCTCATCTTTCTTCTCGCTGTCGCCGACCTTGCTGTTGGTTTGATCATCGCTGCTCGATGTGAAAAAGTCCAAAAACTCTTTTGCTTGCAGGGTAGCACTACTGATGATGATACGCAACTCAGGTCGCTTCCGACGAATCTTTTTTAGGAGACCTAGTAAGACATCGGTACTGATAGATCTCTCATGTGCCTCGTCGACCATGATGACTGAGTAGCGTGTCAACAATGGGTCAACGAGAGCCTCCCTGATGAGGAGACCATCTGTGAGAAATTTTATCTTGGTTGAGGCCGAGGTCACGTCCTCAAAACGTATTGAGTATCCAACCTCTTTGCCCAACTCACAACCAACTTCTTCGGCAACGCGTACCGCTACCGTGGTTGCTGCAACACGACGAGGCTGATGGATGTCAGTAACTTTGCGAATATGAAGACAACTTCAAGCACTGACCTGAGTGACTCCGATTATCTTCCCATCTGAACACCATCCTGCCTGGTCCAAGAATTGTGGGATCTGTGTCGTTTTTCCAGAGCCTGTTTGGCCTATGACGATAGTGACGGGGTGTTTTTCGATAACATATAGCAAGCCTTCGCGGTGTTTTGCGACAGGAAGCAAAGCTGCTGGTTTATGAAGAGCTGGAATAAAAGAAGCATCCAGGTCCAAGTCGGTCATTTTGATACAATCAGATTTGTCTATGCGACCCTGGATACGACAAAGGCAGGAGACTCTCAAACACGCGTATGTGCTTTTCACTATAGCCTCATGAAAGTCGCTCTGTTTACTTACAATTGATGTTATGCGAAGCACCAAGGTTCTTAGTCAAGCTTCTCAGATGCATTGAAGTTACCCTGGAGTTGAGACGAGGTGTGTCGCAGGTGTGGCGACCAGTTAAAGTAGTGCATCGTATAAGGGTGCATTGTGGCGAGTGGGTCAACGTCATCAGCTTCGTGTAGGCTAATTGACCCCTCGCGCCTCAGTCGACATTAGTATCACAAGCAAGGCCAGGCTGAAGCGAAATCCCCCAATTTCCCTCGACATTGCTTATATTTCAGCCAAGCTCTGTCAAATTTCGTCTATATAATCGTGAGATTTCGAGCTCCAACTCAAGCCGTACCAAAGAGAAGTGCGATCACGATGTCAGCCCCTGGAGAAACGGTATAGTACTCCCATCAAGAGCCGTCTTAGTACGACTGCGACCATAGGACGAACGCTAACATCCCTTTTCGATGAAGAACAAGGCCACCGCCGAGAGTGGCCCTGAGTCGCCTACTACTGCCCGACCCTTTGAACTCGACGATGACGATGTTCAGGAATCTGGTGTTCTAGGAGGTGACGAAGAAAACACCACGACTACTGCTGCTGCTGCGACAAACACCTCCCAGTCTCAGACTCCTGCCCAGGCTCAGGCTCAGGCACCGACTTCAACAAACGAGGCAGCGCCTCCTAAACCTCCCCGACCTGTCTCTGAAACTCAGCAGAATGAGGCCATACTCAAGGAAGCTTTCCCCAGCGTAGAGATGAGTGTCATCAAGGCTGTGCTGAGAGCCAGCGGTGGTCGCGTTGAGCCTGCATTTAACGCTTTGCTGGGTTCGTTCCATGAAACCATACTCCCGAGACACAGCAGACTAATATGCGCTTAGAGTTGACTGACCCTGATGCTGCTCAAAACGAACCTGCCGATGTCCCACCCCCTCAGCCCCCTAGGCCCCAGAACCGATCTCAGATGTCGCAAATGGAGGCAGATGAACTATATGCGCGCCAGCTCGCGGAACACTACGACAATGTCGGTGCCTACGAGAACCGAACTGCCAACCGTGGAGCCAACGACGGACGACAAAGACAGGCCCAGCAAGGTCCGGAATGGGGTGACGATCGCGAGCACAGCTTCCTCGACGATGACCTCCCTGTCATTCGCGAAAATCTTCGAAAGGGGTTCTTTGAGACTCAGGAGAAGGTCAACGGATGGATCACAAACCTGAAGAAGAAGATTGAGGAGAATTTCGACGAAAGCGAGGAGCAGACACAAAGACAAGGACAGCCCTTCCGTCGCCCAGGAGAGTCCAGCCGCCGGAGCGGCGATTATGAACGATATGATGCGGACCCCCAAGTGCTCAGTGATGACTTTGCTGGTATGAAGTTCTCATCTGATGGAAGTGAGTATCACGAACACAATGCGCCAAAGCAAGTATTGACGATTTTAGCTCCCATGAACCGGCCCATGGCCAACACTGGCACGTACAAGCCTCCGCCCCCATCAACTTCACCTAAGCCCAGCAACGGCCGACGAGTTGGCTTCAAGGAGGAGACAGAAGAAATCAACATGTACGATTCATCACCACGAGTGCCACCCAAGGATGCGGCCCCCGGCGGTGCGAGAGGAAGCAAGTGGCAACCTATGTCTGCCGTTGAACCAAGCCCCATCGTAGAGAACGATCCATTCAGCTTGGGAGATAGTGAAGACGAGAGGGAGACACATCCGAAGCCCAAGGATGATAAGACTGACGATAGCGAGCGCCTGAAGAAGGCGACTGCTGAAGCCATGGCTGACAGCCTGGCCGAGTCAAAAGAGACAGGCGCAAAGAAGGATTAGATATAGCATGGAATAACTGCACGATCGCTATGAGGCCCCCGAGGAGGGTGGCAGGGTGTTGAGACATAACTGAGAGTCAATAACAGCCAAATTAAAGCGGTTGCTGCAACATCAGCTGTATCGATAACATGGGTGGTCGGACTGGGTATAACCCTGCTTCGTAGTTTTCAATAGGTAGCATAGTACAGAGTAAAGCCTTTCTTTCGATATTACATCACAGCAACTTGCCACCATGCATCGCGTATTATAGACTTGGGATGCGAGTGATGATATGGCATGAATCGAGCTTGAAATATCTCATTACTCAGAAACCAAGAAAGCAGTGCATACCCCGAGTCGTGCAAGTGACCACAACGGAACTGAACGGGAAACAATGATGTAACTAGACAAGAACAGAACTAAGAAGGTCATCTCGAAAGGGCTGAATTTGAACAACAACTGCAGGGTTTAGTCTAATAGATGTCCAGATTCCTCCGACCCCCTTGTGCATGACGTTTCTCCTCGGGTATATCAATGGAAACGCAGCAGGTTATTGGGTTTGGCGATAAGTTGAGAGGCGGTACGTGTGCGCGGAGAAACACCAAAGAGGCTCCGTTGCGATGCATCCACAATCAATAGCTAAATGGAGATACAGTAGTATCGCATCCCCGGAGTTGCAAGCCGGACCTGTCGCTCAAGCACGGGGTCGGATACGGGATGGTTATTGGATACGCAAATCGTGCAACCATCGGGTGAGATTAGCGGATGCTTGTCCCTGGGCCTTGTGGATGCTAATGGCGTATCTTCACAGTAGTGCTGAATGTATGAGGTTCTGTTAAGGAGCTAGCTAGATTGATTGAGACGCCAACTCGAGCCTCTCAACTGCCCCGCCGTTGTTCGCGACGTCGTGGGACTATGGAGGTCACAGTGAAAGAGCCATGATCAAGGCGTCTAGAGAAAGAGGAGAAAGAGGGGACAATCCAAGAGCACGAGGTCATTTATTGCTTGATTTTATATGTCGATTGCTGTGATCCAAGTGTAGTATTCACGAGCTTGACCTGTCATTGGCTGTCCCCGCTTCTTTTTGACTACCATTCGCAGTTGACCGTCTCGTTAGATGGGAAAGAGCCACTGGGCTGAGTTTGAGAGCGTCAAAGTGGACGTCCACCGTACTTGCCTTTACCTAACGTTACCTGCTAAAAGGCCCCTAGTAACTTACCTACCTCTATCCAGAGGGGCACCTCAAGTTTTTGACTTCCTGTCATGACCTCTTGTCACAATTAAGAAATAGCCCGAGCACTTTTGTTTCATTTTGTGTTCTTTTTTGGATTCTCAAGTATCTAATAAGGTACTTGCTTTTCTGCAGCGAAATTCTGTTTGTCAGAAAAAGAGATCGTTGCTGTTGCCGTTTTCGACAACGCCTCCAGATCCACGTCACGTCAACTCGACTCAACACAATCTTAGCCAGCCTCATCTCTTCTCAATTCAAGTAACTCAAACTTGGCCAATTTCGCCTCAACTCGACGACGGTCTTTACAGGCCTGGACTCTTTACTCGGCCTATTTCGGTCAAGAGGAGACTGTCTCGTACTTATTCTCATATTATCGGTCTGTGCTTTATATTGCTTGACTACGTGAGAGCAAGTGCCTCGGCTTTTTTTGGTGAGTGATGATCTTCAATATCCAATCGAATCGAGCCAATTCCTTTCCTGGCTCTCATAAATCTACACTGGACCCTTGCCCGTATACCTGCATGCACTTGGATGTCATACGTCAAGTCAAGAAGATATTATTGGAAAACTTTCTTCTTTCCCTGGCTATTCAAATCCACGCCCTTGACCCGGACTGGAGTCAAGAGCATAGACGTTGGTTACGATACCCCCCCACGTGCCCTCCAGGAGTCGATCTCGCAAGTCGTCCGTTGAAGAAACCGGGCTGTCGGTGACGGGTCAAGCGAGACCCTGAGACCGGGCGTTTATCGTCTGACTCTTTATATCACGAGCTTGTGTCGGAGAAAGGAAAACAAGCGGAGTAACTTGGAGGAACGTGGTTGTGGTTTCTGTCAAGATGAGGATACAGGCATCCACAGGGTCTCAATTCACACTTGACCACTACTCCACCTTGCTTCGATCAAACCTGGCTCTTCGACTCGGACTCAGCTACTTTCGCTTTGACTTGACCTCCGTGTTTACTCATCTCTATGGAGCTCTTCTGAGACCCTTTCCTTGCTTTACTTCCCTTCGCCTTTCCCTGGTCATGTCTCCGCTGCTGGACCCTATAACGCTATCTACCTATCCTCCCCCCAACACTGTTGCACACTCGTACAAAAGACACGCAAAGATACCACGCAGACACTGTAACTGACACTGAGACTCGCATATTTTTAGCCACACATACTTGTTCATCTCCCCTCCAAACAGGGAACCGGCAGTAACCACCTTTCCTACTTACTCGTTCCTTGTCTGCTCTTCTTTAAGTCACCAATAGCCCTCGAGGGCGCCCACGCCGCAAGATGTAAGCTATACACTCTCTTGACTTGATCTATGTTCGGGGTTTGCTTAGCCCACAGTGGTTCAGCAACTCTTCGAGAATCCACTCTTGGTTGGAAGCTCGTCACAGAATAATGGCCACTTCACCGTCATAGCATACACCCCGAGTGCACAACTTACTCACGCTCTATTCTAGGAAGTTTGGCAAGCAGATCCAGAAACGTCAGCTCGAGGTGCCCGAATATGCTGCAAGCTTTGTTAACTACAAGGCCTTGAAAAAGGTATGTCCATGCCATTTCCGCCCCGGCGACCTTTCCCTTCCCGCCACCGAGAAACCCCCGTCTTCCGTCTACCGTCTCCGCTATCATCTCCCATAGCGCCCGGTCCACTACATCCCTTCCTATTCTTGCCCGGTCTGAATTGCATTGTTCAGCCCAGTCTGTCAAAATTGTTTCGCCTTACCCTGCCCTACTTGCCATTCTAGGCTCGACTTCCCCGACTCTCTGCCCTGCTTTAGTCACTGGTGCCGATCTTATCACCGCATGAAGCACCACGTTGTGTGTAATAGTGGCTTATGGCAAGCAATTCCTTGTTTATCCATTCTTTCTATTCTTTTCAAGCACGTTTCTTCGATCGCTGTCTACATGATGTGGTAATCACTTGGTTCAACTTCCACTGACACACTGATGTGTAGCTCATCAAGAAGCTGTCTGCGACCCCTACCCTAACCTCACAAAATGATGTTCTCCGCTCAGCCACCCCCGTGGACTCACAGGCCGCTCTTCAAGCCAACAAGGCGACCTTCTTCTTCCAACTGGTAAGTCTCTTTGTTGCTACTCTTCCGCCATGAACATCCCGGTATGGCTGCTAAACGATAAACAGGAACGAGAACTCGACAAGGTCAATGCCTTTTACATGCAGAAAGAGGCCGAGGTTCGTAACGCATCCGCTTCAAAAGCCTCCCACCATCGATATCACTATCTTACATGCGGCAGCTCAAAATTCGCCTCAAGACACTCCTAGACAAGAAGAAGGTGTTACAGTCCCGTCAAGGCATCTCTAGGCGGTCTGCCAAATTTACCACCCTCGAGGAAGGCTTCCAACAGTTCGCTACAGACTTGAACAAGCTACAGCAGTTTGTTGAGATCAATGGCACCGCCTTTTCTAAGATCTTGAAGAAGTGGGATAAGACTTCGAAATCCAAGACTAAGGAACTATACCTATCGAGGGCTGTCGAGGTTCAACCTTTCTTCAATGCAACAGTCATAAGCGAACTTTCTGACCAAGCCACTACGAGTTTACAAGAACTCGGCGCTTGGTCAGACGGTATCCAGGTCAATTTCCAGTCTGGGCATGTTGTAACATCACAGCACTTCGTTGGTACTGATGAGGGAGACGCCGATACATTGCTTCTCGACACGGTCATCACAGGAAATCTTGAATCATTAAAGGACCTTCTTCTGCGTATGCGCTCTGCTAACGAGGCTGGAGATGGCGATAGCTCTTTGATGGAGAGGATCACACGTACCTTTTTGGCAGCTATATCCGAAGCCCCGCAAGAGTCTCTTCGAGTTCTTCTCGACACAGGTCTCGTTGATCTCCACTCCTACGATGATATTAACGAAAGGAATTGCTTGCACCAAGCCGCCATCTATGGGAAGCAGTATGTTTTGGAATGGGGTCTGTCTGTCAATGTCGTTGTGGATAGGACAGATGTCTACGGTCGAGTTCCTCTGCATTACGCTAGCCTCCACGGGAGATTGGAGATGCTAAAGGTCCTTCTTGACGGCAAGTTACAAGACGATATTATTCATTGAACTCCTTGGACTGACAACAGTTTAGCAAACCAACGGACGATCGATCTCACAGACCACGACAACTTCACCCCCCTGATCCATTCTATTATTCACTGCCACCTCAACTGTATCGAACTTCTCCTTGCCAGATCCGCACGCATTGACCCGGTTTCTGACGCTGATCACGTACCACTCAACCTCGCTTGCGAACATGGTTCTGTTGCTGTTGTCGAAATGCTCTTGAGGCATGGGGCTAACATCTTGCCCGATGCCGAAGGCCTATATCCTCAACATCTTGTAGCAAGAGCTGGTCAAACATCAGAGCTCCTTCTTCTTCTCAAAGAATTTGGCGCTGATTTGGACCAAATCGACAAGTTGTATGGATGGACACCTTTGGTCCATTCTGCAAGCGAAGGCAACGTCGACTGTCTTCAAGCACTCCTCAAGGTTGGAGTTGACGCCAGTATTGTGGATGAGAAGGATCTTCCTGCGATGTACTATGCTGCTTGGGAGGGGCATCTTGCGTGTATGAAACTGCTAACCCCTTTCAACACACGACCACGAGCAAGCCCCTTTATGGTGCAGCCTGCCTTGGGTCCCATGGACTCAAGCACTGCACCACTACCCATGTCACTTGACCCTGATGCGATCCCCGAACTCGAGCTTCCTCCCCCGATCATACCATTGCGAAGATATGGTCACAACTTCCTCGATACCAAGACTGTTGTCCAAATCTCGTTTGGGGATGTGGACGAGCAACCTCTTGTTTTCTTCCAGGACGGCAAATATCCCGCCGCTCGCCTCACCATTTCTTCTAAAGTTTCGGATCTTATACCTAAGAACATCATCTTGCCATTTCAAGAAGACACACGCATCGTTTCCTTCCAGGTTGACAACTTGGAAACTTTCAGCCTGGACATCGACGTGTTTCCTACCTATGGCGCAAAGGTTATTGCCAAGACAGTTGCCCTGTCGAGTATTTTCAAGGGATTACAGGGCACTTCTGTGTGCTGTCTGCCTCTGTTCGATCCCCGTCTTCGTGCCATTGGCCAAATCAGCTTCACGGTGCAGGTTATCAAGCCTTTCCAGGGCAAGCCCTTGGAGATTACCGACTTCGAGACATATTGGAAAGCAACGAGCCAATTCAACCAACCGACGAGCGCCATTGTCACAGGCTCGAGCCTTTCTGGTGATTATGTACGACTGTTTGTTCAATACACGAGTGATGGCGTTCCCGTACTTTGGCCTCGATGGACTATACCATGTGCTGGTCTTGATATTCCTGTTTGTCGATTGACACTGGAACAATTCGGATCTATGACTGCCAGGAGCAACAGTCGGGCAGATTTGCCCGGTTTGATGAATAAATCGTCCGAGAGCATTGCTGAGGTATACCACATTCTGGCCACCGCCGGTGTGACGCTTCAAGAAGCTCTTGCACTCCTCAATCCTGGTATGCACGTCAACCTTCAGGTGCTGTATCCTACATCGGAAGAAGAAAAGGCATTCTCTCTTGGACCTGCTTTGGATGTCAACGTTTTTGTTGATTCAATCCTCAACATTGTGTTTGAACATGCCCGAACACAACGTGCGCAGTCTCCTGACGTTGTGCGGTCGGTCGTCTTCAGCAGCTACAGCCCTCGACTGTGCACAGCGTTGAACTGGAAACAGCCGAACTTCCCTGTATTCTTGTGCAACGACCTGGGACGAGAGGAAACCTCGGGAGGTAATGACATGGCATTGAGCAGTGGAAGGCGCAGGGCTTCAATCAAGGAGGTTGTACGAATTGCTCAGAGCAACAACTTTATGGGATTAATATGCTATTCTCCACTATTGGTATGTTTAAAACTCTCTGACATTTACGAGCTAAGACTAACTATCAGAAGGACATGGTACCGGCCCTTGTAGATGCTATCAAGTCTCATGGACTGGCATTAGTGACAGACAAATCGTCTGACTCACCCAACGCAAGCCCTATGACAGATCCCTTCCCACGGCCGCCTAAGGGTGTCGACGGAGTTTTGAAGAGCCACGGCATTCTGCGTTTCAACGATTCGATAGACATGTAGATGGGGTTATAATGAGACATGCCCGTGTAACGACTGCAATGGCCTGGTTCAGATATAGAAAAGAGGAAAGAAAGCAGAGGAAACCATAAAAATGATAGAACTACTCCAGTAGCAGTGTATACATGCGAAAGCGAGCATGATAAGTAGAGAATCCTTAAGCGCCCTTGTAATCATACTTGAGTGACGCCAGCTCCTTTTCAGGGTCGACACTGCCCATGACCATCTTTGAAACCAAAATAATCGCATAAACCACCAAGGGCAAGTACCCCATTCCGGGCCACACGGCTTCACTTTTTGTTCTGCCTATTGCCCAAGCCATCAAAATCAAAACAAGACCCAGGCCTAGATTCAGGAAAGGCAGATAAGTTTCAAGCGGCGACCGCGTTTCGACGTAACTGAATGAGCTTCTGCGCTGTCGTGGTCGTCCACGAGGAGCATAAGGCACATCATCTACCTCGTCCTCATCGTCATCGTCAAAGACACCTGAAGAGTCTCTCGTTGATAGCGATGGTGGGCGTGTGGGTCGCGGAGTTTTAGGCCGTGCCCAGTTATCGAGGAAAGGAATTCCTGAAGAGGCGGGCGGTTGGTGGTGCAGCAAGTATGCCGTTGAGAATAAAGACGTTAGGCTGAGTAGAGCGAGCATTGCTGTAGGGGGATTTATGAGAGCTGGAAGGTAGGGTATAGTGGCCAGCAAGGGAATGGCCAGGAGGAAGCGACGGAACTGCACATCACGGGCAGCATTCTCGGCGGCCAGTTGGTTGATGTATTGTTCTTGCTCTGAAAATAATATTAGTCTAGATAGAAGCATGCTAGGTTCGCGATAATTTACCTTGCTCATCGAGAACTTCTGGCTGTGAGTCTGTAGAGTCCTCCTCTGGATACTGAAACGTACGCCTCAAACGGGCGGTTGCACCGCGTTGATTTGGCATCACGGCGACTATGAGAATGAGAAGTATCTCATATCATACAAGGATAAAAAATGATAGAAAAAAGACACGACTAATCTTAAAGACACTATCTGTAGTGTAAGACGTCGTCGTCACGAGGACACAATGTTCACGGGTTCGAAGTGAGGCTCAGTGTCATGACGCCACAGGACATAAATAGCCGTTGCCCCACCTTCTCTTTTGAGAATGTTGAGTCGGCGACCGGCAGCAAAATTTGGCCGATGCCAATCTGATCGAATTGAGGCTCAGCTGATCGACCACCATTAGAATTGATTGATTCGATCACGAGAAATCTACAGCGAAATCAACATGTCGCAACAACTAGCGCTTCCTCGGCTTGTCCAAAGGAGACTTGCGGCTGTCCTAAAAACCAGGACCGTCACATTGAGGCCTGCTCAAAGAAGATGGTTAACTCCTGCGCCCAAGCCTGGTGATGGGCCCATGATGTCGAGGAGGGCGGACAGAGAGCTTCCAGGTACGAGTAATTGATGTGTAAATGAGTTAAAGATTTGTGCTGATTTTTTCTAGATATTTCTGATGTGACATTCCGCTGGCGCCGCACGTTCCCCATCTTCCTCCTCATCGTGGCCGCTTCATCTGTCGCCATCTTCAACTACCAAAAGATGTCATCACCCGTCGTATCGTCGACTCTCTACGCCCTACGAACCAATGCCGAGGCCCGCGCTCTCCTTGGAAACGAGATCTACTTCCGACATCAGATCCCTTGGATCCATGGCGAGATGAACCAGTTGCACGGCCGCATCGACATCTGGTTCTCTGTGCGCGGCACAAAGGGCGAGGGTGTTATGCGCTTTGCCAGCAACCGACCTACCAGCAAGGGATTTTTCTCAACTACAGAATGGAGTCTCACTATGCAGGACGGCACAAGGCTGGATCTTCTGGACAGCGGCGACCCTTTCAAGGCGCTTGTCGGTGGTGGGGGAGATGACTTGCCTCCACTAGAGGATGATGCTCCTACGAGAGGATTCCGAAAGCAAGTCGAATACAAGTGAGGCATAGTGGGACACCCATGACTGAACATGGGAGGAAGGCATTATTGTAAAAATGAATTGATAACCCTGGGTACTCCGGTTGTAGTCGAATCTGTACAGTAGTAGATGGTGTGTGTGTATAATACAAAAAGCCCGCTTATGATCTCTCCCCTTTTGTCATACGTAGTACAAAACGTCTCATACATTCCATGGTACAATCATTAGCCTCTTAGCTGTGCCTCTTCTCTCTTGCTCTTCAGTTGAAGATGCTTCTCCCGCGCTGCCTGGAGGTTCGCCTCGTGGTCGGGGTGTCGCTCTATCAGGGTCTTGAGAGCAGCCTCACGATGGGGCTGAGGAGGGGCCTTTCGCTTCTTGGAGTCCTGGAGACGGACGACACGGCCCTTGGGGCCGGCAATAGGTCCACCAACCAATACAATTCCCAATTCGTTATCCACCATCATGACCTTGAGGTTCTGTACCGTCACGAACTCGTTACCCATGCGACCAGGCATCTTCTTGCCGGGCATGACTCGACTACCGCTGCCCTGCGAGGGACCCGTTGTACCGATTGTTCGATGGTTCTTGGAGTTACCGTGAGAAGCTTCCTGACCGGAGAAGCCGTGGCGCTTCATACCACCAGCGAAACCCATACCCCGCGATCGGCCCTTGACATCGACATACTGGCCCTTCTTGAACCAATCGGGCAGAATTTGAACGCCGACAGGCAGCAGACCATCCTTGTCTCGGACCTTGAATTCGGCGAGCTCAGCCTTGGGTGCAATGCCCTTGGCCTCGTAGTAACCCAGCAATGGGCTGGTAACGTTTCGGCCGTCACGCGCACCCTGACCAATCTGCACAGCCCAGTAACCGTTCTTCTCTCGAGTCTTGTTGGCGATGACCTGGACTTGATCGAGCTGCAGAACAGTGCAAGGCACACGAATCTTTCCAACAAACATGCTCGTCATGCCCTTCTTAACAGCGAGGACTCCAGATCGTAGAGGCGTAGTGTTCTCTCTTCGCTTCAGAGCAGCAGCGGGACCGGAGGTGAGAGCAGGAAGACCGGAAGAAGGCTGGTTGAATCGCTTGTGCTTGTTACGAGGAGGAGCCGTGGTCCATCCGTACTTTACACCACGGGTGGCTGTGAGCGGGAGGAGAAGAGGGCGGGCGGCAACGGCGCATGGCCGGGGAAGGGCCAGACGGATTGGCAGTCGGGAAGGCATTTTGTCTGCTGGCGGCGAGGTCGACAAGTGTCGAGAAGTGGAATTGATGCCGCCGTGGGTTGGGGAATCAAGGTGCCCGATCGGATGGCGTTGGATCGGTTGATAGTGGTGAAAGATTTTGGGCCAAGTTGAGATACTGGAGAGCTTTTGCAAGGCCCGGAGAATTCCCGGCTAGCATGATTGAGCGCTATAATGCAGTGAATGAGAACGACGACTTGGAGAAAGTTATAATGATTTAATAAAATTTGATCATATATATTCTTCTAAAGAAAAACTGATCTTTCATTTATTTAATGATCTGGTTTTTATTTATTTTCATTTTTAATGGTGGTTTGTGACTGGAGTGTCGCTTCATCTTCACATTCCAGGTCCCCTACCTCCAATTCCACTTCCCATCTGATTTACATTCGTGCCCTTGAGTTTATGATCACCCGGGTTAGCAGCAGCCTCGTAGATAATATTCGCAGGCGCTCTGCCAAGCTGGGTCCACTCGCCCTTGAAGCCGATGTAAGAAATACGTGTGACATCCTCGTCGCCATCGCTAAAGTTGTCAGCGAAAAAGAGAACCAGCCGCTGCACCTTGCCGAATAGCGCCCGCTTCACAGGAATCTCTTGGAGATCGCTCGTTTGAGAGAGTTCGAGGGTTTGCACGGGGTCTGATTCCTCAGCGGCGGCAAAGTCGAGGTCATCACGGTTGATGAAGAGATGCAGGGTCTTGGGCGCTGAAGCGGAGGGGGATGTGCGGATGAGGATTGAGTGAAGCTTGATTTGGGCAGTGAAACTGATATAAGTTAGTGTAAGATGCAATGTAACATGAAATGGCTGCACTTACGGTACTGTCATGAGAAGTTGCTCATCAACATCACTCGCCAGCTCAGGCTCAGTGCTCAGTCTTTCCTGCCAGTTCTTCTTGACGATTTGCAGCCCGGCATCGCGATCGGCTTCGTTGAGAGTCACAATATGATCAAAGTTGATTTGACTGTAGAGTGAGAACTGCACGGCGGGAGTGATGTCGTCTGAGTGATCGTGTTCATGGTGGTCGTGACCATGACCGTGGCCAGTGTGTTCGTCGTGGCAGTGAGACATGATTTGCGGTTGTAATTTGTTGTTGAATTTGTTATTCTGGACTGATATCAAGTTTTACGGGCTTTATGATGTAGCTTCAAGTCGTGGATGAAAGTTGAGTTGATGTAACTTGTAAGTCAAGTGAACTCGTCCAATAGCGAGTACAATGACGTTTTTAGCACTGGGTCCTTCCTACAACAGCCATTGGATCAATATCATGAATATCAAACAACAAACAGTAACGCAAGACAAACTTCGGATAGTACAAAATTATATTTAAGAATTAATCATGTTTTCCAGGCTTACAATCGCATGATAGCAACTAAAGACTTGATATATAGTGGCAACACATAGTTTCATAACCAAACCCCAACAATAGGCTGCTTGTGTTGGTTCATCTAAATCCACTCTTCCTCTTGGGCTTTTTGGCCTTCTTCCTATCTCCGAAAATACCTGACACCGGCTGGCTCATAGCTACCGAAGGCCCAAAGAAACCTTGGCTCTGAGATGAGCTGGGCATTCCCTGCTGACTCGACATAAACTGTGCAGGTGTTGGCGGAGCCGGCCTAGGTGGTAGTTCTGCAGGGTCTTCTCTTGGGGGACGCATCTGGGATGATCGTGGTGGCGCACCGAGTCCTCCTGTTCGGATTTGCGCCTTTTTGGCTTTGGGTGTGGATTCGCCGTTTGGTCGCATAGATGGCGGCAGTCTGTACTTTTCTGCGTGTGCCTTGCGCTTATTTTCCAACCTCTGTAGTCGCAATCTTGCATCCTCAAACTTTCTGTCGCTGGCAATAGCCACGCTAGAAATGTAGTCATCTGTGGTGACACCGCGCTCAGTTGGCCAGCGTGACAAAACACTTGACTGTTTAGCGGTTTCCATCTTGTCCAACTGTAACGAGGGGGCGAGGAGCTGTAATCGCCTGATAGCAGAGTCGCTGGTGATAGTCGCTGTCGTGCTGGGAGGCGAGGAAGGGATGCCGCCATCGGATGTTTGTGATGACCTGATTTGCATCGCACTCGATTGTGTAGGTCGTGCTCTCTCATCCCCCCCTTGACTTGCTGTCCCTAGAAGGGGCATATCTTGAACCATGACACCAGCTGTTGCTAGAAACATGTCCTTGGCCAAGTCTGCTATCCAGCCTCTCCTTATTTCCTCCTCTTCTTCAGGTAACCTCCCCTCTACAGGGTCAAGCCAGAGGTCCACATACGTTTGGTTGAGATGCGACAAACTGACAAGCTCTCGAATCCACTCCTCCGAAGTTTGTCTTCCTAGCTGTGTTACCACTGTCTGTCCATCATCGCCCAAGAACAAATCAAGTATGTCTGGTTGCTCTGCGTTGTTGTAACTAGCCAAATCCATGGAACTCGTTTGGTCGCCGATCTCTTTCCAAGTTTTTAGGGAGAGCCGTCCTTCTGCCATGCCTTCTGCAATATTCTCCTGGATAGCATAAAGAAGGGCAGGGGGTATGTCGTGAACACTTTTGGAGATAGCAATGAGATTTTGTTGTAGATGTCGACACATGAAGTCCAGCTTGAGGTTCATAGGTCCTAGGACTTCAGATGCCCTGTTGTTCATGGCATCTATTTCGGTAGATTGATCGCGACGCTTCACAACATCATTGATATTGTCAGCCATGCCATCTGGAAGCACGAAGGCGAGGCCCATATGTCGCAGAAACTGCTTGCGCTTTTTCCTCCATCGCTGCGCTTGGTCCGTTTTGGACCGTACAAGTCGTCCAGTAGGCAGCGTAATTTGCATACTGCGGTCCTTGACCGAAACACAGATACAGTATTGTACACCTAGATTCTTGCTCAGGATACTCCCTTGATAGAATTGAACTCCTGCGCGGTAGTAATCAGCCCCTAGGCCGGAGGAAGGCTTTCCGTCTTGAGTGAGCTTGGCAGGGTGGATCTCTAGCGACTGGATATCACCTTGGATAGTACCGCTCTCATTGGGTAGACTCAGAACGTCGCGATGCCAATACGGAAGGCCACTTTGCTTTGAATGCCCAAACCAGTATGTTTCAAGTTGTCTGTGGGTCGGAGAAAAGACAAATACCATGGTGGCTTGTCGTTCGCCTTCGGAAGTGAGGCAGGTTGTCATGCGCAGCGCCTCTCTATCCAACAGTCGGGGGCAAGAAAGCAAGATGGTCGGTTTTGATGATTGTGAATCCTCTTCTCTCCTCGTCGCAAACAAGTCAATCCAGTAAAGATTTCGCATAGTCAAGACGAATATGTGATTTTGGTTTGCGGGGCTGACCCTGATGTCAAGAATCGCATCAGGCTTAGACTTTGGGCGAGCCAAAAGTGACAGCTGGGGTAGAGCTATGTGCGACTCAAGATCAATCACTTCGTACTTTTCCCTGTTCCATATCAACAAATGACTTGACCGCTTTGCCGACTCCCCAGACTCGTCGGCACTTTGCGAATCGTCCTCCCAGAAGCTGTCCACTTCGGCGGCACCAACAAATAGAATGCCGTGCTTTTCCGCCTTATGCTCTGTAGAGAAGGGAATCTCGTCCAGTAAACCGTCTGAAATGTGACCCACCTTACAGGACGATATTCGTGTTCGAGGTCTCCCTCCCACGGTGTCCCACATCGACCAATATCCGCACTCGTCAATGATAGCAATTTGAGGCGATTGGCCTTTGGAATTAGGGTTGAACGCAACATCCATCTGCGCATTTCCACCAGTCATCTTATGCGAGATGGTCAGAATTGGGTTGGGATCAATCCGCGACAGCCGAGGGCGCTGAATGTTGAGGTCGGTGGTGGATGACTGGGCTACTGGGACTTTGTGATACTCCGGGTTGAGGATAGTGGTCGAAGTCTGCTTCTGAACTATAAGCCAACGGACAACATCGTATCGCGACATGCTTGTTGCGAATTTGACTTGAGAGATTGGCAGGCCATCGCTAGCCCAAATGGCCTCTTCCTCAGGATCATCAGGGTCAATCACAGAGGGCTGAAGAGTCGTGTGCTTGTCAGTCCCCCACTGCCACTTTGACTGGTCAATTCGAGCCAATCTCAGCAGTTCTCCCGACTCTCCTGTCGCAGCCGCGAGCATTGGTGATCCTGCAACTCTCCACTGATCAGAGACATTGGTCATCTGGCCGATAGAAAGCAGGGGCCGGTCGCTGATTTCACCTTCGACCTTGGAGTAGCGATTCATGTTCTCTTCCAGTAGTGCCGAGACGGCTGGATTGCCCATGAAGGCTTCCGGATGAGCCTGAAGAAGCCATCGTTTCTGAATTCTCCGTTCCTGCCAAAGATTGGAAGAGATTTCTGGTGATGGAGACTTTGAAGGCGGATACAGCTCTGCTGAAGACCCGATGACTTTAAAGTGCGGCGCTACAGAGACTTGGTCAACATTTTGGATGGGCGCAAGTGGTTGCACTGAAAACTCACCTTCAGATGTAATGCGACTGGTATGAAAAGTACCGACTTGGGTTGTCGCCTTTTCTGGAGATAAATAAGTAAGACTTCCTACGTGACCGTGAATCAGGTCCGTGAGTCGTCTTGTCTCAGCCATTTGGTCCGAGTATCGATTTCCAATGTGTTAAAATTTTGGTCGATATTCCTTTCTTCATCGCGAGATGGACTGGTGTAGGCGCAAGAGAGTCTCGAGCGGGAGTTTATTGTATTTGGAGCACTAAAAAGGCATCCTAAGTCACATGTACAAGCAGAAGAAGAGTGAAGGGAGCGCAGGCAGAAAAGCATAAATACGACAGCGATAGCGGTGAGTAAAAGTGAATTCTAGGAAGAGAGAGTTGTTCTGCGTTACGCGATGCGATATGAGTTGAAGCTTTCGACGGCCCCACGTGGCGGTGCGATCTGCATGCGCCACACTTGGGTAGTCGACCGAGCAACGCAATTTCATGGTGTAAATAACCAACACATGCATTAGTTAGATCAATGCCCGATCTCACTCTTTTTTGCGACAACGATTACTACAAAGACCGTATTGCATAGTCTCACAAGTAGTATTCCACCATTCAATCCACTCGCCCACCATGACTACAGACTTTCGTTCCTCCTTTTCCGCGAGTATGCGACAGAGCATGCCACCTGTCGGCCCCTCCGTCGCAAACCAATTACCCAATATCAACTTTGGCTTTGACGACCTGCGCGATCGCATGGCAAAGTTCACGGCCCGCTTCGATGCCTTTATTGAAGAGGGTCGTAAGCGGGTGTTGGATGAGCGCAACCAGTTTCGTATGAATGTTGCGGAGCTTCAAGGTAGAACGCTCTAACTTTAACTATGTCTACCTACGACATTCGTGCTAACCGCCAAACAGAGGATCAACGCATGAAGAAGCGAGACATCGAAATCGTTCAGACAAAGACGGCAACGCACCAACAGACAATCGAGAAGGAAGAGGCCGAAACTCGTGAGATGGAGACCGCCATCAACTCCCTCGCGTCTCAGCGCGATAACCATCTCTCCACCCGCGACAGCCTCAAGGCGGAAATTGCACAGACCCAAGCCGAGATCGAAACCCGACTTGCCGCCCAGCGCGAGTACGCCCAACATCAACAATCCCAATCACGCTTCAATGTACCAGAGCTGGACTTTTGGATCACCAATCTATGCCTTAAGATCGAGGGGGCTGGCCACGACGACCGGCTCAAGTTTGTGTACACGCACGTTGATGAGAAGGACTGGGAGCGCGAGGCTTGGTTTGAGCTCGTAACGAGCTCGCGCGACTATGATGTGAAGCACTGCCGCCCCAAGGTTGAGAGAGAAAAGGTCGAAAAGGTTCTTGATAAGCTCAACGAATCAAGGGAACTGGTCGTTCTACTCAAGGGGATGAGAGAGTTGTTTGTGGAGGCGATGAAGTCTTGAAGAACTGGAGGATTGAATTATGCTGTTATGACCGTTTACGTGCGATTATGTTTTATAAGAACGATAATTATACCCATGTATAGAATTCATCATTTTATGGTATCAATTATTTACCAAGCGCTGAAAAGCATATGCTGGGCCTCCAATGTTGCCAATCTGCACATAGTGGTGAATGAAGAGTCGGTATCCATACACCGAAGGATATCGTTGGAATTTATGCCAGATGACGCCTGTTTACTAAACTAGCATTTACTTACAAGGTATAGTTTTTATTTTATTGTGAATGTTTCATGATATGCACGTCAAAGTAAACCGCGTCCCGCGTCTCCCCGCCATGATCGTCTGAGTGCTAAGGGAGGGAATGTAAATCTCCACCTGCACTTCCCTCTTTCACACTCCATACCAAACTCTCATCAACCGTTAACATGCCCGAACCCGACAAACACGCTGCCGCGCAACAGGCTGTAGATATTCTCCACGAGATATCTACAATCCTAGTATGATAGCTTACTCATTGTACAATTAATATTATTGAGATTGCTAACCTGTGCTAATACAGAACTGCCATCTTGATCGCCGCACACTGTCTATCTGTATCTCTATGATTGAGCGCGGTGTGAACCCGGAGGCTTTGGCGGTATGTTATAATCACAATTCCTGAGATACAATTTTACTGATGGGCATCCTGCGCATATAGCAAGTTATTAAGGAACTTAGACAAGAGGGACAACGGATGGAACCGCCTGCCGCTGCTGCGAGAAGGCGCTGATGCGCTGAAGGTTACTTCAAACAGTTAACAACGGCTGGACCCGATATTTATGGAATTATGGTTATGATAGGCGTTTACGAGATATTGCATTTCACTCCATAGCCAGGCAAGTTATGGCTTCAGTCTGAATAGAGAGTTTGGTACAGATTCATCCGTGTTTATGTATACAAAAAGCCATGCTACCCGTTGGATCCAATTTCAATAACAGAGATCACCCAAAAAAAAAACACTGAGCGCCCAAGATGCAAGCCACCTGCCCCATGTCACTTCATAAACACGTAGTCAAGCGGTCCCCAACTGGTATCTTGCCCGAGTCGATGCACCCATTCCCCTAAAACGCCTTGCAGAAATTCAACCCGGTCCGGTTGTATAGTTGTGTGACAGCATCAAGCTGCGGTGTAAAGAAACACTTATCGATGTCCAAAAAGAACGATTTCGTTGTCATCTTCGTCATCATCGTCCTCTTCCTCGGCATCAGATAGCGCATCACTGAGATCGTCAAGCTCAGAATCCTCATCATTATCCGACGCGTTGGCACGGTTCCGGCTTCTCCAGAGCCCTAGAATATCGTCTTCATCCTCTTCGTTGGGTGGCAGTTGCGCCATGATAGAGTCAAAGCCCAAGTTGCCAGGGGATACTGATCTTGCAACTCTGTCAGGCGCACGAAATTGGGTCTCGGCCGCATGGGACGAATGCCTTCGCCTATTCCCTACAGCGACTCCTCGGTTGCCGCTGATCGAACCAGAGGGCTCCCGTCCACTTTCCACCAAGGGCTGCCCCTCGTCGTTCACAGCTGGTTGAACTGCCGACCGGTCGCCCCCAATGATATTCAGTTCCACCGTATTATATGACCGACATATGGAACATTTCAGACCCAACCAGTGATATCCAACTGTGCTTCTTCCAGAACAATCGTTGCATAGTATAACGGCGGTGGTATCCCGGAACTCTGGCGGCATTGGCTGGGTCTGAATGGCAACATCCAGATTTCGGAACTGGCTTTCCATGTTCGTGAGACTCTTGTTACAAATCGGACATTTGTATGATACTTTCATGTGTTGTTCATAGCACTTCTTATGGATACTATGACCGCAAGGCATGAACACTACAGGTCGTGGAGAAGTAAAGAGGTATTCGCCGCAGATAGGACAGTCACATTCTGTTGATCTTTCGATGCACTTGTGGGAGCCCTCGATCGAAGTAGAAATACATGCACGGCAAGTCTAGTCAAAGTCAGCGATCAGTATCGTGTATGGCGAAACAACCTTCTCACCTTGCAATGGAAAAAGTCCTTGCCGAGACCCATGCCTCGACGACAAATGCCACAGTCGCTACAATGATATATAGGCTTGCTCTGACGGTTTTCCCATAAGTGGCAGATATCACAGTAATAATAAGCGGATAGTTCACCGCACTTGATGCACATATCCGAAGCCTTCTGCGGTGTTGTACAGATCATGCAGAGCATGTTTTTGGTCTCTGTACGAATGAGATTATGGTCTTCGTTCGCATCATGACAGAAACGGCACGTGTACCACTTCTTACAGGTGAAGCATTGGAGCTTGACGTTTCGTTCATAATGTTGGCATCCAAGAGGCTGTTCCGTCTCTTGTATAGCATCGAATGGTTCTACTGGCGTTTCACTGCCATGTCGTTTCGGCAGCTTCACTGGTACGAATGTTGGAGTTTTGTCCTCTTCGGTCAGTGTAAACGTCTCTTCCTCTGGTTGGTTCTGCCAGAACATTGATGGGCGTGACGCTTGCGACGACGGAGACTGTGAGAGTGGCTGGTCTAAGTTACCGCCGTTCTCAAGAATCTTTTTGACAAGCGGAACGGCCCTTGAAGACGTATATCCTTCCAACAGAACATCATGAATTAACCTCGCCTTTTCAGACGGAGGTATATCCCTGCTATTGATTGCATGTATACGAGAGCGCAACTCTCGCATGCCATCATCTTCCGGGATTCGACGGGAGCTGAGCGGGCTCAGAGCTATTCCGATATGATCGCGTGGGGGTGAATCTTGAGACATGATTGGCACTGGCTCGGGTTCTTCTTCGACTCTTGTTTCCAAGGTCGAGACGCTGAGGGGTCGAGTGAGGGGAGAGTCAACGATCGGCACAGGAGCCGGGTCGGGTAAGGACGTAGATAGAGGCGAAGAGACAGGAGTGTCGGCGTGACTAGAATCGCTTACTGCGTCGGCATGTTCGGTTGAGTCGCCTCCATTGCCAATGAAGGTAGATCGAGAGATTTCGGAGAATCGGCGAGCTTGGCGCAGGACAGGATTGATGAGAAAGTCGGAGACGAGGGAAGACATCAAGCAGGTAGGTAGCACTGGAGGCTTAAAAGGTTAAGTCAAGAGGAGGGGAGGGCCTGAGCGGCAATCAGATACGCCGATAGATAGTATGTAGTGATACTGTACGGGCGCACTAAAGTGGACGTATTGATGATTGCGCCGAAGTCGATACTGTACAGCGAAATGGAGAGTAGGAACGACTGTAAAAGAAGCAGTTGTCAAAGGATCAAGCTCTTGTAATTGATATCAAAGAGGAGTAACGGCACGGGTCTACCGACTCGGAATGACGAGAGACTGGAGAAAGCAGAGAGTCTCTACGGCGTCTATGGCCTAGCTTGAGCTTTGAACACGGCTTGAGTGGATGACATAAGGCGATTTTGTCGCCAGTGACATGAATGTGGTGGAGTTTCCCGAATATAGCGGAGTGATGCTGAGAAGGGGGCCAAAGGGGCCGCTTTTTGCATGTGACTGTGATGGAGTGACGATAGTTCCCAAGGTCATATAATGATAGTTAATCAATGAAGAGAGGTTTACTATGTTTGCAATAGACTCAAATATGGTCAAGCAAATTCGATGCGAAATTCACATTGCTTGCAGAAAAGCTGCTTAAAATAAGTTTCCTAGCTCCGATTACGGGAACGATCAAAACCGAATGTTGTCGCAACCTGAATCAGTCGAGGATTCGGATATAGAGTGACATTGGTGGGGAACCTGAACGATACACAGCACCAGAAGGGGAGCAATGAATGGCACCTAACTACCTACTAACATGGGCAAAACAGAAACACAAACTTAAAATGAGAATGTCTATGGAAATTGGCGGTCAAGGTTCGATTGATCGCTTGAGCCAGCTGTACGAGTACGGCGTAGGATGAGCAGGGTATTTGACATGGCTAGACGTTTGCTGGTGCATCCTTCTCGAGTCTAGATGAGCTATCCACAGGTAGATTCTTCGCAAATGAGGAAAGGACAAGAACGATATTGTGCAGTACATATTGTGACACGAACAACACTGGAGAAAATACAACAAATCCTAATATGCCCCAAGAGGTGTCGTGGCCGGGTCATACATGCCGAAAACCGTGGGTCCATGGCTTTCAGACATCGGTATGTGTCTCAACTATTAAAAACATACGCAAACAAGGAGAAACGTCATGGAGAGTCTCCAATAACCATTGGCTTACATGACTGCGTTCAACGCTGGTAACCCAATACAATGATATTGTTTGAACGTGTTCCAACAAACATAATGTTGGCTACATATGTGCTCATGAATCGGGTTGACACTTGCTCATGACTGCCTTTTAGAACATCAACACCCCCAAGTGGAAAGATTGGCGAACCTGAAACAATCATAACTTCGAAACAAAAAGGAACCCCATATAGAAAGGGAAAAAAGAAATGATCACGCTGGGGATCGAACCCAGAATCTTCTGATTCGTAGTCAGACGCCTTGCCATTGGGCCACGCGACCTCGGTTTTCGATGAAGTTTTCTGTCCATGATGGATACATGTCGCTGGACAATGGTAGCTCACAGCAGATGCCATTGTTTACTGGAACGATCCTTGCTGGTGATTGCCCCTAAAACATTCGGTGCTACGCCGCTATCGAAAACGGATGGGAGCTGAGAGGCCTGGGCTTTGGGCTAGGCTGAAGTGGGGTGCTATCGACTGGTCCATAGCTGACGCCACGGGGAAGAATGTACGGGAGCAGCTGTTTAGCGTGATCAGTAGAGCATATGTGGCATTTCAGGGGACAGACTGTCGTTCGGGCTGTGTAGCAATATTCTTAGAACCACCATAAACGCCAGTTCCTTTTGGCTCAAGATATTCTTTTTGTCTCGTTTTTTTCCGACTCCTATTCTTTTTTCTAATCTGGGTTGTTTTTTCCTTCACAGATTTCTTGCCAATCAGGCATTCTCCTCTCCGAATTGGCAACAGCTCTTTGGTTGAAGCTGGTGTTCCTCCCTTGAGTCTCGACAGCTCGTCCAATCTTTTTCCCTCCCTCTCGGCGAGCTTCGCCAACCACACCCCTTTTGGTCTCCATCTTACATCCTTTCTACAAACACCACGACCTCGACATCGACCTCGAGCCGACTTCATATACGATAATAAACCATGGCCGCCGCCGACAAGGCTGCCGTCGCCTCCGGCGCTGATCTGGGCGATGGTCTCAGACAGCGTCCCGTTGCTGGACAAGCCAACTTGCAGCCCCCAACTCCTCAGCCCGAGGACAACAAGAAGCTCGTAAAGAAGGTAATAATACCACCACCAACGAATTGAGTTTTGCTTTATCAATACTAACCACCACGTAGGAGCCTTCGTTCCTTGATACCCTCGATCGATGGGAGGTTGTCATTGCCCCGCTGATCTTCACACTCCTGGCTCTTTTCACTCGACTATACAAGATTGGAATCAGCAACATTGTGACATGGGACGAGGCTCAGTATGTCGAATTGACTTCCCCGCGTCCTGGAAATCGTATTAACATCTGGCAGTTTCGGCAAGTTTGGTTCATACTATATCAAGCATGAGTACTACTTCGATGTCCACCCTCCTCTCGGCAAGATGCTTGTTGGTCTCTCCGGAGTCCTTGCTGGCTACAACGGAACCTTCGAATTCAAGTCTGGCGAGAAATACCCCGAGGAAGTCAACTACACCATCATGCGTATCTTCAACGCTGCTTTCGGTATTCTCTGCATTCCTCTGGCCTACTTCACTGCTCGCGAGCTCAGGCTCAAGCGTCCTGCTGTCTGGCTTGTGACTCTCATGGTCCTTTGCGAGAACTCCTACACCACCATCAGCCGATTCATCCTGCTTGATTCTATGCTTCTCTGTGGTACTGTGGCCACTGTGTTCTGCTGGTCCAAGTTCCACAACCAGCGCAACAACAGCTTCGATCCCGAGTGGTTCTTCTGGCTTTTCATGACTGGTCTCAGCATTGGTTGTGTCTGCAGCGTCAAGCTTGTCGGTCTTTTCGTTACTGCTCTCGTTGGTCTTTACACCATTGAGGATCTCTGGCGAAAGTTTGGTGACACCAAGATGCCTGTTGTAAGTGTTTTCATGATCCATCTGGTCTCTATCGCTAACAGATCCTAGACAACTCTCGGTGCCCATGTCGTCACCCGCGTTGTCGGTCTTATCGTCATCCCTTTCCTGATCTACCTCCTGTCTTTCGCCCTGCACTTCGCTATCCTCGACCGCAGTGGTCCTGGTGACGCCCAGATGAGCTCCCTTTTCCAAGCCAACCTCAAGGGTACCCAGGTCGGAAAGGACAGCCCTCTGGAAATCGCAATTGGTTCTCGCGCAACCATCAAGAACATGGGTTATGGTGGTGGTCTTCTTCACTCTCACGTCCAGACCTACCCTGAGGGTTCCAAGCAGCAGCAGGTTACTTGCTACCACCACAAGGACACCAACAACGACTGGTTCTTCTACCCCAACCGTCGAGAGGAGGACTATAGCCCCGAGGGTGATCTCCGATTTATTGGCGACAACTCTGTTATCCGACTTATCCACGCTCAGACCGGCCGTAACCTACACTCCCACGACATTTCTGCTCCCATCACACGAGGCCACAAGGAGGTTTCCAGCTACGGTAACCTGACTGTTGGCGACGAAAAGGACCACTGGAAGGTTGAGGTTATCCGCGACACTGCCTCTCGTGACCGTAGCAAGATCCGCACTCTCACCACTGCCTTCCGTCTCAAGCATGAGGTTCTTGGCTGTTATCTCCGAGCTGGCAACGTGAACCTGCCTCAGTGGGGTTTCAAGCAAATCGAGGTTACCTGCACCAAGGAGAACAACCCTCGCGATACATACACCCACTGGAATGTTGAGGCTCACTGGAACGATAAGCGTAAGTTTTTCCACGATGAGACTGTTGATGCAATGCTAATTCTATATAGTCCCTCCTGCCGAGGCTGGTGTCTACAAGTCTCCTTTCTTCCACGACTTTGTCCACCTGAACGTCGCCATGATGACCTCCAACAACGCTCTGGTTCCCGATCCCGATAAGCAGGATGACCTTGCCTCCAAGTGGTGGCAGTGGCCTTTCCTCCACGTTGGTCTTCGTATGTGCGGTTGGGGCGACGACATTGTCAAGTACTTCCTTCTCGGCAACCCTCTCATCTACTGGGGTTCTACCGCCTCTCTCGGTATTGCCGGCCTGGTCATTGTTTGGTACATCCTTCGATGGCAGCGAGGCGTTAACGACCTCTCCGAGAAGGAGATCGACCACATTCACTACGCAGCCTTGTACCCTCTCGCTGGCTGGTTCCTCCACTACCTTCCTTTTGTTATCATGGCTCGTGTCACTTACGTGCACCACTACTACCCTGCTCTTTACTTCGCCATCCTCAACTTTGGCTTCCTTATCGATTGGTTCACACGCAACCGCAACAACACCATCAAGTCCATCGTTTACGGCATCCTGTACACCGTTATCATTGGCCTTTACATCTACTTCATCCCTATTTGCTGGGGTATGACTGGACCCCACAAGGAGTACAAGTACATGAAGTGGTTCGACAACTGGCGAGTCACCGACTAAGGGATTAATCAACTCTATAGATTTGAACAATCACTTTTTCTCGATCGCATATTGTGTGTGATTTAGACAGAATGCCTTATGGACCACCATATAGGCCTGTTTGTATTATTCGGTTTCGGGAATGTTATGCAAGGATATAGAAATGGGGGGTTCATGGAAAGGATAATTCGCATGGGCCGGTTGGCAAAGCGAAGCATGGAGAAAAGAAAAGACGAAACAAAGTCGGAAGAGATAACACAGCTACGGAATGGACTTTGCGTCGGTAATGCAATATGAGTTTCATTTCTGGGGTTCTTAATCAAGGTGGCCTATTTAAGATAAGGCCGACGATGTATTATGCATTATTGTGTACAATCCATATTGAGCTTTTCGTACACTTGTTCGATAATGACGTGACGACGTTGCTGGCTGACTGGGTATCATGATCGTCGTGCTTCTGTAGATTGTTGTGTCCCTCCTCTTCACTTTGCCTCAATCTGTGCTTTTAACAACACATGCCTCCTGTTGATTTGTTGGCGTCGCCTGACAATTTGACCTGGCGATTTCCACCAGCCCCTGCACCCTTGACCCCGGATCTCCTATCATTGAGATCGTACTTGCCAGCCTGAATGTTGTTGTATATCCTCTCTGCGACGCGCATGAAGGCATTTTCGACATTCTCGCCGCTCTTCGCGCTCGTCTCGACGTATTCCATGACACCATTGCGCTTGGCCCACTCCTCTGCCTCCTCACGTGTGACTTCACGCTTGTTGTCCTCCTGTTGTGTCAGATCGGCCTTGTTGCCAACCAGGATAACTACGATGTCCGGCTCTGCGATCTGTCGCAGGTCATTGAGCCAGTCGGTGACGTGTTGAAAGGTCTGCTTTCGGGAGAGATCGAAGACAAGCAACGCGCCGCTTGCGCCGCGGAAGTATGACCGGGTGACAGACTTGTACGTTTCCTGCCCCGCTGTGTCCCAGAGACTAAGCTTCATATGCTTCTGGGGCGTGTTGGAGGCGTCCCGCGGAGGTTCGGGGAGCCCATCTGATGTCTCTGGGTCCTTATCTTCGCCGTCCGGGGCAGTGAGAGCACCGGGTTTCGTGTGAGGAGGACCAACGGGGACAATGCGTGAGCCGAATTCAACACCGATGGTGACGTCGTGATGGGGCGAAAAGCGTCCTTCACAAAGGCGAATGGTGAGACTGGACTTGCCGCATCCTGAGTCGCCGATGCAGACGAGCTTGGCGATGTAATCCCACGGTGTGGTCGACATGAGGAGAGACTGGAGGGGTTTCGAGGTAAATTGGGTTGTAGTAAGAAGTTCGTTGACGGGAGAAAGAGAGCTACTCGATGGGTTCGATTTGCTCAAGCTAAGACAAGTCAAGCACGTGCTAGCTGTCCTTTGGGGGTTGTACGAGGTGAAAACCGAGGTGTTATTCCGGTGTGAGGAATGATGGGTTTCGTGTAATGACTTTTTGAAAATGCGACAGACAATCGAGATGAATGGGTTTATATATGGTAGAATTTTAAAGTTGACGCAGGCAAGTAAGTTTAATCTGCGAAGTGGTTCGAGTGGGCTACCTTGGACTGCTACCTAGAACGATAGGGATAGAGGTAGATGGTGATAGTCACCGCGTACCTAAGAACAAAACATAAAACTGAGACGAAGTTTAAGCAAAATAACTTTGTCAAAGAGCTCAAAAAATCAAACGATAGGCAAATATGGCAGAGTATGCCAGATGGTTGAAGGGAAGAAAGGTCAGGTGTTGGGGAGACAAGTAGAACGACTCGACGTGGTGGTTTTGAAGGTCTAGACGGACGATGAGCTGTCACAAGCCACTCACACAAGCTGGATTGGGACTGGCCAGACTGGGACGGGCCTGATCTGTACAACGCGATGGTCAAGCCTCAACAAGATCAAGTCGATGGCTGAATAACAATCTCTCGGATACAAGCAGCATCAGCAGAAGTAGATCTCAACCCCATGCTCATGCCCAGAAGCTCGTCTCCGAATAGGGTTTAGGAGATTCCTTAGCATCGGTGACGCAAGGGGCATGGAGCGATAAGGCACAAGGAGGGCCCTTGCAAGCCATGTGAATTAGGACTTTGGTCAGTTGATGACTCTAGTCTTGTCTTGTTCTCAAGTATTACCTAGGCAGTATGTATCTTAGGGTACCATGTTTGGGTTATCTCTTGATCTGTGTAGGGTCTTTGATGCGGAAGTCATCCGTGACTTTATGTTATCTGATATCGACATTGAAACGGTTCCGCGTGAGGGCTGGGAAGGATCTTCAGGTGTCACAAGACCAGGCAGAGTCGGTCCTGTTTGATAGGCAAGTTACGAGTCAAGAGAGTTTACTAAAAGGACAGCCATGACAAGGTATGAAATATTGATTACTCGTCGAAGAACGATCAGTGTATTGCTGTAAGACTTGTGGCAATGCAAACAATATTCAGGTCCGCCCAAGTATGGTTAATAGAAGCGCAGGTCATAACTTGGGGTGTGCTACCTTGTGGGATGAGTGATGGACTGCCCGAGTCTTGATGAAACGGTAATAGACATTCATTTTGTACCTCACGTGAAAGTATCTCAGTCGCTCTTTGAGCAGAGTCAGTACTTCAATGCATGTCGTGTGCCTCTTCTGCATTCAACCCCACGACCATACGGTTGGTTGCCTGTGGCGTCTGGGTCCAAGGTTAGTCTTCAGTGGAGTAGCCTACCCAGGTCGCCTAACATCCATTGGAAAATAGGGTGGACGCGACCTCCACAAACAAGGGTCCATCCTCCAGAAGATCTGCCTAGCACTGGCACTGCACCTGTGGGACGCAATCGGTCAGCGACTCATTCGCTGGCTGATAAGCCCCATCCATCTGCTGCCATCTGCCGCCTCGCCTCATGACCGACCAGGCAGGACAGTACAATACGGTACCTCAAAACCTAAACGTCCAATCCAACCCAGCCCAGCCATTCATTCATCTGCAAATCAGCCGTGATTTTTCACCTTAGCATTCACTTCAAGTTTTTTTATCTCCTCACAACCCTTCTTTGTATCCCCCCGCCCCATATCTTGCGACACGACAAATCGAACAGTCGCCATATACGGTGTAGCTTACACGACGAATATCGCTGGCTGCCTGTTATACCATTTACGTCACGCCAATAAATCTATCTCACAACAACAAGATCTGGGAATCGAGGGCTTACGCGCACGTGAGGTGGAAGGAGTCGAAAGGGCGAGATGTTCTCGGAGTGTATGTATCATACTATTTATCTCTATCGTTTTGCGATACTGACATAATCTCCAGATGCATCAAGGTTCCTGGCCCAGTCGCAGTCTAGACTATCCAACTTTGGCCAGGCCGACAACACCGAGAACCCACCACGACAATCAGACTGGCCGCCGCGGTCAACACGAAATCAGCGCGACACAGGACGAGGCAACGGTCCGGGCAGCAGATCTTTCTTGGGTCGAGGGAACCCGTATCAACAAACCGGCGCCGGCTCTCGATTCGGTCAGCTAGCCTTCGCATCACGGATATCAGCTGCACAGGATGCACCTTTATTTCACAGCACTTTGGACGAGTATCGAGAAGAGGATGACGAGGAAGAGAGGGAAAGGGCCGACATGTTCGCCCTCCAGAGGTCAAGACGGGTAGCAGCCGCGAGCAAACTTGCCGACAGTGTTGAATCAGACGCTCACAGCCGAGGATCTATGGAAGAAAGCTTGAACCACGACGACCCTTATCAAGATATGAGCATGCGCCGAGGTATTCGAAGCAGTTGGAACGGGACTAAAAGTACTCATCGTCCCGGCTTGGCGAGGGATACTTTGGTGGAAGAAGCCGAGGACGATGACCGTTCAAGCGACGATCGGACAAGCAGTCGAACAGATAATAAGGGCAGGATGGTCGATGTTGGACTTGAGTCGCAAGAAGATCCAGACGAGGACCCTCCAGCTTCATTGCTAGGAGGGGAAACTCCGCGTGATAGCAGCCCTCCGGCTTTCCAACGATTCAAAGGTACAGACAATGAACGAACACCGTTTATGGCAAGACGGGAATCTACAACGGAGACTGAAGCCAGCATGCGACGAGACGCCCCTCCTCAAGAGGAGCAGGCGCAGACTACTATCCAGTACATCGAAGGCGAAATATTCCGACACGACCCTTTCTTCGCCTGGATTTTTCTCATCGCTCTTGCTGGCATGATGTCGACATACTTTTTGGTTTGGCTCCATACATCGCCACGGAAAAGTCCTGTTGGAGATACGATTTACACAACACTGCAGAAGTCATTTCACATGCTTGCAGTAGATACAGTAGTGGCTGTATTTGTATCGTTCATTTGGTTGGCGGCCCTCCGCTCCTTTGTGCGGCCCTTGGTCAGCGTCATCTTGGTTGCGGTGCCCGTCATTCTATTTTCCTTTTCGCTCTACTCCTTTGTGTCGTCCTTTCAGGGTCGCACCCACGGAGCTAGCTTTCAGGATTCGGTCATGAGATGGGCCTCGATCGTTCCCGCTGCTTCATGCATACTTTGGGTCTGGCTTGTGGTACGAGGACGACGAGCTATCCAACAGGCGATCGAAATCCTTCAGTTTTCAAGCCGCATTTTGGCCCAGAACTCAGCGCTGCTGATCGTTGGTTTTGGGTGTTTGGCCTTGATTGTACTTTGGACATGGGCATGGCTCGCCATGTTCACCAGGGTCTTCATGGGCGGTTATTTCTCTACGCGTCTCGTGCGGTTCGTGATCCAGATGTCGAGTTGGTGGCTTGGGGCTGCGTTCATCTTCTTGTACATGTGGACAGTTTCCGTCATCAACGCTGTTCATCGCGCGACCACGGCTGCTACTGTATCCCAATGGTACTTTCACCGCAATGCCGGCCCTGCTACACCATCACGAGAGATTGTTTCTGCTGCTCTCAACCATGCACTAACGACGATTTTTGGGAGTCTTTGCGAGTCGACGCTTATGTCTTTGTTAATTCGAGCGCCACTGATCTTTCTACCCAGGAAGCTCGGTGCTGCTGTGACCAATATCGCCTCATTTTGGATCCCTACGCCTGTTATTGCCCTGATGAATCCTTTGACTATTACTTATTCTGCTATTCACTCTCAAAACCTCGCAACTTCGGCAAGAGGGCTGGATCAAATGGAGCTGGTTTCGCCGGCAGTACCGACAACAACGTTGACGCCTCGAGTTTTGCGCAGTCGTGGCGGACAGCCTAATGGTCTTTTGCCATATCGACTAGCCAAACTGCTTCTTGTGGCAACACGACTCATTATGGCAACAGGTCTCGGTTTTGCAGGGTGGGTAATTACCGCCAAACAACTTAAGATTCAACTACCAGACGGCGTGGGGATGCGAGGTTCTGCTTACGCCTATGTTGTTGGTATGATGGCAAGTTTCATTGGATATTCTGTCATGGGAGCCATGGAAGGCATATTGAGTGGTATTGTGGATGCGGTTTTGATCTGCTACGGCAGTGAGAGACGTATGGAGAGAGGACATGGTCGTTTCTGCCTCGAAGCGGCATATCTGTTTGGAGAACGCCGTGGAGGTGATGCGCTGGAGTATGCTTAGATATGTATTTTTCTTGGTATGATTTCTTTACAGCTGGCGTTTATGGGTAAGGACTTTCAGCGGAATAGACCCATATCGCGGAGGATTCAGGAATACACTCGATCGATGATTTTGGTTTTGGGGGGTGGCCAGCAGTGCGATAGGTCCGCCGTAGGTTTAAACGCAGGTTTGAATATAGCGATGTTGACAGCTACTTGACTCTATAAGCGACTAGACAAGTCTGTGCCTGCGTGTTGATGAATAAAGCATAAGCTAGGGCTTCCTTTGCTCTCGCCACTTGTTAAGCAAGTCCCGCATGTCTCTCTATCATCTAAGGCTCAATATCTATAGGGACCATGGTCATTGTCATTCAACATCGCTCACTCACAAGAAGTCACAGTCACACCTATGCTCTATAAGGATTATTTCTAGCTGATGACGGTGTCCATTCTGTATCAAGCTCGATATAATTACATAAACCATGCATTCCTATTATTCGTCGTATCATAACACAAATGAAACAAATACAAAAGTCTTCCTGAAGAATCGCCACTATGCAGATGACATGATCCACGAAGTCAACGGAGAATGAGCCCGCACTGGAGCTGAAGCAATGCTCGGAGCTGGCACAGACTTGGGAGCAGCACGAGTGAGTATCGACACGACAACTTCAGGCTTCGAAGCGATGATCGGGGCTCGCGCAGTGATGGGAGGACGAACTGTCTTAGGAACTGGGGCAGTGTCGGGATAGTACACTATCCGTGAGGGCTGGAACGATATGCTGGGGGCGAAGGAGTGTTTTGCAGTATATGTAGCTGCTTTGGGGACAGACGTAGGAGCTGGTGCTGGGATAGGAGATATCTTGGCCGGTACTGAGATGGTTGGTGTAGCTGAGGCTTTGGGGGGACTCTTCAATTCTGTGTGCCTGTGAATAACTTCAGGAATAATGGGGGTAGGGACTCTGTTCTCTGATATAACTGGAAGTTGAGCCTTTGGCTTCGCTTCTTTCCTTCGGGGCTTTGACGGCAGGCTTTTTGGCTCTGTCTTGGGGACAGTTTCCAATCGAGTCTTGCGGTCCTTCCTAGGGTGGTCTTTAGGTGCTTTAGCCGGCTTCACAGTCTCTGGTTCATCTTCAACCGTGGGTCGAGGCATCGAAGACTTCCTGGTAGGCGTGGTGTTTGACTTTGGCACTTGGACTGGGAGATCTGGGGACTTTGAGGGGTGTCTCATCTTCGGAACGAAGATATCCTGCTGTTCGGCTGGTTCGGTCTTGGGTGTGTTCTTAGCAACTTGCTTGGGTTGAACTACGTTCTTTTGCTCGTATTCGAATTCTGTCTTGGGGATGATCTTTGATTCATCCTTGGGGGCAGGAATAGGCTTCTGTTTGGGCTCCGCTCTGGATACGGCCGGAAGAATCGGAGACTCGGGCTCGTAAATCACGGGCTTCGCTACGGGCGGAGATGGCAAAGGCCGACTCGCTTGTGGGGTTGTAGGCAACAAAACGGGTTGTTCGGGGGGCTTATTGTCGACATTCTCAGGTTGTCGCAGAGGCTCGGTCTGCTTCTCAGGAATGGAATCGGTCGTCTTTGGCTCTTTACCGGTTTGAAGAGGTGCAGGAAATGGAAATCCTTCGGTCTGAGGCGTCTCAGTCGGCTCAACTGGCACCATAGACTCGAGTGGTTTGACATGATCGAGTATGGGCTCAGAGTAAGCAGAAACCAAAGGTGGCGGAGCCATTGCTTCAGGTCCCTTTTCTTTCTTGGGTGTCGAAGGCTCAAACCACGATGCAAAGACTCGAGACTGATCCTTGGATCCTCGGGGAGTTGCTTCAGCGTCATCCCTCGAGGTCATACGCGAGCTTATGGAGAATCGAGAAGATGTGGAGGGCCGCGGTGCATCGAAAGAGTCTTTTGGAGTGCCAGTGTCCATAGCAGCGGTCATCTCAGGGTCTTCACTGTTTGTACGCTTGAACATTCGGCCGATGCGTTTGGCAGCCGCCTTGGCTGTGGGCTTGCGCTTGAGGGATTTGATTGAGCCAGGCATGGTGAAGTTGTTGAGTGATATCAATGGATATATATCGGTCAAGTACGATCAGCAGGGATGTTGTAAGTGATCTGATCAAGAAGAAGAAGAGAAGAGCTGGGTGATAAGAGCCAAACCAAAGAAACGAGACACGACTGAATTTACTCTTGGGACAAACATAGGTATTTATAACTCATCTCTATATAGACAGTTCTGTCAAGCGGCAGCTATGGCTATTCCCCTCAATGGCTTGTATAGGTGATCCATGTTGAACAACTGCAAGACATGGCCAGCTGAGAGTCCTTTTGTTCCACCTGAATCATGAGTATTGGTTGTCGTGGCATGGGTAGATGCAAGAGATTGGAGCTGCGAGAGAGAAACGACTAGGATACACGTCTTTGATCCTCAGCTGAGAGCATGTTGTCCTGCGAGAACTTCTGTTATGTTTACTTTTTGGTGTTGAAGCAACAGGGAATATCGTTGCCCGCTCCGGCTGGAGTCGGGAAGGGGACCAGGGTCAGCCGGATCGGAGCCGGGATAAGATAATATAGATGTAAGAAGGAAATACTAAAGACATGTCATTTTCAGCTCAATTTGTTTCAGCTCAGTGGCATCAATCAGGCCATCAGATCAGAGACTCAACAAAGGTCGGCTCGAGTTTCTAATGTTCTACATTCTCATATGTTAGTGGCATGAGCTGAGATTCAGTACGATATATGTCTGTTTTCGCCAAGACGGGAGGATGAATGGCTCTATCTTGGTGCAGAATAGAAGACGCCTTGCATGTTTCAAAGCTGAGTCGGCATAATGCATGTTCTGCATTTCGACGAATGAGGCAGTCCGCTCAGCTTGTGCAATATTCAGTTCATTAAGATTGCCAGTTGTCAAGAGTTACATGTTATATCCCTCTTATAACTGTTCCTTTCGCCCGAGAGCCACTGATAAGATGCAGGCAAGGTGGGTTGTCAGGTTGTCACTCTTCAATTGCAGCAACAACAATAACAAACATCAGTTGAATAGTCGCGAAGGTTGATTGGTCATGGTTTAAGTCATCAATAGGCTTTGTGCCCTTTCTTTGTTCTCTATATGAAGTAAAAATATAAACACTTGAATCAAGATAATTGTATGTACAAATATTGGTATCAATGCTCAACGCCCAGCGCTATGCAACATTTACTGGCCCCAGTTGTTGAACTTCCACTTAACCTGAAAAATAATATTAGCATTTGACAAAACAACGAGTATCATCGGGATGACTTACATAGCTGGGGTTGATCTTCTGGATATCAGGGACACCCAAGTTACCAGCATCAATGGCAATCTCGTGCTTGAGAATGTCGATGACCTTCTTGACACCGTCAACACCAAAGACGTTGGCGTACATGAAGGGACGGCCAAGACCAACAGCCTTGACACCGAGAGACAGAAGTTTGAGGACATCAGCACCGTAACGGACACCACCGTCGGCGTAAACCTCAATCTTCTTGAAGACCTCAGGGGCCTCCTCGTGGATCTCAAGAGCGACCTCGAGACCGGAAGGGCTGCCGTCGAGCTGACGACCACCGTGGTTAGAGAGGATGATGGCGGGAGCACCGTGCTGGACAGCGAGCTTGGCGTCCGCAGCAGAGCCAATACCCTTGATGACAACGGGCAGCTTGGTCATCTTCTGGAGCTTCTTGTAGTAGTCCCAGGTGATGTAGGAGTAGTCGGAATCGGCAGAGCCAACACCGAAGCGAGCAGCGCGGTGACGGTTTCCGTCGGCGGCAGAGTCGACGGTGAAGATGATGGCGGCAGCGCCAGCCTTCTCGGAGCGGTCGAGGAGCTCCTGGGTCTCAGTGTCGTTGGAAGACAGGTAGAGCTGCTGGAAGACAACCTGACCATCAGCCTTGGCCTTGGCAATCTCCTCAATGGTGAGAGAGGCGTAGAGGGCAGGCATGTAGAGGATGTCACCCGCAGCAGCACCCTTGACGAAGTTCTTCTCAGCGTCGGGATGAGCGTTGCCACCCTTGGCACAGGGGCTGATGAAGAAAGGAGCAGAGAAGTTGTGGCCCAGGATGGTGGTGGGCAGAGTGTTCTCAACGTTGGTGATGTCGACCATAGTACGGGGCTTGAAGCGGTAACGCTGGAAGACCTCGAGGTTGTTGCGGTAGGACCACTCGCCAGCGGCACCGTTGCGGTAGTAGGTGTAGTTCTGGATGGGGAGGTAGTTCTGAGCAGCCCACTCGAAGTCGGGAAGACCGATCATCTGGTCGAGCTTGGGGAGTTCGCCCTTGGGAAGATCTCCGAGGACCATCTCGAGACCAGTGTCGGGCTGCTCGAGGAAAGGACGAGCAGCCATGGCCCCCGAGATGAGGGCAGAGGCGAGGATTTGGCTACGCATGGTGGGGATGTGTTCAAGATGGGTATATGGTTGAAAGAATGTGTTGCGTGTGTAGAGAGAAAAGAAGGAGTGTTCAAAGTGGGAGAAACGAATGTATTTGTCTTGCTGGAGAGTAGTAGAAGTGATGATCAAAAGGGCGAAGCGGCTCTTTTTAAGTTTACCAGTTTCCAAGGATATCTTGACATATCGAGTAAGTCCAAGTCAATCGGACCGTAAACGGGTTTTGCAAGGTTGTGAGCAGCCAAGTTAGTTCCCTGGGTCTTGGGTACGATGGGATTGATGGATGATGTCTGTTAGTGCGACATTGGCAAGACCTCCTGGCAAAGTTTAATGCCGTTGGGATCTATACGTAACGGCAAGGCGAGAAAGATAAGGCCTGTATCCACTAGTTAATTTGTTTGTTTCTTTTCTTTTCTTCCGGTATGGGCTTTCTCTATCTGCTCTGTTTCAGCAACAGGTCCAAAGGATCAAAGTTGGATCATGTATGGTGGATATAATCCTTTGTGGATGGAATGACAACCCACAGTTCCTATAACACTTGGAAGAATATTATTATGCCTATCTTTGATTTAACTATCTTTCATCACATTCCTGTTGTGTCTTGTCCGCGTTGCGGAATCAAGTAGGTAGTAGTTGGCAGAGGTTACTTTGTTACATCTTGGCATCTTAATGCCATCGGTTATGGATTCGTCCGATACCCCAATCTTGGCTGGAGATGATGGAGTACAGTAGCAATGCTAACTACCTGCCTACCTAGTCGGGACAGGACAGACCAGGGTGGTAGTTACGTATTGGCAACGCTGTTGGTACTATGATTTACGGGAGCACGGCAAGGTGAATTGACTGCAACAGTGGATGCGTTGATTAATAACCTAAATACAATAGTAGATGAGTTTAAACAACGGGATAGACCGTTGTCAACGTTTAGCTTGACGATTAATTACTATGCAAACGCCTCTTTTACTCTATTCTGCTCTGCCTCACTTTACTTGAGTTTATGCATAAACAAAACAATTTCATTTACCCCTTGGGCTCTAGATAGTTTTACCGTGTTTTAAGCTTAAGAATAACGTCATTCACTCTATTATCCCGTGAGTCTCGGCCATGGTCCCAAACCAAGTGGCAAGAGTCTCTAATCTTTGATCACTAATGCTCACATAACAACCCATGTCATGAGGCAAACCCACTGTTGCATCTAAACCGTCTGTGCTTGTGTCCTCGTCCTTGGATTGAAGCGAAAAATGTGCCTGTTTCACCATTTTGGGATCCTCTTTTTTCATCTAAGTGAAAAAAAAAGAGGTCACCATGCTGCCCTAGCTTTGGATCGGTCTAGTTATCCCACTCGGATACAACTCAAGATTCCAATTATTAAGGTTTTTCTTCTTGGCTGTCAGGTGTTTATTTGAGTTTGGCAGATACGACATTACGTAGATATCGAGGCACAGTCAAAAGTTGTCGTCGGTATATACGTGTTCAAGTTTGTATTCAAGACAAAACGAACACACGAATTCAACTTCTGGAATCCTTCTAAACAAGGAACATGATACTCATTCCGGACTTCCCATTCCAGCCACGGATTATCTAGATAGGAATCACAGTGACATCCTCAGCGGGGGATTCCCAACATGGTCCCTCTCATCTCGGCAACATTCCCATCTGGGTCTGATAGAATTAGTTCCGGTTTTCAATACCGATTAGTAAAACAAGAATATTACAAATTTCCGTCCCGTCTCTGTCCGTAATTGCCGGGCGGGATAATTCATTCATTCATGCCTAAGAAATAAGCTCCCGCCGCTTGTTTCTTATCAATCTCTGATTAGATCGTGGAACCTCATAGACTCATAACAACAGAGAAATACAGCTGCACGTCTTCGGTCCTATTGTAGTACCTCTTCCCTCTGTTGCTATAATAGTATTAATTATTAATGAGAAAAAAACCAACAACTTCACGAGCCTATCAAAAACTAGCGACAGGACAACAACCTCTCACGCACTCCAAGAGAAAAGAAAGCACATGGCAAAAAGAGAGATCCATTCTGCGTCTGGAGCAAAAATATCCGACAACGGCAGGATTCGAACCTACGCGTACGAATACAATGCCTATGATGTCTCGAAAGAGATAGCAGGGCATCGCCTTAACCACTCGGCCACGTTGTCTTAAGGATAAGAAAGCGACTTGAGATTTGGGGATAGATCATTCTTGTTGTTTTGGCTGTTGAACATGAATAACAGTAGTGAATTCTTGGGGTTCAGCTCAATTTCACTGTTTAATTGTAAGTTGCATTGTGGATAATGTATGAGAATCACCGTTGAGTGGGCTTGCAGTTGATCTACGATTGAGTTGCATTGCATGTTTTGTGTAAAACCTTGTTCTTCATATTGAAACTCGGGTATCAGCTATATCAGCTGCAGCTATCCTCACCTACTATACGGAAGAAACCTAATTCTTAGATCAGGGATTTATAGATGTTTAATTCTCGTTCTCAATTCTTTTCCGCCAGTATATATGGTTTATAACTTGCATACCTATTCTAGGGTATCCATGCTACACATCTCGTCCAACACAGCTCCTTCAGCGTCAGGCCTTGTCAATCAACTTGGACACTCCTAATCTTCATGGAGAGGGAGTATGCAAAAAGAAGGTCGACAACGGCAGGATTCGAACCTACGCGTGCGAACACAATGCCTATGATGTCTCATAGAGATAGCAGGGCATCGCCTTAACCACTCGGCCACGTTGTCTTGTTGTTAGTAATCGTGTCACTATCACGAAACAACATGTCCCACCACCAACCCAACAAAGGCAGTGTAGGTAGTTTGGGTAACACTGCAGAGGGGCTCTGTTCAAGCATAAGCTGCAGGGGCAGTCAATTCTTTACGTGTACCGCCATCTGATCGTCCACTCGGCTATCAAGACCGAGTAAGCAGGTTGATATACCCAAGGACCTGAGGACCTGAGGACCTAAGATACGAGTTTAAACTAGTGTTCTGTCAGCATCTTATTTCCGTCGTATTTATTGAAGAGTGCCTAGGTAGTTTCCGCGTATAGCTTTTATTTTTATGGGAGTTGTCGAGATTCGTAATGTGATTCAGCCATATTAAATCATGATAAACAAATGCTCCAAAGGACCGAGACTGTACAGATACAGCATTGCGATTAAGAGTCGAACAAAAATAAAAGACCGAAAATTGTCGTTCAATATACCCAAAAGGGTAATTAATATTCGTTGCCTGTGGCTTAGTTTAGTTCAGATCTCTATCGCGTTCCTGATTCGTAAGTTTACCCGCTGACGTCGTTGGTTTCAACTTCCCTCCCCCACTAACAACTTACCTCGAAACGATCGAGACCCTTTGAACCCTTCAACGACATTCTTTAAATTCCCGACGTTTATCGCTCTCAAAGTTTCGTTTCCCCCATGATAAGCGCAACTTGATCGTTCTATCCACCAATACTTGCGATTCATTCGCTACTCAGTTATGGCTGGCATCATTGACAATAAAGCTGCCGCGGGTCGGCAGCAACAGCAACAACCCCGCGATGACGATAGCTCAAGCAACCTACAATTACCAGATATTCACGTCGCTGATAGCGATGCAGCCCCTCCTCCTTACGGAGAGGCCCACGATCAGGTCCATTTCTCGCAACCTGGATTCGATGCCGGTGCAAAATTAACAGGCAAGTGAACTGCATACCTGTCTTGGCGCTTAGACTAACCAGTGATATCTACATATAGGTGATGGTCGAGTCAATATCAATATCAATGCCAAGAACAGAAGGCTTGCCGATCTTCTTACACCAACTTTACAAGATCAACTTGCCCCCGAGCCCGAACAGCCTGATCTCCCTCCCGCATATATTCCCCCAAGCCTTGGAGGTAGACCAGGACAAACTCCGCCACCAAAACTCAATGTCGTCGTACAGATCGTTGGATCCCGAGGCGATGTTCAACCTTTCGTCGCCCTAGCCAAGATTTTGAAAGATACATATGGACACAGAGTACGAATTGCCACTCATCCCACCTTCCGTACCTTTGTCGAAGAGAATGGCCTCGAATTCTTCAACATCGGAGGCGACCCTGCTGAGCTGATGGCCTTTATGGTCAAGCACCCCGGTCTGATGCCTGGCTTTGACGCCATTACAAGCGGTGAAATTACCAAGCGCCGACAGGGTATCGAAGAGATACTTATGGGTTGTTGGCGGTCATGTATCGAAGGAGGTGATGGCCTTGGCCCAGCTCCCAAACCCCATGCTTCCAACGCACCCTTGGACGTTTCATTGGTATCAGGCAACTCAGGCCAAGAGCCTTTTGTTGCTGATGCTATCATCGCCAACCCTCCTAGTTTCGCCCATGTTCATATTGCTGAGAAAATGGGTATCCCTGTGCACATGATGTTTACGTGAGTAATCCATTTCGCTGTAAGAAATGATGTATACTAATAACCCTATAGCATGCCTTGGTCGCCAACACGAGCCTTTCCCCATCCTTTGGCCAATATTCAATCGTCAAATACCGATGACGTGATGACGAACTACATGTCATATACTCTGGTAGAGATGATGACATGGCAGGGTCTGGGAGATGTTATCAACCGGTTCCGCAAGAAGGCGCTTGACCTTCCTCCGCTCTCGTTGATCTGGGCACCGGGACTTCTTTCAAGACTCAAAATCCCTTGGACATACTGCTGGTAAGTAGTTGCGAGCTACTACCGGGGCACCACCAACTAACTGGTCACAGGTCACCAGCCTTGATTCCAAAGCCTAACGATTGGGGCCGACACATTGATATTTCTGGCTTTTACTTCCTTAACCTTGCCTCGTCGTACACACCCGATCCCGAGTTGGCAGCTTTCTTACGCGATGGACCCCCTCCAGTCTACATTGGATTCGGTTCCATTGTGGTCGACGACCCTAACGCCATGACCGAAATGATCTTTGAGGCAGTCAAGCTTTCAGGTGTCAGGGCTCTAGTCTCGAAAGGTTGGGGTGGTCTTGGTGCTGATGATCTTGGCAAGCCAGATGGAGTATATATGCTGGGTAATGTTCCTCATGACTGGCTGTTTGAACATGTCTCGTGTGTGGTACATCACGGTGGTGCTGGCACTACCGCTGCAGGCATCAAAGCTGGCAAGCCTACCCTTGTGGTGCCCTTCTTTGGCGATCAGCCATTCTGGGGTGCCATGATAGCCAGAGCCAAGGCCGGCCCTGACCCGATCCCATATAAGCAGCTGACTGCAGAGAAGCTGGCCGAGGCCATCAAGTTTTGCGTCAAGCCCGAGACTCTGGAGCAGGCCAAGGCTATGGGCCAGAAAATCAGAGAAGAAAAGGGAACCGACGTTGGTGGAAAGAGCTTCCACGATCATCTCGAGGTGGACAAATTGCGCTGTACTCTGGCGCCGAGCAGGGCCGCCGCTTGGCGTGTGAGAAGAACCCAAGTACGACTCAGTGCCTTTGCTGCTGCAATTCTGGTCGAACAGGGAATACTTCAGTGGTCTGACCTGAAGCTGTAAGTTACGATACCAAACTATACTAAAGCTGAGCTAACAGGAACAGCTATCGAATGAGGGAGTACAACACGGAGGAGCAGCCACCTGATCCAATTTCTGCTTGTACCTTGTCGCTTGTCACTGATATAGGGGGTATTGGCATGGCCATTGCCGATATGCCCAGAGAGCTCTTTAAGAGCATGTCTAACCCGAAGAAGAAAGACCAAACACCATCGGACACTGCGAACCCTCGTGCCTCTGAGAGTGATGCCTCACTGGTCAAACCTCAAGGCACTGATTCGGATCAGAAATCAATTTCTGCGGTGAGCACTGCAGACACCGAAACACTAAACTCTGCAATCCTCACGCCCTCCCACTCTAACGCATCGCATCCTACTCTAAGCGATGCAGCATCTAGCACTTCCGGCCTATCATCCCCCGATCAGTCAAACGCTCAAGCAACAACCAATCAGAAATCCTGGAAGGACCAGATGAAGCAAGCGGCGAACGCTGCCAAACAAGATCGGGGTGCATCGCCTGTCAACTATGTTGACGCAGCTGTTGGAACAGGCAGGGGGGTTGGTCGTGTAGTTACCACTGGTGCCAGAACGCCCATGAACTTTTGCCTTGGACTGGCCAGAGGTTTCAGAAACATGCCAAAACTTTACAACGACGAGACTGTTCGTCCTGTCGATAAGGTAACAGGTGTTGGCTCTGGTATTATGGTAGCAGGCAAAGAGTTTGGTTATGGCGTGTTTGACGGCATCACTGGTCTTATTACACAGCCCCTCAAAGGTGCCGAGAAAGAGGGAATGCAGGGCTTGATTAAAGGGTTCGGCAAGGGTATTGGAGGTGTGGTAGCAAAGCCAGCGGCAGGTAAGTTTATCGGTACGTGGACGTTTGTGCGTTACTAACATACTACAGGCTTCTGGTCAATTCCAGCTTACACTATGCAGGGTGTCGATGCTGAGATTACCAGATATTTTTCAAAGAGCGTTCTGAACTACATTGTTTCCTCACGAGCTGTTCAGGGCCAGCATGAGATGCAAGAGGCAACGCCCGGCGAAAGAAATGACGTTGTGCAACGGTGGAACAATTTCGCATCTGATCTTGACAAGTTTTATCGATGGAAGAAGAAGGAGAAGGTCGCAGGAAAACGCCCAGAGGGGTCTCAACAAGACAGCCCAGAAGCTGTGCTTGAACGCCCTCAGACCGGGTGGCTTCACACTAAAAACCTGTCCTTTGAAAAACGAAAGAAGTTGCATGCTGATAAAGAAGCATGGGAGAGAGCCAACTCAGACACCCCAGTACCAGAATCGAAATCGAGTGGTGCTTCGGCCATACAGATGCACTCTTCCGAGGACGAAGAGCTTGAGAAGGCTATTCGGGCATCAATTCAAGAGACATCACGTGGTAACGCCGAAGAAGATGCACATGTGGAAGCCGCTATGCGCGAAAGCATCAATGTTGTCCGACAGAGAGCCGAAGCGGGCGAAGCTGCACCGCTCCCTCTGAAAGACCCATCCATCTTCAAGGATGCTGAATACCAGATCACCGATGAAGAGTACCAAGCTCTTGTTGAGCAAGCCATTCAGCAGAGTCTAGGGAATGACGCGCCTCTGCCTCAATATTCTGAAATGCTAGGGTCCAGTGGGACGGACACTGTGGCTCAATCACACACAGCATCCACTAACGATGACGACAAAGAGCTGCAGCAAGCCATTGAAGCCTCTAAGAAGCAATCCCCGCCGGCACTACCGCCCAGAGAAGTGAATGATGACGAGTTTGAGCGTGCGATAGCAGCGTCAAAGGAAGCCATGGAAAAAGAAAGCAGTCAGCAGACTGAAGAAGATATTGTGATGGAGTACGTCAAAAAGCAGAGTCTAGCAGAAGAAGAGTACAGAAAGAAGATGGGCCAGGGCAAGTCCGCAACAAACACGGGCGACGATGACGAGGAATTAAGGCGAGCAATGGAGGAGAGTCTAAGGATGAATAGGGGTGACACATCAGGCCCTTCCGGGATCTAAGGTGGTAGGCCATATGATTTCACACTAAACAAACGCAAGCTAGGATACCCACGTTCTGCAGTAGCAAATGATTTATTCCGTTTGATAACAAAGGACCATTCAAGCGGCAAGCCGCAGTTGAATTCGAAATGCGAATGGTCGTTAATATGCCATTATAAGCATATAGCCAGCGTGCATATAAAACAACAGCATCTACCCGTCTTTTCTGCCTGTCAACATATTTGGGCTATAACTAGACATTCTCACTTAACCCAAGATATATCCCCCGCTCAGTAGATTCCTTCATCTCTCCTTTCCGAAGCACACTCGACACTATTCATTCCCCGATATTCTGAAGTATGAGAGTACCAATCACCCCTACCGAAACCGGCGGTCTCCCAAGCAGCCATGGTGCGAAAGAGAAGCCTCCGTGTACTTTCTTGAGCCCATGTCGTAAATGTGAGATCCAGATGATCCTTCGCGGCCAACGCCCCGAACAAGCGTCTCGCGAGCAGGCGTCAACTGGTCAATGCGAGCATGAATGCGTTCAGTGCAAGATCCAGGAGCACAAATGCGTACGTACCTTCATCTTCTCTTTCTCTTTATTAGCTAATAAGATACTCGCAGAAGCCCCTTTCCAAGGCCAAGAAAGAAGCTTCGCACCGCCTTATAAAAGCAGCGGTTGAGCATATGTTCTACGGGAAACCGGTGAGTAAACAGGGCATAACATATGTCTTGGTATTTTTCTGACTGTGGTGTAGATCAAACAATGGAACGATGCTATTGAAAACGCCGACATTGTTGTCAAGGCCGAAGCATTGTCCCCAGCTTCGAACAGGTCCTTTGAACGCCCTCTCGTATCTTCTCCGGGACAGGTATCGTCCTCTATTACCTGCGAAGTACCATTCGGGAATACGATCAAGACTGTCGAAATCATTCCCGCTGAGGAAATCAAGCTTAGCGGTGTCACCCGAGGCATGGCCAACAACATGGGCATTCGGCTGATGCAACTCGAGGCCGAAATGAGTGCCTTGATCAAGATGCAGCGAACTATGCTTGATGCTGTCCCTCGAGGCATGTGCAGCAATCCGGACACTCGTTTCATGTAACTCAAGGCCACACACAACCAGTACTTTGATCAAGCAGCAGAAATCTATGATGTTTGATGCCATGGTGGCCATGGAAAAGGAGTTGTCTGTTTTGGAGGATTCAGCTCAGGTCGGAGAATAAGCAGATGCTTGGATTCATGGGAGTCAAGAGGATATTAGTTTAGTCAAGCATTTACTTCACTGATACAACATTGATTTTGTTTTAGCATTGCTAGTTCTAGCCTCACAGATAGAATGGAAATTCATACATGACTTCTCGTATCAACCTCGATAACTCTTCTGCCCTACTCAATACCATGATCAGAACTGCAGTCTATCGTTTTACTCAGATGCAATAGTAAACTGGCAGAAAATCCCAAGTGTGGTTATAGGTGAATCTGCTTTGTTATCTATTTGGCTAATCTTTCTTCTACTTGACAGATACCACTAGGCAGCAAAGTGAAGAATGAATATCTGTGGTGGAACCAGGTAACTTCATTCACACTTTAGCACTGCTTAACACTTGGCTAAGTAGTAAGTAAATCGTTATCGCCTATTTCACTGCAGGTCACGAATTCCTTCACTTCCACCTTTTGTCAAGAAACTATCTTTCATCACATCATCCTTGCCATCTACCCAGGAGACGAGGATAAGCAACACCCTAAACTCGGCCCGCACATTATCATCTTGATCTTCTCAGGACACATGTCCGAAGGATATTTATCATGAATTCCTTCTTTTCGTCTGAGATTCAAGGTCCCATAACACGAAGCAACGCTGTGAGTCCAATCCCATAACACACACCATATCTCCATGCACAATAAATCTCCCTGCAAGGCCTTCCTGTAAGACTAACAGGACCATCGCATTTAGAACCCCGACTACAACTTTACTTCCCTTACTGACCGTTCTCAGAGTGCGTATACTGGAGAGAACGATGAAAGCTCCGAAGAGAGCGCCTCGAACGACAGGACCAACGAGGACGACGAGGATGGAAAATCTCCTCCTAAGAAAAGGGCCCGTCGAGCTCCTGTCAAGGGTGATGCTCGTCCAAATCCTTGCGTCAAATGCATCAACAGGATGATCGACAAAGTAGATAAGTCTCCTTGCTATTCTCAAGCTTGTTTGTCTACCTTTTGTCTACAAGTGGAGAAGAGAATCTTATTAATGTCCATCGCCAGCGGAACTGGCTACCAAATGTTATGGTTGTGCAGTGATGAGATGTGGTTGTCAATCAGTACGCTAGAATCACCATCTTACCTGCAATGTGTGTCAGGACTAACGGCCCGACTCTATAGCTTCCTACTCGTGCCATTAAACCCGCACGACTCCTTCAAGAGGCTGCCCGCCGTGCTGCTAACGGCCAAATAGTAAGCTATTAAACGTTTGTTGAGCATCCTACTATTACTAACAACACTTCTCAAACGACAGGTTGACAACTGGGACGAACTGGTCGCGCAGTACACGCAGGCTATGAGAACAGGCGCTGCTCCCCAAGTCGATGTTACCCAAACCGGTCCTGGACCTCTGAATCTTGCGCAGACAACTGCTGGAACCGAACCCCAGCGTGAGATTCCTCTACCAGTAGTTACTTCTGGAATGCCTCTTCGGCGCCCTCGATCTGGATATGCCTTTGCGCAACCTACTCCCACAATCCCTCAGTCTGTCAATCGCGATAGCCAAGCTCAGATCTTGCAGGAACTCCAGGCTCAAAACCACAGACTGGAGCAACTCCTGGAACGTGAAAATTCCCAAACCCAGATCTTGCAGGAGATCGTGCGAGTTCAAAAGTCCCAAGCTCAAGCCTTGCAGGATTCCCTCCAGATCCAGGAACGTGGTCTCACTGCTATCAATAACGGTATCACTCAGACCACCAAAAGCATTGACCAACTGGTCGCTGTCGCTCGCGACATCGGGCTTGTCTGCAACAAGCAAACAAGCGAGCTCCGTCAGATGCACAACGAGATGCTTCGTGCCAATGGTTCTGACAGTGCAGAATTGCCATCCTTCGCTCCCTAATCCTGGCAAGATATAGGGTTGGCTCGTCACTAGAGCCCCGACCCGTTGTTGGCCAAGCTTCCTAAGGGGTATATGTCAGACAAAAGCTAGGACCCGGGTTATACAAGCTCCTTGATGCTTGAGTTGGGTCTACCCAAGAGCAGAACATTGGGTACTCGAGTGACTGGTAAAGGTATATTGACCAACGGTACATGGAACACAAAGGTATTATTGATGTTGACTCCTTTCCAGGTTTACCCAAGGGATATGGACGAGACACGTGTGAATATGGGTCTAGCAAGGGAGAAACAAAGAACCGACATGTTAGTGAGAGGATTGGCAGGTCCAGGTTCAGGTTCTTGCTACAGGACAGTGGCATGACTTACAGAGAGGAGCTCTTTGATTTGCTTTGCTTTGCTCTTATGGAGTTGTATGTGCAATGTATCTTCTTTGCTAGTTAGAGTTAAAGTCAAGCTCTGAGTTACTTCCCAACCAGCCGTTGCATGTCACATTCGCAGTAGAGAGATTCCATATTCGTGCGTCAAAGCAGTCAAAGTCCAGATTGTCGGTTTGGACCCTTCTTTTCCCGAGATATAATACAAAGGCTCCCCTCATAAACCGCAATACCAAACAAACAAAATTCCCGGTGGCCGTATTAACCCAACCCTTCTCCCAGTTGCGGGTGGTGTGGCGCGTCGTTCACATCACATAACTTCATGTGTGGAAAAGAGGCCCCTACGCCAGCCACATTCATGGTTGTAACAAGAAATAGCAGCGTCCCCAAAAGATATCATCATCTCCCTTTCTCTTCGAGCTTCGTCGTGAAATTTGAGACTTTTTTCGCAGCCGTTTAGCTGGAGAACTTTCGGGTAATCTTGGCGATAACTATAAATAGAGTTAGAGAACACGCTTTGAACACATCTCCGTAACGAGGGAGGGGGCGGGGAAGCCTACTGTGAAGAGCAACAACGCTGAAGATAAAGACAAGAGAGAGAACAAGGACAACAACGGGATCGACCTTGAGACCGGGCGACTCATCGGTGTAAAGTCCTATAAAGGGGGTGTTAGTATGAGCTTCGAGCTCGGCATTGGATGGAGGAACGTACGCAGCATGGTGCTGCTGGAACCACCGGCGCCAGCGGCGCGAGTGCTGCTTGGTCGGGCATTGGCAATCTTCTCCTTCTGGTCGGCGGCAGCGCGTCGTCGGATGGCAGTACGGGGACCACCAGGGATAGCAGGGGATGAGGGTCGACCGATGTTGGCACCGCTGGCAGCAGCGCCGCCGTTGTCGGGAGAAGAAGGACGAGGAGAAGACTATAAAGAGGCAACGTATTAGCGAATTGCTGTCGATCATATACAGCAAGCTTCATTCATATGAATCCGAGCTCAAGAGAAATAGAGCTCAGTCGCAATGCGACACTAGCTCGGTTGCTTGCATCGACAATTGCTCTCGATTTGAGACTTGGAACGTACCATTGTTGAAGAATTAAACCCGGGGAAGAAGATTTGACAAGAGAATCACAGCAGGATTCTTAGAGAGCGCGAAATGGAGAAAAGAAAGGAGGGAATGGATAGTAAACGTTGATGGAAACCAAAGATCCAGATGAGAGATGGGGTCCTAAATTAATGGTTTGGGTTGTGCTACTCCCCCCCGTAAAATGGGGGGACCAGACCACTTAGGGAGTTGAGGCCACATTCACCAGAAAGAAGGGAGGCGGTGCTATAATTATCCGGTGGCGTCCATCTTGAGCTGAACAACTTCAGGGAAGCTCTCCACAATAGGTAATATCTCCACTACTACACAGCACTTCCATCACTTTGCTACAGCAGAAAGACAGTTCACCAACCAATTCAATTTATTCCCCAAAAAAAAAGAAACTTATGATTATTTCATTCAAGGCCATTATTCTTTTAAAAGAAATTTTACAATTTAGTGAGACTATGTATGGGAGAGATGGCTGTAGCCTCTACACCTGTTGATCCCTATCATCAAGTCAGGCAGATTGGATATCAACAACAAACGCTCTCGTGCTCGCTTCCGAGTCCGCTCGCAGACTCGACATGAATGTATCGGTGGTGGTGTATAATCAAAAAGATGAAACGACAACGAGGAAGAAGAGAGAAGAAGCAGTAGTAGCAGTATCAAAAGACAGGAAACCATAAGACAAAGGGAATCAAGACAACAAAAAAACATTCGCGCATCGGTGGCGCGTCATCCATGCACACGGCGAGTCCTCCTCCAGCTCTTTTTTTCATCTCCATGAGATGAGATGGTATCAAAGGTTCCGAATGCCTCTCAACAGGCCCTATCTCTGTTTCTTCAGCCCGGCGTGTACTGCACACAGAACCACCCCAATCATGCCCCTCGTCTCTGGAGATGAAGAGATCATGTGTGTCTCGTATCTCTCCTGATGCTGATCCATCTTTTCTTGCTCCGAATCTGTGAGATGTAAAGACAATGCCTGCTGTAAAAGGTCTCCGTGTAAAAGCTGGCCAAAAGACCGCTAGGTATCTGTGTAAGGGAAGTCTGAGCGTGTTGGCGAGGTTCGTTTCATTTCGTTCCGTTCCGACCGCTCAATTATGTATAATTAGACAATAGTACATCTACGCCAGGAAACGAAAGCTCTCAACCAAACGCCTTCCGCTATGATGGCAACTCTGCAGATCAACGGTTGTGGTTCGAATCGTGGAAAAATGTTTTTGACAAAGTAAAAAATGTTGTTAAGAAACGATCATGCTTCAGAGTGTGACGTCGAGAACAAGGCTGACGTCGGCGACATTAGGTCCGGCCAAATCTTCGAGGACGGGTATGAGATCTAGTAGCTCGTTGTCGTGGGCATCAGAGAACCAACTGCTGATGGGCACGGCGTGCTGTGGGTGGAAGATGTACGAGGTGGGCGAGTTATCGATGATGATGGTATCCTTCAGGTCTCGGCCAACTTGGGACAAGTCCTTGACGTAGTTTCCTTGGTGGTTGTAGCAGCTCTCACGGAAGAGTCTATGGTGGACAACCTTGTGGATATCGAGCTGGTCCAATAGCGGATCTCCATACTACGTATTGTCAGTTTCCTGTTCGGCCAAATTATTCAAGTAGAGACTCACCTTGGAGACAGAAGCTGTAAAGACAACGACCTCATAGAGCTCGCCAACTCGCTTCATGAACTCGTCGACGCCCGGTCGCTTAATCACATATACATTGTGGTAGTTACCCTCAATCTCGACAGGGATTGTGAAGTCGGCTTGGTGGAGGATCTTGGGCAGTAATTAGCGCGTATCCACATTATTTAGAATAATGACAAAACATACCTTGAAGGAACTGTGAACCAAAGTCTCATCCAAATCGAGAACCAGACATTTCCTACCCTTGTGCTCTGGTGCAATCGGGGGCAACAACCACTTCTGCGGCTCGGGCGCTGACGGGCCTGCATCCGTGAATTGACTGGGTGCCACGACAGCCGGGGGTGGGGGAGGTGGTATCGTTCTTTGGGCTGGAGCTTCGACTGCAGGGGCTACAGCCGCCTCTTCCTCAGGCTCCTCAGTGGCAGCATCTCGCATATCCACGTCACCGCTGTTGGGCGTCTTGTCTGCCACGTGAGGCTCATCTTCTGTGGGAGTAGGCTTAGGAGGATCCACTGTGACTGAAGGGGGAACCGATTGTTTCGATTCCCTGTTTTCTCGCTCTGTCGTTGTGATTTCGTCGTGGGTGTGGCCTGATGAAGTTGCCTCCTCCTTGGGCTCCGGGGCAGGAACAGTGACTTGAGACTCTCTCGCCGTGACTGGCCTGGGTTGTTCCTGGGGAGTATTGGTTCGCGACCTTGCGGACGTCGGGCGTTGAGGTAGGACGTCGAGCTTGTGCACGTTTTCGTTGTTTTCCTCGTTGCCAGCTGGACCTTCAGGCGTACCACAGCATCCAAGGAAAGCGAAAAGACCGCCACGCTTCTTCTTTTGAGGGGGGGCGGCAGTCGAGTTTTGCTGAGAGTTTACCGCAGTGTTTGTAGGTTCGGTTTCACCTCCGGTCCTGTTGCTGGAGGTGCTTCCATTCCGTCGTCGCGCCCGGAGACTTCCTTTGGACTCCTTTGATCGGCTTCCGATACTGTTCCGGGGATCGCTGACTGTAGCCCCACTCAACCCAGATGTTGGTGACGATTGGTTCCGCTGTGACGATGATCTCGAAGGAACCTTGAGGAGACCGCGACCCTTTTTGGAGCTTGTTCCCTCCTCTCGAGATGACTGACCCTGGTTTGACATCTCAGCATCGGCTGAGGTTGCCTGAGGTTGAATTTCGTCGTTTGTGTTTGACATGTTTGCTTTTGTTTTTTGAATCTAGACACTGGTCAGCTATTGTTGTGTGGAAGCTGGGAAACAAGAAGCAATCGTGCAAGTAGTAGCTCGGACAGGGCAATGATGTATCAAAAGTGCTGACACCAGATTCCTGCGTATAGTGTAACAGCCGCTTCCACAGCAAAGGTACATCCGCAAGAAGCTTGCTAATAAAACCTCGACACTGCCGTACTGTCCAAGCAACCGCGCAAGATCTTGTGTATGTTAAAGGAGTGGTAGGTACTCACATCGTTGACCGCAAACAAACAAATCCGGCTGATATATCACCCCTAACTCTTCAAATAGGGCCTATTGAGGCCTGGAGCGTGACAAGAAACGAAGTCAATGGATATGACAAGTATAAACAGTTGATGGAGTTTTGTCGTCGCAGAAGGTAAAAGGGCGAGCGGCGGGAAATTAAGGCGTGTTTGGGCCAAGGCAGGGGAGGCTAGAAGTCGGCCTGAATCAAGAATCGTACAGGAAGAATCGAAGCTGCAGAACCGACCAAAAAACGGCCTCGGACGAAAATGAATGAATGAATGAATGTGTGGACGACTCGTCTCAATGTTCGAGACAGATACCGTCAACAGGAAACCTGATCGGGGATTGCGTCGGTCGGGGGATGGAGCTCAGTGAGAATGAGAAAAGACGGAGGACCAGCGGGCGATGGGGACCAGAGAGAGGTAAGGCGGGCGGATCGGAGGCTGAAAAAGACCTGGCGCGCAAGCGAAATGATTGCCTTTAAGAGATGAACTTGGTCTTGGCTCGAAGAGGAGAGATTAGGGAAATAGAGCAGGCCAGGGGGTGTTCTCTTTCGCTCGCTCTCCCTGGGGTGTTGTTTATTAGGTGCTGATGAAGATGAGAGAGGTAAAGGTAAAGGTCAAAGTCAAGGTTGATTTTCGATTTGGAAAGGCTGGACTGGACTGGACTGGACGCGATGCAGTGCGTGCGGGTGCGGGTGCAGCGACAGTGGGAGACGTGCTGGAAGGGAAGCCTGGGCCGGGGGGGCGCATCCGCTAGAAACAGTGAACAGCAGGGTCACTAGGGGACAGTGGGAGACTGTGAGCCTGTGGGAGACTGAGAGAGGTCGAACAGGACGGGGCTCGACTGGGTTTGACTGGGGTGGGTGGTAGAGGGAGGTGTGAGTGGAGTTGGGCTTGAGATTAACCCTCCGGGAGCATCCATTTTGGACGAGTGCTATCGTATACTGTACAAACAACACTGCATGACACTGCTCATAGTGGAGCGTTGATGGGCGGTGTGTACAGTGTCAGATACTACATCATCGGTATCTTTTGGTAGTCAAAAAGACCATCCCTTGTCTCTCATCTCCGCTAATAATGGTGTCCGCCAAGCTCATTTTAACCACCCTGTCCTATGGCTGGTTTAGTCCACCCATGGCTTGGTGCGGCGCCTAAGGACCCCTGTCCTGGCTCTGTGCATGTACCTACATTCATTACACCTATTTTTTCGGCTGGGACAATTTCTGCGTGAGAAGTTGGATTATCAGAACACAAAAAGCAACGTTTTGATTGATTAAATTAATTAATTGCACTCTCGATAAATTGCAATCGCTGCAGTCATTATATACTGCATTCATCCCTTCAGATAGTGGTACTGGAAAGTTCCGGTCAACCAGAAAGCCACCTGGTCGGGCTGCCATCACCAGATGCTGGTAGCACTGATGCCCACCAACAAGGGATGGGTATCCGTTCTTCGCTCTAATACATACCATCCATGACCACGATCTTTCAGCAGAGCGCTGAGGAGAGGGTCTCTCCTTTTAACATGATGCCTATCCTGTAGGTAATAGTATGTTGCTGCAAGAGAGAGGAGTTTAATTTCGGGTCGTTATCGACAAACAAACGAGAGTTTGACAGTCATCACTCAGTCATTCGTTTTTTTGTTTTTTTTTGCTTCTCTTGCCAAGGGCCCAAGCTCTCCCCAGCTTTTCAAGCTTCTTCCTTGCGTTCTTGGTGTGGTCTTGGATTTGGATTTGAGGCTGCCACCATGTCACTCACATCCGTGTGCTACTGCTACATGACCACTGACGTAGGGGATGAGATGCACGCTCTTTCGATGTTTCCTCGTGTCATGCAACCTAAATGAGTTTGTTGACGGGTACGGTACCTAGTAGGCAGGTATAATCTCTGTTGTATCCTGTTGTCATGATGAGAACCCTGGTTGCCAGGTTTGAAATATGTATGCGTTGGATGTCGTTGAGTTTGACAAGAGATAACTCCTTGGTCCATGCTCCTCCACCCACCGATATTCATTAAATAATGTGCATAGTAGGTGGCAGGTAGCTTTACCTGAGTCGCTGGTCCCTTGGCTTCCAAACCTTCCACCCGAATTTCTTCACGTGCGTTGTCGACAACACTTTTCATCCATACCAATCATCGAACTACTCACGGATCCCTTGTTAATTAGGGACATTCAGTGCATCAACTTCAGTTCCAATTCAAATTCTCAAATTCCATCTTCTCTTTCGAGACTGAGACACGGAAAGAGCCCTTATCCCTGTCGGACCGGGACTATCATCCTTGCTCAAACTGCATGATTGGCCCCGTTGGCGCCCGGATCAGTGATGTCTCCATGCATCGTGGGACCTTCTGGCTCGACCACTTAAGAGACCTGCATACCCGCTGTCGCGGCGGTCCGGTTCGAGAGACCTTGCAGCTGGTGTTTCTGTTTGGCCTAGAGTATCATCATATCAATCACATCGATCTCGTTTGTCGTAATATAATAGATTATGATCCTACCTGGGCATGGCTTTCTTGAGCATGTTTCTGTAGCAATCACATAATCACCTTGTTCTACCGGCGAGGCCGACTCTCTCAATGAGCGAGTCGAGGGAGAAGTGTCATCGGTTAACTTCAAAGCCTGTAAGCTCGCAATGGTGAGCTGACCCCTTTGATTAGCGTGTCGATGCTGAGTCGTGTCACTTTTGAACCCTGAGCTACCCATGAACACAATTCATGTTGAATTCGTTGGACTGTAGACGAATATTCGATTTTGTTCTTAAATTAGGATTTGAACGACAGCAGGATGTACAATGGTTCCACGAACTCTTCCCGATTTACGACTCTCGTACACAATCTCGTATACAATCTCGGACAGTGGTATATCTGCTGCTCCTTAAATATACTCACAGTAATCAACGCGCTGGTATGAACTAGAGGCTATTATGATAGAGATACATCGAAGCATAAACAATTGGGAAGTACCTTGATACACTCTCATGAGAAAACAATATGCCATTATCCAGAGATCTGAGTTGATGAAGATAAACTCATCATAAGGTTTAGGGTAATCAATATCCACTTGATGCTTCAACCGAACCAATGATATACTGACTCCATCGAATTAGCCAGAGCCAAATGCCTTCCCCATATTTCCCCAGCTTTTCTTTAATCATGTGATTGGACACAGTGTCGTCATTCCCGCTCGCCGCATCCGTCGGCTGCAGCTTAGGTGAGGTGAAGTAAGGAAAGTCGCAGCAGGAGGCAGGCGCAGGTCGGTCCCATGTGCCACTTGCCTCGGGTACCCGTATTTCACATGCTCATGACTACGATACAGGACAACCTCAACCATATTTTGTCTTAGAAGACTTTAGCCACCACACGTTTCCTAAACTCATACTATTGCCAAAAACTTCCACATCATACTTGACACGCTTTACTCATGGACACGTAAAGCAAGCGCCCTGAGCCTCTCTAGAGACTCGGTCGTTATTGTTGCCGTGGGGAAGCTACTCCAAATACCATAGCACTGTATACAAACATTCAGCGTCATCACAAAGCATAGCCTGCGCTTAACTCAATCTCTTACTATGGCTGGACAATCGACGCTCCGGCATACTGCTGCCGAGGAGCAGTTAGCCGCCTTTCTCGACAAATGGACCGGCAAAATCAAGTCAAGATTGCGCGGGACAACACGTACAACCCGTCTACTCGCGACATTGGCCCTCGCAATCTCAATTATCCTTGGTGGAGCCGGAGGACGTCGATGGTGGAAGAACCGACGACATGAGCGAGAGCAAGGACGAAAACTTGTGCGCACAAATTCATGGCTTCACAACAAGGATGGATCGCGAACCATCTATGTCCCATATAAAGATAGTACATCGAAAGTGGTCATCAACACCACCAAGCCGCTCACTTTCGATGCGCATCGCCGCTTGTTCCTGAACCCTCCCCGTGTATCTGGCCTACGGGAGGGAACGGTACCGGCAGCGCAAACGAAGCCTGGCCTTAATATTGCTTTTCTGCACCAGTTCCTGAGCTTGATGAGCATCATGATCCCACGGTGGTCCAGTAAAGAAGCCGGCTTACTGGTTAGTCACGGCGCATTCCTGATGCTGAGGACATATCTTTCATTGGTTGTTGCTCGCCTAGATGGTGAGATTGTACGCGATTTAGTTGCTGGCAACGGGAGAGCGTTCTTATGGGGCATACTAAAGGTAAGTCGGGCTTATAACATACGAGTATCAGAGACTTACACATCCTAGTGGTGCGGAATTGGAGGCTTTGCCTCATACACAAACGCCACGATCAAGTACCTTGAATCCAAGGTCTCCATCGCCTTCCGTACGCGACTGACGCGATATATCCATGATCTCTACCTTAACGACAACCTTAACTATTACAAGCTTTCCAATCTGGATGGAGGTGTTGGCCAAGGTGCTGACCAGTTTATCACCCAAGATCTGACGCTATTCTGTGCTGCAGCAGCCAACATCTACTCATCACTCGGCAAACCTTTTGTCGATTTGTGTGTATTCAACTACCAGCTTTACCGGTCTCTGGGTCCTCTCGCCATTACTGGTCTCATGAGCAATTATTTCTTGACTGCCAGCATCCTGCGACGACTTTCACCGCCGTTCGGAAAACTAAAGGCTGTTGAGGGTCGAAAGGAGGGTGATTTCCGAAGTTTACATGCCCGTCTGATTGCCAACGCTGAGGAAGTCGCATTTTATGGCGGTGCTGAGACTGAAAAGACCTTTTTGAACCGTGAATTCAAGTCGCTCAAGACTTGGATGGAAGGCATTTACATGCTCAAGATCCGCTACAATATCCTGGAGGATTTCATCCTCAAATACAGTTGGAGTGCTTATGGCTATCTGTTAGCATCGCTCCCTGTCTTCCTACCGGCGTGGGGTGGCGTCGGAGGCCGGGCTGAGATGGTTGAGAATGGTGTACGAGGAGGACGAGAGCGTAACCGCATGAAGGAGTTTATCACGAACAAGAGACTCATGCTTTCACTTGCAGATGCAGGTGGTCGCATGATGTACTCGATTAAGGACTTGTCAGAATTGGCAGGATACACCAGCCGCGTGTACACACTCATCTCGACACTGCATCGGGTAAACGCCGATGCTTATCAGGTTCGAGCTGGGCAGAGCGAACTGTACTCTCTGTCTGATGTCTCAGGAACTATCCAGAAGGGATTTGACGGCGTTCGATTTGAGCATGTACCAGTTGTCGCTCCTGGCCTGTGGCCTCAGGGAGGCGAGGAATTACTCGAATCATTATCTATTATTGTGCGAAGGGGCGAACATCTACTTGTAAGTCAATCTGCATCTTGGTCTGTATGTGTGCTAACACCGTCTAGATTTCTGGACCAAATGGGGTGGGTAAAACCGCAATTTCGAGAGTCCTCGCTGGCTTGTGGCCAGTATACCGAGGATTGGTCAGTCGCCCGAAGGATATTGGTCAAGATGGCATCATGTTCCTTCCTCAGCGACCCTACTTGAGCCCAGGAACCCTACGTGACCAGGTCATCTACCCTGATGGCCATGTTGATATGAAGGAGAAGCGCAAATCCGAGGATGATCTTATCAAAGTCCTTGAAGCTGCGCGACTGGGATACCTACCTGACCGAGAGGGTGGATGGGATACCCGAAAAGAGTGGAAGGACATCCTCAGTGGAGGCGAGAAGCAGCGTATGGGCTTCGCTCGCCTACTCTACCACGAGCCTCAGTATGCTATTGTGGATGAAGGTACAAGCGCCGTGTCGAGTGACGTCGAGGGCTTGCTGTACGAGACATGCAAAGAGAGGGGCATTAGTAAGTTTAAGCTCTGCTTATGGTTATGATATCATTTGACTAACACCTACAGCACTCATTACTATCTCAACTCGAGCATCTCTCAAGAAGTACCACGAATATAACTTGGTCCTTGGTATGGGTGACCGAGGAGATGAATGGGAATTTGAGCGTATCGGTACCGAACGTGAGAAGATGCAGGTCGAGAAGGAGTTGCAGGAACTACGCGAGCGACTGACGCAAGTGGACGAGTGGAAAAAGCGCCGAGACGAGATTGAGACAGAGTTGTCGGCGGTCTGGACCGAGCAGGGTGAGGTTTTGGAGGCTCCCACATATGCCGAGAAAGCAGCAGAGGTGCAGGAGTAGCTGAAAGAAGGGCAGCTGCAGGATTGGTTGATGTAACGTGGAAGAGCAATACCCGAACCACGATTGGAGTTTTTGTTCAGCATGGAGTAAGCAAGCGACAGTTGTATACTTGAGAACGTCAGGGACCTACATAGACGATCTATTGCAGTCCGAGGGAAACATTGGTAGAAGTGAAGTTTAGAAGGGTAAAGTAGAGAGGGATAGAATCCAAGGGTTCAATAAGACGATAGTTGCATATACATATCATTCTGAAGTCACAATATCGACCGACCCTGACAGCAATGGAATTCCCGGTCCAATATGCAGATCCCCCTCAAGCTTTACCTCTTTCCCTCAGCCAAACCAATATTCCGTAAGCCAAGCTTCACAGCTCAACGCCACCTTTCCAGGTACATCCCCAATCACGAGGCCTTTGTTAGCGGGAGCGCAAACAGACGCTAAAGTAAAACAACGCCCCCCCTTCGGATAACCATGATCCCGCGCGGGCGGGTCTTGAATTGTTAATTGAATTTCTGAACGGCTTTTTAGTGAGATCTAACGGTACGAGGGGAGGCGGGGAGGAGGAGGAGGCGAAAAATAGACAGTGTAAAGGGCAAACCGGAAAGCTGAAATCGATAGTTTGAGCTGAAGGAGGAGGAGGGATGATCCAAAGCGATAAGATGATTGATGATGCGTTTTTGTTATCCTTCATCTTTGCGAATTGAAAACTAGACGAATTTCCTCTTGATTGACAGTTCAAACTAAATGCATCTTATCCCCATCATCATTGACTGGACATATACTTGAACTGCATGCACGATTGTCGTACCAGGCTGAGCTGAACATATCAAGGTTGCCTCTATCCTGGTCCCAGCAAGCATACCCACAGCCTGATTGTCGAGTCCTTTATACTCTTGATTACCCTGCCTTTTTCTTTTACTTGTTCTTTGTCTATGGTCTACTATTCAGTTGGTAGAGACCTATACCAGCGTCATCGGTTTAACCACAACAGCACTTGACTGAATCACCTATCCAGAATTGCTAGTCACAATTAAATCTATCAAAAATGATCAGAGGTCACACCCACAGAGCGTCATCCTTCACTTCCATCTCCCGTCCCCATCTTCCCTCCATTGACGAAAATGAAATCGCCTTGACACCGTCACCTTCCAGCCCTTCTACTCCTCCAGCTCCTCTCCGCATCCCTAGGAAATCTCCCCGTCGCGCTCTTCGCAACAATGGAATCCCGCCACCGGCCTACATCCCATCGGCAAGAGCGTACAGGGCCCCGCCCCCGGCGCATTACTCCCCGCCGAGCTACAGCTATGCCTATCACGAGACGAAGGGCAAGTTCATAGAGCCTGATATGACGGACAGTGGTAGTTTCAAGGAGCGGAGGCGTTGCGGCGTGAATAAGAGGAGGGGATGTTGCTTGCTGGTCATCTTCATGATCGGTGCAGCTATTGTTGCGATTGCTTTGGGTGTTGGGTTGTCAATAGGGTTGGATAATGCGTAAGTCACAGTTGAGATGTACGAGAGAGAAGGAGACTGACAAACCAACAACAGAAGCAAGGATATACCACAGGAGTCATCAACTCCAGAGCCAATACCCAAGTTCCCAGCCGGCTCCTACGCCTTCAGAGCAGATCTCCAAAACACATCCACAGAATGTACTTCGAACCCATCAACATGGCGCTGCTATCCTTACACACAAGGCTCCTCGGCGACATTCTTCTGGATAATTACAACCAACGACGACGATGACTCGTTCAACATTTCATCCACTGCAAACCCCTTTGCACCATCCTTTGCAAACTTGACCCTCAAGCGCCTGGACGAGAACACATCACAAGAACGACTGCAGTTCTCCTTCTCAATGACCAAGACGGTTGTTCCGGACGACATGATCTCGTCGAGTAATGTTGCTGCCAAGTGCATGTTTGACGATACGCTATTTGAAGCTACGCTTTGGACGCAAGGGAATGGTGGCAATGCTGAAGGGTCTGATGGTGAAGATTTTGCTGAATGGCCAGGTAATGTCGAGATTGTCCAACGGAAGATGTTCAGAGGCGGATCGCCCGAGTGTGTGGACAGTCAGGGGAGTGTCGTGGGCGATATAAAATCTAGTAACGGTACTTGTGAGTGCCGCTATGCTAATTGAGTTATTTCTGCTTGGAAATTGGAATATTCATGTATTTAGCTGGTCAGGGGCAAGGAAAAATAGGAGACGGATATGAGTTAGTGATACCCAGGAACAGAACGTTCTATAATATATTGTTTAAAATGTCAATGTTATATGGCAAACTCCGTTAAACAGCAATGAAAATCAACGCAAATGATCCCCAAAACACAAATCCCATAAAAACACACTTTGCCATCTTGTGAAGCATGGCTACGAACCAAACATGACCGCAAACCCAGACAAACCATAGACCTCTAAAACCTGCTCTCACTTCAAGTGAGCATAAATAGGAATAGCATCGATCTTGAGTCGTGCCTCGAGTGCCTTTGCCCGAGACATGATATTCTGGACAGCCACAGGCATATATGAAGTATCGTCCTGAACGAGTGCCTCAAGCGCCTGGGACTTCTTTGGACATGGTCCACGGTTCACCTTTCGAGTACTTGGCGAGAGGAGCTTCTTTTGAACCTTGCTTGTCTTGGAGGGCTTGAGCGGATCTTCAAACCTGACACGCCTGGCAGGGTTCTCAGTAGCGCGGTTGATACTCATCATGAAATTGTCAGAAGGGGGTCTAGGCTGGGCAGGCCGGGCAACCGGCGCAGCAACATTGCCAGGATTACCACTGAATCGGAAAGCAGCCTCCTCGCGCTCAATGTCCATGGCTTCACCTGTTCCAATCTCCAACCGAGGACGCTTTTGTGGCCGTACCTGTGCATGTGGTTGTGACAAGCTTCGCTTGTCGCGTGCCTTAGCAACCTTGGCCGGAACATGAGGGTTAGCCGGACGTTTCGGTCGTCGCAGATGTGGGGGAAGTACCGGCTGAGGGTTGGCGGCTCCTTGGTTGCCCTGTTCATGACCTTGAGGTCGTCGCAGATGTGGGGGAAGGACCGGCTGAGGGTTGGCGGCTCCTTGGTTGCCCTGTTCATGACCTTGACGTTGTTGCTGGTTAGGCTGGTTGACAACTAGGGCTTGATCCTTTGGAGTTGGCTTCTCAACAGACTTCCGTGCTAGAAATCCTAGCCCATCTATTGCCGCTTGTCGAACGGCATTGAGCTTCGGAGTTGGCTCCTGTGATTTGTGAGGTACAACCTTCCCTCGAGCAGCAGCAGGTTGGGGAGGCTGTTTAGGCTGGTTGACAACTGGGGCTTGACCCTTTGGATTTGGCTTCGTAACAGGATGCAGTGCTAGAAATCCTAGCCCATCTATTGCTGCTTGCCGCATGGCATTGACCTTCGCAGGTGGTGCCTGTGGTTTGCAAGGCACAACTGGTCGAGGACCGCGAACGTCTTCCCACCATTTATTAACCTCTGTAGGGTCATGGTCTTTCGAGTTCTTCCATTTATTAATGACTCTCAGTATCTCCAGTGGTTTGGGTCTGTCGCCAGGGTTCTCGTAAAGACACATGCAGAGGAGGTCGCGTAGCTCTGGGTCGACCCAAGAATACATTTGGTCCTGCAACACCCAACCATATGTTTGTGGTCCCGTCGAACCATCAGCCCTAACGTGAGGCATAGGTCTGAAAGGGTACCTCATATATTCCCGGGTAATCATAGACTCCATCTGCGAACGTTTAGATAAATGTGGTACCACGAACAGAAGAAATTAACACTTACCACTCTGGCAATAAGAAAAACATTGGTCCATGTCCCAAATCTTCCGGCACACCGGGTCCCCCTTCGGAAATCTGAGCCACAAAATACCTTCCGCACATCTTCTGGCTCACATCGGATAGCAATGTTGTCCCATTCTTTGCTTATTTGTTCCTGACAATACCCTGTTAGCAATCCCGGAAGCCCCAAGGTGTAATGTACCTACTGGTGTTACAGCATGATCCTTAGGGTAATGCCGTAGGTCCCAAATCTTGGCTTCGGTCGCCTCTCTCCATTCTTTGCGCATGCTTTCACTAAACGCTCCCAAATCATGCAACTGGGTTCTAGTCAGCATATCGACGTCATCAACGGGATTCAAACCGGGTTACCTTGAAAATAGGCTGGTTTCCATGAGCTGGATCTTCACCCATGAGTACTAAGTACGTCAAAGTTAGAATATAATCTGGGAAATGCGTTGGCATACTTACCGTTAAGTGCCTCCAGGTCTTGATGGACATCATGTTCCGAATACCATGTTCTCTTGCCATGGTCCAAAAGATCCTCCACCTCATCTAATTTTTCGGCTGTCCTATACTCCTTCTCGAAGGTATTACCTTCGTTAAAACTCGGTGTATATGAAACAGTGGCAAGTCCCAGGGCAACTAAACATGAACGTCAGCCAGGAGGGAATGATGACTTTAACAAGACAGCTTACAGCACTCCATTATCCCCCAAAGAGCTTGATTGGGGAAATTCGTTTTTTTCGCTGGAACAATGGACTCCATGTACTTCCATACATCACCATAGGCAACATACTCAAAGACAGCGCATCCCAGGAGTTTGGCATCCCAGGGAAGCCCTTTCCTAAACCGTGGGCGGCATGCTGGGTCTTTTTTCAACATAGTTTCCTGTATGTCTTTGGAATACTGGTTTAGATCGATGACCTGGGTCGTGTGTTCCGCATCTTTGTACCGTTGGTGGAATGCGACTTCCTTTTCGGGATCGAACGAGGGATTCAGACCCTTCTTGATCACGACTTTCTTGGTCGAGCCGTCGTCAAAGGTGATATGCCACAATGAAACATATCCTTGGCCTCCCTTGGCAAGTACTTTGACGAAGGTGAACTTCAAGCCGTACCACGATTTTGACTCAATTTCTTGTCGAGCATCCGCCTGTAAGTTGCCGCCTGGATCCGGGTCACGGGCGGGTTGGGGAGTAAGCGCAAAAGTATAGAGCTGGAGTGTGTCGATTTCTTCATCGGCCAGATGAAGACGGTTCCACTCGTGGTCTGGAACATCACGCCAATTCAGAAGGGTGACGCTGGTATCTCCACGAAGAAGAGCAGACTTGATAGCGTAAAAGTTTCGCAGTCGAAGACTGCACCATTCTTTTCTTTGGTCATAGGGCGCCCGCAATTGTGCCGAGTTGGGGTACTGTATAGTTCTGATTCGAATATCACGACCTCTCATGTTGGGCAAGTTGTGTTGAGTTGTTGTTTCTGTCGAAAATAGAGATCTGAAGGGGACATGCGGTAGTGGACGGTTGGACGGTAATAAGCTTGTTAGGCAGAACAAAGGCGCAAGACATAACTGTCTGGGCTTTTCTCAGCCCGCGAGCATAGTATTCACATAGCCCATACTGAGAACAAGGGAGAAGATCGACTTCTCGAAAGAATATTCGATGGCGGTATTGTAAAAGGATCGAGTCCGAGTTTGGACAGCCCAGGACAAAGAGGTGCGGTGATACCGTGGTGGTGTCTTTGGGAACTTCTTTGTTTGGCAACCTGGTGATGTCTTTGATGTTCCTGGTGGTCTATTTCGGTCGCTTTGAGACAGGATCGAGAGATTGACTGTGTGGCAGCTTAAGAGGTTCTTTGAAAGTTGTAAGTTGGGTTGTCATGATTGGATTCGACGAGTGGATTTGGTGTAAGTCAATCATGGTAGCCAAAGATACCTGCTAAATGATCTTGGAGGCGTATTCTTTGTCGCATTGGGATGATATTGAAGCTGTAAATGATGTGGACACTCGTTGACCAACAATGAATTGAGCGTCATCAAGACGAGTCCGAACATCTCGACCATGTCATGCCAGTCCTTCTTTTTCCTTTTCCTTTCCTTCATCATGGGACCCAAGATCGACCAGGGGTCAGGGTGTGTTTACAGAGTAATCTTTTTGGTGGAGCCTTTCTCCATGAGATTTTACCCGTTTCTGTGGAACGATGGACAGGCTAATGAACGGCTAACTAAGGCTAAGGCGAGGAAGGCGTGGGGCACATGCGTTTAGGCTAAATTGCTGGCTTTTACCGGATGGGAAGGACCCTTCTGAGAGGCTCTTTTCCGTGTCCATCATGACATGAAGTAACCAACATTTGTTTGTATTCATCCGCGTAAAATCCACAAGGTCAAGAGTTTCATGGACTGTCTAGGACATGGAATCCAGAATTACGCCGAGCCGGGGCAATTGACCACGTCACTGGAAGATTGCAATGATCATTTGATTAGGTAGGTAGGTAGGTAGGTAGGTCAGCGTACCTATGAACCATCCATCTACCGTGCCTGGGTAAACATTCAGGCAACTCATGTATCATGTATGTATGCATCAACTATAAAAATATCCGCGCGAGTAAAACTGATGTGACAAGCATCAAAGCTGTCAATCTTTGCTTGGTCTAGCTGCGGCACTGCAGCTCACATTAATGCACGAATGAGTAGAGAGATCGTTCGCAGTCAGCTCTGAGACAAGGAAGGGGGACCTGCATTGTCATGAAACAATACGGTACTGCTTTGCGAGAGACAGAAGTTGAGTACATACAGATATGTACTGTACCTTTACCTTTGTTGCTTCTTCTTGTTACTTGCTTCATCACTCTTACATGTTGAACTGGGGTCGGTCTTGGTGTGTGGCTTGGTTTTGCGGGGTGATGATGTACCCTGGACAGAAATGGTTATTGTAGCTACCGAGTTTATTACCTACAGACCCTCGGGCAACTAATTATTTGCTTGTATGCTATGTTTCTAGTTCTTGTCTGTCCATCAGATGTCTGCTATAGACTTGTGGCTTGATCGCACATAAGGTTATTCGGGTTGTTTACCATGATGGCGCTATTGTAAATCTTAGTTCAGCCTCCCTGTTGATATAACACTTTATCCAGCTCAACGACAGCGATAAGCGATAAAGATTTACTTTAACCATGAGAATTCTCCATATCTTGTTGGTACAAACAGGTGCCCAGAGAAAGGGATTTCGCAGACACAGCAAAAGTGACAAGATCCTAGGACTAGGACTATGCCTATGCCCACCACCCGCCGGATGAATTCCCTGATACCCCACCGGAGGCGGCATTCTCTTTAAGGCAGAACAGAAGCCAGACCAGACGGACATTTCCTCGCTTCGCATGATGGAGCTTGGAGATTTGCCGCCGGTATACCCAATACATTTCTCGCACACCTCTAGACTTGAACAGTTTCACACCCTAAATGGGACGAAAAGAAGTCCCATGATACCATACCATGCATACCTACTACTTCCATGCAGAGTGACATTCTATGTCTATGGCCGGCGAGGCAAAACCGGAGATCAAAACTAATGCAGTTTAGCATTCTCGGATTTTAACAGGAGTATCTTTATCAATTTAATCCCTACCATGCTACTACTACCGTCATGCCGCAGCCATGAGGGCTTGTATCATACATTCTGGGTCAACAGACAGACAACATACGTTTCTTTCTCTACCACCATAAATACGCCTGTCCCCTCCTCTGTGTTCCCATTTCTACTCCCCTTTCTTTCTCCTTCTTCTATTGTATCATCCATCTCTTCTTTAATAAACAATCTCATCAAACACCGTCACAATGGTTAACGTTCCCAGCATCAAGCTTAACAGCGGCTTCGACATGCCCCAGATTGGCTTCGGCCTCTGGAAGGTCGACGACAACTGCGCCGAGGTTGTCTACAACGCTATCAAGGCTGGATACCGTCTGCTCGATGGTGCTTGCGGTATGTCTTTTCCCCTGTAGTCACAACCAACATTATCCGTCTGGCCACTTCACGGATCGATCCGTCTCTTACAAGACAATCGTCCCGCCCCCAACTGAATCCCTGCTCATTGCCCCTCATTCTCGGTGCCAATTGCCCGAGGAAACAACCACATTACCCCTGCAAAAATACCCCTCCACCACATGGGGAGCCTTACAATGTGGGGTGGCAGCTTCATGAAGCTCTCTTTTAACCGGACGAGCCAAGCCAAGACCATGTGGAATCTGACTAACATGATGTTGCAACAGACTACGGCAACGAGAAGGCTTGTGGTGAGGGTGTCGCCCGCGCCATCAAGGAGGGCATCGTGAAGCGAGAGGACCTCTTCATTGTCTCCAAGCTCTGGCAGACTTACCACGACAAGAAGAACGTCGAGCCCATCACCCGCCGTCAGCTCGCCGACTGGCAGATTGACTACTTCGATCTTTTCCTCATCCACTTCCCCGTCGCCCTCGAGTACGTCGACCCCGAGGTCCGCTACCCTCCTGGCTGGCACTACGACGACGCCGGCACTGAGGTCCGATGGAGCAAGGCCACCAACCAGGAGACCTGGGAGGGCATGGAGGACCTCGTTGAGAAGGGTCTCGCCAAGTCCATTGGTATCTCCAACTTCCAGGCCCAGGGCATCTACGACATGCTCAAGTACGCCAAGATCCGCCCTGCTACCCTCCAGGTCGAGCTTCACCCCTACCACCAGCAGTCTGAGCTTGTCAGCCTCGCCAAGGCTGAGGGCATCGCTCTTACTGCCTACTCCTCTTTCGGTCCTACCGGCTTCATTGAGCTCGACATGGACATTGCCAAGTCTGCCTCTCCTCTCATGCAGCACGAGGTCTTCACCACCCTGGCCAGCAAGTACAACAAGACTTCCGCTCAGGTCCTCCTCCGATGGGCTACTCAGCAGGGTCTTGCTGTCATCCCCAAGAGCACCACTCCCAAGTACATGGCCCAGAACTTTGACTGCTTCGACTGGAGCATCGATGAGGAGGACATGAAGCGCATCTCCAAGATGAACCTCAACCTCAAGTTCAACAAGCCCACCAACGTAAGTTCTCACTTTGCTTCCAAAACACTCAACTGCCAATGCTAACCCTTTCGCAGTACTTCCCCACCGACAAGCTCTGGATCTTCGGTTAAATAATGATATGACATTTGATGAGTAAAAAGAAAGAAGCATAGGAACATGACTGTTTTTGGAATATCAGGCGTTAAATGACGATGGGCTGCATTTTGTAGAATCACTCTCATAGAATACAAAAGACAGTTAACCCTTCCACACAATGTTGTAGTCGCGAGATGTGCGTGCTGTTATGATCAATGTGTTCATCTGTGACGTCGAGACATCAGTTAGTAGTCAAAGCCATCATGGCACGCAATGATTCAATGTCTCAGGGACGGACTAATTTGGCAAACGGATCAAATCAACTGATTGATCGAATCATGTATTTCTATGCTCCGTTGATGCCTTCTTTGAGTATAGATAAACAAAACTCCTTCCCTGAACGCCTTGCTTTCTATGTTGATGCCTTCCGAAATCGAATTCTTATGTTCTCACAAAAGCTACAAGACGGGTTAGTTAAACCACACTTTGGCGCGCTCTCTAGGGATAAACTTACTGGCATCAATCTGTTTGACTTGTGGTAATGTTAACCGGATCCTGTTCCTATATGCCACCGGCTCCTGTAGTTGCAGCGGGTTCCCCTCAAAGTACACTGTTGTCAAGCACTTCTTGTCGGCGAGATACTTGGCAACCTCCTTGTAATCGCTGATAAGGTTGTAGCTGGCCCACAACTCCTCGAGCTCCGAAAGCAACTCAAGTCCCTTGATACTGGTGATCTTATTATTCGAAATGTCCAGAACGTGGAGCTTGGGGTTGTGTTCTAGACCCTCCAGTGACTCCAGCATATTGTGTGAGATGTAAAGTTCCTCAAGCGTGGGGACATCCTTGAGTGGTGACAGATCGCTTATACGGTTGGACTGAATACTGAGGAGGCGCAGATTGGGCATGCCACCGAGACCAGTGAGCTCAGTGATTTTGTTCTTTGCTAGCCAGAGCTCTTCGATCGCCTTGAGAGAATCGAGGTTCTTGATTTCGCGAATGCGGTTCGATCCGAGCTCGAGAGACGTCAACTTGTCGAGTCCCTCCAACCCCTCGATTTTACTGATCTTGTTGGCGACAAGGTATAGCTCCTTGAGTTTTGTCAGATGGTTGATATGCTTGACATGCTTGATCTTGTTGAAGCTTAGGTCGAGACTCGTAAGGTTCGTCAAATCCTCCAAGCCGCGGGTGTGAGAAATGAGGTTGTCGTAAAGGTCGAGGTCTTCGAGGGTTTCAGCGAGGGCGGAAAGACCATCGATCTGCTCGATACTGTTCTGGCGGAGGCAAATGCGTGAAACTTGCTTGAAGCGCTCGAGGCGTAGGGAGGAAATTGAGGCGATGCGAGAGTGGGAACACATAATTTCGTCAGTCTCAGGGTCTTCATCGTCGAGAAGGTCTGCACAGGGTTTTTAGTCAGTATCTCATTGTTGCCTACAGAACAGTGAACATACCCTCATCAGCGTCAATCTTCTCTCCCTTCATAACGTTCTCTTCGTCAGAGTAGTCGGAGTCGGTCATGGCTTCCGGATTTGCCAGAGACAGCGACTTTGGGACGCGAAGCTTGCCATCCCAGCCCTTGCTATTCCTGAGACCAGGGCTGGAGTCGCCATCTGCGCGCGGAGATGGCTGATCATCACCCGAGGGGAGTTCGATATGGGCATGAACGTCGTTATCTTTATCGGATGCAGGCATGGTTGCGAGTTTGTTTATGGTGTGGGGTTTCCTCAAAACAAAAGACGAAGTGGGCGATGATGTAGGTATCAAGGTAGTAGATATTGAAGGGTCGGTAGTAATGGCGGGGCAGATGCAAGTTTGTAAGCGACTTTTGCGCCTGGTTACTTGGTGAGGGGTGGATGTTGTATGAGACGAGATATGTAAAGGGAACAAGGTCAACAGAAAGAGAGGCGAGGAAAACTGATGGACGAATAAGCCAGGCAGAGGTGGAAAGTGCTGATTAAAAGCTGAGAAATTAATGCACGGTAAAGCAAACAGTAGAGACCGTTTAGGTTGAGTTGGTTCCTGAGGTGGCTGAAACAAGATAATTTGGTGGGGCAGAAGCGCTGATCGTTGCAACTGTATCGCTATGATATCAGCAATCACACCACGGAACACATGAGAGAATTGATCAGACAATTGCTCTGATGGTTTGTCTGAGGCTTTAAATATCAATAAAAACGCTCAATTGACCCGGTGAAAAGTCCAACAAAGAAAGGACGCATCTGTCTTATACCTGCATGTATCAGGTAGACTAGACATGTGCTGATAAAGACATCAACCATCGAGTTTATTACCCGTCCCTCCATTATCTTCTTCGACCATCACATCCCAAATCCGCACACTTGCATCCTCCTCAGATCCAGTGACAAGCGAACATGTCATAAACCCTGTACCTCTTGTGCCTAACTAGAGCATCCCACGTTTCTACATCCCTTGTCGGATGCTTTCCCTCCCATCGTCGACCACAAATGCAATGTGATGCAATGGCCTTGCGCGCTGTCGCCGTCGCATTCCCGCGCTTTCGAGCAGCTTGCGTAAGGACAAGGCCGCACATCCGCTCCAACGCAGGGAGACTTGCATTCTTGAGGCCCTCGCCAGGCTGCATACGACCCTTGCATGTTGCGCCTTTTCTCATGCCGCCGTTGCTGTTCACTGGCCTGTTCGTAGGATTGTGGTGTTGGAAGTGTGCAATGATGGTCTTGTTCCAGAATACCATTATCTACAATCCATTCTTACCGCCTAATGCGCGGCGTATGACCATTGATGAGGTTTCCCGTGACTGTGGACGTCTGAAGTGGAGGGAAGAGAGAATCAAGTCACTGGATGGCACTGAGATTGCTTTGTGTGTAGCAGATGTGCCGTCAGTACCTGAACCAAGTCCTGCCAAGACCAAGACCCCCATTTATGTTCTCTACTTTCAAGGTTGGCCAATATCGTTAATCGTATATCTTATGGTAGCTTACCAAAGACCCCAGGAAATGCATCGTCGCTACCACCCAGACTGCCAGATCTTTCCTGGATAATGCGTCGAGCTCACGAGAGCGAACCGTCAATCCACTACACCATGGTGTGTCTGAGTTACCGAGGCTTCTGGACGTCTCATGATCGACCTTCAGAACCAGGAATAGACCTAGATTCACAGGCAGCGTTACAATGGATAGCTCGATTACACGAGAGCACGTCGGAGAAAGGCGACGGAGCAAAGCCGATAGTACTCCTCTGGGGGCAGAGCATTGGCTGTGGTTTTGCGACGAACCTAGCTGCCAAAGGCGAATTCCCTCACAATCTAACAATAGGTGGTCTCATACTCGAAACACCATTCACAAACGTTCGAGCTATGCTTCAAGCGTTGTACCCACAGACCTGGCTTCCCTACCAATATCTTTGGCCATTTCTCCGAAACCACTTGGACAGCTGGGCCAACCTCGGCATGATAGCCAAGAGGTTTCCGGAGACGCCGCCCGGCATATTCATCGTGGAAGCTGGGAAGGATGAGCTTGTGCCTGCCAATCACGGCGAGGAGCTGTTCCAGCGATGTCAACGGGTCGGACTTCCGGTGGAGCGACAAAAGGTACGCGGGGCACTGCACAATGAAGCCATGGTGAGAGTAGCGGGCAAACAAGCACTTGCGCACTCCATCGTCACGGCTGTTACACAGGCACGCCGGCATGAGAGGTGAGAAAGGGGAAAGCTTCGAATACTATAGGGAAGGAAGGAATTGGCTTGAAACTGATCAGTCGGAGGGGCGAGTAACGTCGTCTCAAATTCTTCTGGCGTGAATTCGGGACATGTCGGCCATCTGCAGTCGTGGATACACAGGGATGTACAGTGTGTGGCTGCCATATGCCGTCACGCTCAAGGAACCGATCCCGTATAACGGGAAATGTTACAGTCGATGCCCTCAAATCTCATCCCAGACTTGAACTAAAAAGTCACTAAAACCCAGCAGACTGTACCGAGTGTGGAGGTGTTGGGAGAGCCATGCCTGGTACCTTACCTTGGTTCCCCTTGCTAAATCATACCCACGGACCATGGAACAAGGCTAAATGGCCCACTATCAATTAAAAAAGCATGGGGTTAAATAGGGAAAAAGTTGTTTGCGGTTGAGAGCGTGCTCGGAGGCGAGAAGCCATGATGTGAAGTCGTGAGGATTAGATAGATGGCTGAAAGCTTCAGCAGCCATACATGAGTGAATCATCTTGATACGAGTCTTAATTGAAGCCAATTGAATCTACTAAAGCTTACGATTCGAATGATGCAAAAAATGACGAGGCTCGGCCAATTTTCCAGGGCCTTGCAGCTCCATCATTGAGCATGCGTTATCATGCAGTCCCATGAGCTTGAGGGCTTCTGCCTTGAGAGCCCCACTTTTGTTAATTGCAGAGGCGAACTGGCGGACCATGACACCCTTCGCCCGCTGCAATTCGTTACGTACTGTGTACAAAGGCGTTGAAGCTTCAATTAAAAAGGCATAAGTCAAACTCACTAACAGGGCCCCCTTACTTATTCAGTCTATGCTTTGCTTCGTTTCGTCCCAGCCCCTTTTCTTTGTGACTCCGATCCCTGGACATCCCCTGTAAAGTTCCAACGACAGACGCCTGGAGTCAATTAAGATGCCTAGTTAAGAGTCACGTGCATACGTGCTAGTATCGCGGTACCCCCCTACGCGTAAACTCACCAGCATGCGCGTCGGGCTACGACTTATCACCAAGACCAAACAAGGGATGACTCGCCTTCATGCAATGGATGATTAGAGATGATCTATTAGCGGGGGTACCTCTACATCAGGCAGCCCATGGTCGCACGGGGCAAGCCTCGCAGGTTATAAAGATGCTGTCTTTTCTCCCATTCTGTAGCCTTTTCCTCGTATCCTGAGACGAATCAGAAGAGTGGCCTTGTAAAAAATCACTATTTGAACCTAAGGTAGGTTTCAATCTTTATCCGAGGCGATCTTCTTCCGGCGTTTTCATCATCATCGCCTGCCTCATTCTTTTCATTGTTGCCTCGTTCCATCTCTGCCTGCTCTGCCACCCACCACGTTGTCGGCCAGCAAGTACAAAAGCAACGGACAATCCTATCGTTTTAATAATACAAAAATTCGACTTTTGTTCGGAATCTCCTTCACAACCCATCAATATGTTTTCTACTTCTAGACGACACGAGAGCTCGACCAAAAGCTTCTCAAAAGGCCACAAGGCAAGCAAGTCCAGTGCTTCATTTAGCAAAGATAGTGGTATCTCCAAGCGAAAACATGAGTCTCGCCACTCTCGTCGACCAACCATGACTTCCATGACTAGCACCAGTGGTGATACTACGATGGGAGAGTAAGTTTATCACCATCGTCCATCCCCATGACAATTTCTTACAAACATTAGCAACATGGCTTCTCCTATTGTCACTCTTGTCGTCGGTAGTGAACAACGTCTCTTTGCCGCCCATGAAGATGTTCTCTCCAACAGCCCCTTCTTCAACCACGCTCTACGAAATGGATACATGGACGCCGCCAGCAAACGCATCTCGCTTCCCGACGAAGAGCCAGAGATCTTTAGTTCTGTTCTCGAGTTCTTGTACAAGGGTGACTACACACCTCGTCTCGTTCACAACAAGCGTCGAAACTCTTATGAACTCGAAGCGGCGAGTGAAGAACAACGTGCTGCTGTTGAGAGCACTGTCTATCATCGAAGCATCGACGGCGATCTTCTCAAGGACACCGTCATCTATTGTGCAGCCGAGAAGTATGGTCTCGACGAGCTCAAGAAGATATCGCTGCGAAAACAAGGACTCCGTATGTTTTCTTCTCCTCACGTTTGTATTCTCTTGCTTACAAGTATTCATAGAATCTGGAATCCAGTGCAGCACTATTCTGGCATCAGCCAGATATGCCTACGCCAATACTCCTGACACAGACTCTAAACTCAGAGCTCACTACCTCGCTCTTATCATTCGCTCTCGCAGCACCTTTAAGAGAAGTGGAACTATGCAACTCGAGATGTACAACGGCGGCACTCAACTGTTCTTTGATCTTTTTGTCGCTCTCTGCAACCATGTCGATGACATCTCGACTGCACAGTGAGTTTCGGCCTTATTGTTGACCATTGATTTAAACTAACACATCATAGGAACACTCCTCGCTCAAACCGCCACTCCTAATAACGATGCCCTCAACATGTGGCTTTCTGTTCTTTTCTCTCTTTTTTACTTTAATGAAGCATGATATTCCCTGTTTTTTTCCGACATAAGGCGCTGGCTTCACAGGAATGGCCAATACCACAATACTAAAGAGAATACCTGTTTGGAGTTTGGGTGCTGCTTTCTTATTCACGGCGTTTCAACGGCCATAATCTGGCGGCGATATTTCTTTTTGTATGAATACCCTTCTTATCAGCCCCCAGAGGGCTCCTTTTCTTGACGTACGGGGTTTTCGGATACATGATCTCGCTCAAAGCGAGCCAGTTGGGTTGGTTGGTATGTTCCACGATGACTTTTGGATCAAGGACACCAAGATTGTCGTATGTGACGGATGGATGAAAAACTGTATTATTATTCACGACGCTCTTTTGGATGAGCTATTTCAAAAAGAGCGAGCTTTCAAGTAAACTTCACGCTTTGAAACTGCGCCTTGCCTGGTATCGTAAATTGAGTGACAACCAAAAGTTCCCGATAAGCAACAAACTCAACTCAACGTCTAACAAGGTTTATCCAGCGTGCCCAATCACATTGTGGAACATGTGTCACTCTGTTACCTACAACGGAAGAGATCCCCGGAAGTGATTCACGTTGGGGGATAAGGTGCGATCTAAAACAGGTGAGTGAAGGCAAGCGAGCCATATAGACTACAAGCGTGCACTGCGGGGATATCGACGTGTGCGGATTCGACAAAAAAAACCAGCCTAATGATCTCAAAACGCCATCAAAAGTAAACAAATACCTGCAAGTACAGACTTATTTGTAATATATCAACAGTTGGGGGCAGAGAGGCATGAGGTGCAGCTGCGAAACCGCGAGATGCAAGGGTGGTGCACGCTGGTGTGCTTGGCCGTGAATATGGCAAAAAGATAACATCAATAAGCAAGGAGACCAGGTCGACTCAGTTACGAGCTTCGGCTGAAGAAACAAATACAAGTCGTGGGAACTGGTTCATGATTTGTTGACGCAGACATCATCCTGACGATTGTGATATCTATCAACTGTCTACTAGGGTGTTTTCATTGTAGCAATGAAATCCAGACAAACATACTAATCTTTCACGCTTGTCGGATCATGTCTCTCACCCAATAGCTTCCCTCGATAGCCTCACCTCACAGTCCTGTCCCGGGGAAAGCTCCCTTTTTAGACAGCACCACGATGCCTCGTTCCCGTGCGATATAGCCTTTCATAAGATCCTAAGAAGCACATATGTTAGTGACTCATATGTTTGTAAGGCTGTAATGGAGGGGGTGTGAGTAAACATAGTGAATGCCCCAGGCAGGCAATAAAACAAGGCAGCATTTTGGTGACGAGTATATAGTCAAATGACTGCCACGCAGATATGCAAGCAACCACCTTCGTATTCTCAACCAGAAACAACACCGGCTTTGAGAGGCAGTCATCGCCGTGTCAAGTGAAAAAAGATATGATAACGTACCTTGTAAATCATGTTGGCCAGCATGCACTCGACCTCATCCGGATCAACCAAATGACCACTGCCCATACTGATGGCAGCCTGAAACTCGGCTACAGGAATTCTAGTACGACGAACCTGGGCTGCATCTGCCTCTTTTGGTTCATCAAATCCACCAGCAATGAAGACCTTACGTAGCAGGTTACGCAAGGCAATATCTCGGCCTCTCTCAAGGGTCAGGTAAATACGTCGCTTAACAAACTCGGCTTCCCCACGCTGCAGTGCCTGATCAAAGGCCTGTAGGTTGCCAGTCTTGATACAGGTAGCTAGAGGGAGGAAGAGGTCCTGTAGTCGCGGGTAATTCTCAAGGAGGGCTTTGGTGGGAAGGACATGACTAGTGAGGAGACGGCAGGGAATGAGGTAGGTAAGGATTCGTCTGTGACCAAGTCAGTAAATACCGTTGAACGGCAGTGGCCTGTACTCACTCAGATTGCGGGTAAGCATCTTTGTGGCATAATTGCCATGCTTCATTAAGGTGGGATTCCGCCTGGAAGTGATGTTAGATTCGTCCAACCATGAGCAAAATATATGCTGACCTTGATGTAGTTCTCCTCCAAGAAGAGTAAGACACCCTCATAGAATTTAAAGGTCACTCGCTGGGATTTAGGGAACATCTCCAGTGGGGGCATATCTCCCTTGTCGTTGTAAACAGCCAGCGTCTTGAGAATGGTTCTTGACAATGAGGCCGAGTTCAACTTGAAGTACGTCTTGAAGAGGAGATTGATAACAAAGTAGATTCCCCATTTTCGTGATTCTTCAAGTGGTGCTCTGATTGTAATTGTAATCAGCAATAGTGCATTCACTCAAGTGGAAAAAACATACCTGTCGTTCAAACATAGAGAGAAAATACGCTTGAGATGTCCTTCGCAGTCCCTTAACTGAAGTTGTTTGTCTGTTTCAGGATCAAAATCGTCTGATATCAACGAAGCCCCAGGGCCAGTATCAAATGCTTTGGCTCGACGCTCCTCGTCGGATTTAATCGCAAATAACCGCAGGTACTTGCCCACCATGTAGAGAGATGGGATAGTCCACGCTTCGAAACCGTGTGAGTTGTATCCGCGGATGAGTACTGAGGTCAGTTCCTTCCATGCCTCATACACTTTCGTCCATGAAGACTACGTTCTGAATTAGCAGGACTCTGATGACAGGCTCGGCTCCTTACCTTTCCGCTTTCACCCGCTAGAATCTCAGAAACAGCTTTCCAGTATGAAGTGTATACCTCGACCCAACCTGTTGTCTCATCATGATCCAGTTTCCGATTATGAGCTGTGCTAGACTTGATAAAGTGTTTGATGTCGCCTTTGACACTGTGAGAATTCGTGCTACGCCATACAGCCATCAGTCTCTGAGGGTCATCTGCTGGAGGAACGGGCGAGAGGGTTTGGGCAAGTTCATATCCATTGCGCAGTGAGTGCGCCTCGGCGAACTGTTGGAAAGTAGTGTTCATGGTTATTGGTATTAGACACGCGCTGCGTCTTAAGGTGAGAGCTTCAGCCGCAATTAATTCTAAGTATAGACACAAAAATCCGAGAGAAAATAGCGTGTAGTCACTGCAGTAGTTCAACGCAACACCAGTTTCTGAGATGTGCTGGTAGAATGCGAAAGTTGTTGTTAATCAAGTCGACACCAGCCTCATTCTATCGTTGAAGTCACCTTCACTCACGTCCTTCCATCACAACTTCTTTGAGCTTCAGCATTTCTGATTGGTCGTCAGACCCACCTGTCTTGGCTCATGCAGCGCACGTGATGAGCTATCAAAATGGGTACGTGGGGCCAGTCCGACCAATCGCTGTTGGGGCCCAAGCCCTTCAGGAAGCTACGACCCAGTCTCTTGCCCTCTCACCTTCGCACAAAAATTTATCGCTTGGGATCTTTCAACTTCGGTCATCTTCACTAACCTTCGCAGTCGGAATTGACCAACGTCACAGTAAGTCGACAATACAGACTCATACCAAAGGAAATCACTAACCAGCATTACAGATGGGTAAGCAATTTTCTGTTTTATGCGCTCGATGATGTCGCCCGCCGGAGGATAAAGACGACGAAAAAAAAAAACAATTTCGATATTTCTTCAACTCGACTAGGAGGGGAGCGAGGACGAAGGATCATGGCCCTCAGAGACTGCAACAACCTCGATATTCGCTCGCCTGGCTTTCGATTGCCTGTTGAAGCGGGGTCCAGCGAATTTGTGGCACAGAAACCTAGTCTCGAATTTCGGCATAAAGATATCGACCTACCCACACACAGCACGCTTTCGAAATTCGATATTTATCCTCCGGCTCGCGTCATCAGATCAATTAGCATCAGGAACATCAGATACTGACCATGCATTCAGGCCGTCTTCAGGAATACGAGGTCATCGGGCGCCACTTGCCCACCGAGGCTGACCCTACACCCGCCCTCTACCGCATGACCATCTTCGCCCCTAACGAGACGGTCGCTAAGTCCCGATACTGGTACTTCTTGCGCGGTCTCAAGAAGGTCAAGAAGGCCACTGGTGAGATCGTCAGCGTCAAGGTGGTACGTAACAGCAAAAATTCAACTCGACGAAACCAGCGGACCAAGCTAACTTGGATATTGTAGCTCCACGAGAAGCACCCCCTCAAGGTCAAGAACTTCGGTGTCTGGATCCGATACGACTCTCGCTCCGGTACACACAACATGTACAAGGAGTACCGTGAGCTGTCCCGAACAGATGCCATCGAGTCCCTCTACTCCGACATGGCCGCCCGCCACCGTGCCCGCTTCAGGTCCATCCACGTACGTCGAACTCACATGGCAGCCGCACATCCCGCGTCGCACTTACTAACATGACTACCTAGGTCCTCCGCGTCGTCGAGATCGAGAAGACTGAGGACATTAAGCGACCCTACATCCGCCAGCTCACCCAGAAGAACCTGAGCTTCCCCCTCCCCCACCGTATCACCAAGGAGAACACCCAGAAGTTGTTCAGCGCCAAGCGACCTTCCACTTTCGCTTAAATGATTTCGGTTTAGAGGATGGTTAGGCTCTGCGGGTGTTAAACGGGATCATGGAAATATCAACTGACTTTGCTCAATAAAATGGGCAACGAATGAACCAAAAAATTCTGAGCATACAAGATGCTGGCCGGTGTGATGCACAATTGATTGGGTTTATAAAAAAACTAGCAATGACTACCAATTGTGAACTGTTACGACGATTCGCCTGTTCCGCTGCCTCCTCCTGGAGATGTCTCCATTTGTGTATCGTTGAAAAACTCTGTCCAGTATGACCACTCCATAGGCACGCCTTGCTCCAATCCCATTCCAAAGTCGAGATTCAACACTTCTGGTGGGTCGAACAGTATTGATGGATTCATACTGCTTGTGTCGTACTGTTGCGTCAGGCCTGGTCCAGACACCGGGATGTCTGTCATCTGTTGCGTCGGATTGAACTGTAGCTGTTGAGGCATATCCATGGCTGGGTGCATGAAAGACGCTGGGTTCAGGTTCAAGCTGCCGTTCAGGTCCATTCGCTTCAGCAGCGCTTCAGTTCTCGCAGCTCTTGCTTTCTTCAATAACTTCTTGATAGGCCGCCAAAGCGAACCTTTGGCTGTGTCGGCGATGTGTTCGCGTGATGAAGGAAAGGTTCTCTCGACAACAACCCAGGCCTTTTCCACCAACTCCCCCTCAGTTTGCACGCAAAGTTCAGCCAACGCAACTGCCAAAGGATGCCACTGCACATATGTGTCTGACCACCAAGCGTAGCGGTCCTGCCATTGGCTCTTTGTCATGCGCTCACGCAGCTCGATGATAGATATCGCCGTACGTAGCATAGTTTCTTTTGATACACGAGGTCGGTCGGGGGCCGGTCCTCCATTGAACGGATACTGTATGTTCAACCAAAGTTTGAGAATAACAATACGGGCGATCTCGGATGCGTAAAGAGAAGGAAGATGAGAGGGTCGGGCAGTATTGATGAAGGTGTTTTCCAGTCGACGTATGTGAGATATGAGCTGATCTTCTGTATATAAAAAGTGCTCGGGTTCGCCTTTTGAACTGTACTGTGGGTGTGACATGAAGCCAAAGATGCCCGAACACATGGCTGTGCACATGCAGACGACGTTATCTGCAGGCGTCGCCTTGGGGATCAGTGGCCCTGGTGAATCAGGACCAAAGTCGGCATCGTCGATCGGCGTAGGTTCTGCGGTATCCCAACTTGATCGACCAAGCGTCGATTCCGAACCTCTATCTTCGGAGCCGCGGATATCGACAACAACAATGAAATGCCATAAACGTCTTCTCATCTCAGCCACAAACGGTGTGAAACGGTGACCGTCACCGTCCTTGTGGAGATTTATGCCCTGAGCGATCCGGACAACGAGTGATGTGAGAACCCACGATGTCCGGTCGTGTAGATGCACACGCATCATGCTAGCGTAAAGCGTCAGGGCTTGCAGAGTTTCGAGCTTAGTAGAACTAAGGTAATCAGCCTCAGCAAGCGCTCGTTCCACAGTCACGCGGTATCGTTTTGTGACTACCTCCTTGCTCTCTCCTAGCTGCTTGAAACAGGCTTCTGGTGTTAGACAAGCAGCTGCGCAGAAGTATATAGCAAATATGATGGCGTTGATCTCTGGAGTGAACCGATGTGTCGTTGGTGACTCTATGTATGCTTGAAAATGTCTGCTGATGGTTGGACGATGCAGGATCTTCATGAGAGGGTCGACGTTGCGCGAGTAAATTGTCCAGAGCCGTATCATCATATTCGGATGAGGATGTGTCAATGGTTGTCGCGAGCTGTAGTTCGAGTTTCCAAGCAAGTAGCCAGATGGAGCTGATGAATGTATATCCACAGACTCTGGGCTCTCACCCTCTTCATCATCGTCATCCTCCTCAGATGGCTGGTTCAACGCTTGTCGAATGCCCTCAACCTCAGCACACAAGTGTACCCAGAAACCCGAGCTGAGATACTGCTCGCTAACTTCTGCGTTGGCAGCTTGCGCCGCGGCAGCCTGAGACTCATCACAGCGATCGTTCAAAGTGGCAGTCATGGACGTTATCTCAGGTTGCAAACTGGTATTCTCCTCCTCATCCAACTGCTTCAGCTTGGCGGGGTCAGCCTGATTGACGATGTTTTCAAGACGGCTGATCCTATCGAGAAGTTCACTTTGACGCGGTCTTGGCGCACGCCTAGTCGGTTTTCTCGAAGGAAATACACAGTCGAGCCCGAACCGAGAACATTGACCGCAAAATGGTTGTATCTTGTCGCATTTTATCTTGCGCGTGCGACAATTAGAGCAACTGAGTACTTTGGCCGTCCGGCCTTCGCGGGTACTCATTTTGAGCAGATGAGCTGATGTGAGCGACACAGCCAGTAAGGTAACTAGGTAAGCTTTCTAACGTTCAACGGTTTGTGAAAAAGAGTCACCGCTCTTTGACAATTTGGGATGAGATGATCTCGCCGTTGGGGCTCATAGAGTTTAATAAAGACAGACTTCAACGAAATGAAGTGCCGGGAAACAGCCCCACCCCATGTCAATTTATTAGGTAGTGACGTCTCGATTTTTGGGGGTTGACTTTGCGTCCAAATCGATCCTACTCGGGTGGTATCTGTCGTTACCTGGCTGTGCCTTTGTCTTGTGCCTATTAACTTTCAGACATGTGAAGGATTCACTCCTAGGGCTGAAGCTAGCCTCATTTAATCATTTTTTGTATTTTTTTCAAGGGTCTCTGGCTCACTAAAGCATTTGTTAGTTATCGTTCATCTACGAAATTTAATGCTAGAACTGTAGGGTACTTTATGGAACTTTTGTACTAACGTCCCTAACCTTCGTAAGTGCTGATTGATGTATTTGTCCGACTCATGGAGTAAAAGCAGGTTCGTGACTCACTGGGTACCTTTTTGTAGAGACGACTTCGGAGACACAGCAGTATAAAAGGTAAACGAAGTATTGGGCTTCTCTAATTTATAGACGACCTCAATCAATCACCTGCATTCAGTTACTTTCACGTATTTTGCATCTCGCGCTCACTTTACCCTACAACAACAATGGCAATGGATCCAGTCGAAAAGCCACCTCTTGACTATGTCAAAGTCAAGACGACACTCCCCGTCTATCCTCTTCCTCCCAATAGCGAACGGAAGCCATTCCAGACAAAACGTTTGACGATGCGGCCCATGACACAGGACGACTTTAAGCATGTCCGTGCTGTTCGAACAGAACCCGAAGGCATGATCTGGTCAACACAAGGTCGCCCTGATATAGAGATGGAAGAAACACAAAAGAGTCTCGATCGTCGTCTACCTCCAAACGATGTCAAGGGCTACGACTGGCTCATCTACCTCACCGAGACTGGCGAGTTCGTCGGACTAGGAGGTTCCTGCGTGTGGTCGGGTGAACTTGGCTGGCCAGCTATAGGATATCAATTCTTAAAGGTGAATTGGGGCAAGGGTTACGCTTCCGAGTTTGTCAAAGGCTACCTTGACCACTGGTGGTCGTTGCCAAGGACTGAGGTTGAAATCGAGGTGGATAAGAACACCACCCTAGGTGATAGTGAGATTCAAGACGAGTGTATCTCAGCCGTCACAGTAGGAGATCACGCTGCCAGCCAACATGTCCTCAAGAAGTGTGGGATGGAGTTTGCATCGTCATGGACAGAAACCGATGGCAAGGGCTTCTCCGAGGGAATTATCCTGCATGGTTTTTTTGCGCGCAAGGGAAAAGTTGGTAACTCGCTGTAAGTCGACGACCGAAAAGGGCTATATAATACCCTTATTGACCAATCGGCCTCGAACCGATCGGATGTTAATGAGTTGATCGGCCGCAATCGGACATTTTAGAAGTCCGTGATAGTTTCCAGTCCGGATGCGTTCCACTTTTTGATCTGGCTATAGTGAAACAATAATTCAAACAAGAGGCTATAGATTCTAGGAAGGTCTATTTTGTCAAGCAATTATACTTCTATATAGTCGTCATTGTATAAAGAGGTTAAACCACCCTGTGTTGTGATTGTTTGATTCTCTAGTACATCAGCCCACAAAGTGAATATATATACGAATTCATTAGTTTAAAAAAACTCTCCAATACCGTAATGCCGGTGTCAATCCCTCTCCCATCTCTTCTGGCCTCGGCCACAGGCATCGCAGGCTCAGCTTGGGCTTCAGGTGAGACCCATGCCTAAATCCCATCTCACATATACCCATACTCATGACAATCAACAGGCTTCATAGCTTCTCTTTCTCTTGCCGGCGTTCCAGGTGCTCTCCAACTCTCAGCACCATCCAGCACGATCGTATGGCACCAACTCTTTAGCCGCGGTTTCGCCCTTATGCCCAAGTTCGCTGTAACTACAACTGCAGTCTATCTCTACGCCGCATATACAGCCCAGAAACAAGGTCGTTCTTGGAAGGGCTTGCTGGTCGGCGCAGTTTCGACAGTCTCCATTATTCCATTCACAGTTCTCTTTATGAGCTCGACAAACGAGCTCTTGTTGAAGGCAGTAGCCGGGACTTTGGAGGCTTCGTCGGAGGATGTGGCCAAGTTGATCGGAAGATGGGAATTTTTGAATCTGGTGCGAAGCTTGATCCCCTTGACTGGAGCTGCTGCTGGCTTCTCATCAGTATTTTCGTCGCTATAGAAACATGAGAAAGAGGGGGCTTGAGTCTGAAATAACACGTCGCTGCGCTTCTGAGAATGATACGGACTTAATGCTAGTTTGTCCATTCGTGTCGCTGTTCCGGCTCACAATACCCTCAAATGCAATCATTCTTCCACCCCTGATAGACTCCCTTCCACTTTAGTGCTTCTTTTCAAACTCCCGAAGAAGTTTGTGGCACTTTCTCAAGTTCATCTTGGGCTCCCATGTGTTCTCCTTGCTGGAGTACCCCTTCCATTTGACCAGGTAAAGATGCACGCCAGTCGGCTTATCAACACCGGAATCCAGAATCTTTTCAACCTCCCATTCCATCTTAGACTCGGCATCAGTCGTCTTGGTCCCAGCAGAAATACGACCGGATCTTCTCTTTGCGGGACTGTTGGCTCGTGGAATCTGAACAGTCACGGCTCTCTTTTTCTTGGGAGGGCGTCCAGGGCCTCGCTTCGCTGGGGCTTTTGATGGCTTGAGATCTTCCTCGTTGTGTGGAGGAGCAATGGAGGCCACTCTCTGTGAGCGTCGAGAAGGCATATCTCCCTCTGCCTCAGCACGACGCCGGCGCTTGGGCGGACGGCCAGCCTTTCTCTTCGGGGGCTCAACAGGAACCTCCTCTTCCGACGAATGGGACTGTTCTGCAGGCGCGATGTTCTCTATATCATCGTCAAGCGAAGGGCTCCTAGACTCCTCGCTTTTTCTATCGTATCCCACGATGTCAGATTCAATGTTCACGAGAGGCTGATCATCCTCGATGCTCTCCTGAAGGCTGATGGTTATAAAGATTAGCATAGTGCGCCTTTAAGGAAAGTATCAGTACCTACTCGTCTGATTCTCCCAGTGGCGACTTATCGCGAGCATAGAAAACAGTGGGTGTACCCTTAGGAACAGACATTTTGCTGAATGGTAAAGGCGAGGACAGGGGAGAAGATAGGAGAAATAAGCTTGCTTTGATGTCAGGGCTTGATTGCGAGGACGCTCTTGTGAGATAACAAACAGGTCGTTGCTGGTATCGCACAGTTGAACCTAACGAGCGTTAGCTCTCTAAAACTTGGGAAGGAAATTCACCTTGATCACTAACAAATATGTGAGTACGAATAAACGCCTTTGTTTGGATCTTGGTGCGCGAACTTGAAGATGGAGGAGATATACAATGTTGTGTGAAAGGCAGAGAATGTAATGAAGTGTTTTGCAGATGGCAACTGCTTGGTGATGCTAAAGCAGTGCAAATTGTTAGAATAGAAACGTGATTGCGGAGTGTAAAACAATAGAGTGAAGGCAATAAAGGGTAGAGGAGGGAGGTCACAGGTAGACCTGCCGCTTGTGTTAAGATGGAGTGAGCTGATGTGCGATATACTAGAAAGAGCTTGGTGATTGAGGTGGCTCTTAAGGTGTTTATTTTCCAGAGGCAGTGGACGAATCTGCCTGCTTGCCTTGTCATAAATCAATACCGTGATTAATATTAAACCAGGTTTGTTGTTGAAGACAGCCACAAAAAAGCATACTAGTTCGCCAGACACCAACGATTTTCTTTGTCCTCATCAATCTACAGGGTTCAGTTGATTTATTTACCATGAACTCATGAGACAAGATGCGTTTTCAGCCTCACTAGACAGTTCATGAAAGAAAGTATCAGTCATTAATCAACTCATTCAATTTCCTCCACTTCATCGTCTTTGAGTTCCCTGTAGCGCCCCTCCCTCATGGCAGCCTCCACCGGATTCTGAATATCGACAACGCCTGTGTTTTTCAATCTGCGAATCGGTTAGTCACTTCACAAAGACGCCACTTCGGGTGTAATCATACCTCTCAAACAATACAAAGAGTCTTTCAGCTTCTCGTTCCTTTTCCTCTTCTGTCATTTCAGGCTCGTCAACGGGCCTCTCTGCATCAACGTGCTGACCAGTAACAGGGTTAACTGGTTTCTGTGAAACAGGATCTGAAGCTGAAGGAGGGATAGGTATGTTGTTTTGGAAAAGGAACCCTGATGCAAAGCCGTAGCCGACATTCTCCACAAACTTGTTGGCATCATTTTCTGAGAGGTCGTAAAGGAGGTGCTGGATGACGGTTCCGACGGACGGAGCCAAAGGATTGTTGAAGTTTTGAAGTAGCTTGGCAGACAATGCATCTCCCTTACCAAGGACTTCTTTCCGATCCTCCTCAGTGGGTAGAAGCTTCTCTCGTACATACTTCTTACTGGAGTCAGGGGCATGCTTGTACATACTGCTTATGACACCAACCAGTGGTGAAACAGTAGCGTCCAGTTGATCATCAGGAACATTCTTCATTGCGGCATCCAGAATACTGATTAGTCGAGATACCACCTTTTCGGGATCGTCCTCTGGGTGGACGGACTTTTGACAATCTGGCGATCCTACGTCAAGGTTGGCAAGGGCGTTGATTATGAATCCGACAGGTGGGTCAAGCGGCTTTGTCTGTGAAATGTCTTGCTTGAGAAGCAAAGCTACCAAGTGTGGTATCGCTGGGGTGAATGAAGACGAATTGTCGGGACAGTAATGGGCGACGTTAAACAGGAGCTTGGCGCTTTCAACCAGTGCCATTTCTTGCATTGTGTCACTTTTGGCCTTTGGTTCCTTTGCATGCCGAGCAAGGTTCTCAGCGATGCGATCCGCCAACTTCTCGTCATCGATGAGTTTCTTCAAATCAACTTTGGTGCCGTAAGTAGACAAGAACAAGATACGAGAGTTGAGGAACTCGTCGTCAAAACTACCACCATTGAGCCCCTGGCAGGCATTAGGAGCGAAGCCCTTGTTGACAAATATCTCCCGAGTGATGGGCTTGAGCACCATAGCGTTGGCCAGCACTCGCCGTGCGGCATCAGCGCTCTTAGTAGATGGCTTGTCATAAGCATGTCGAAGGAGCGTAGAAACGCCCTGTTAAATGGTCAGCGATATGGCAAGACCACATTCAGTCCTCTGCGGGGAGGACAGGGGGTTTTACGGACCTCTTCTGTGTAGAGGGGATCAGCGTTTTCAGGATCTCGAGTGAGTACTTTTAGTTGGTCCAAAGCTGCAGCGCGATCTAACATTGACATTAGCAGGGTTTCGTCCGTTTCTTTCGAGGTACACACCATCTGGGAGATATAGCTCCTCATTAAGATCTTCACTGAGGTCATTGATCAGTTCCTTGATGTACTCGAGCTTGTCTGTCCCCGTGGGCAAGCCAGCAGGTGGAAGAGTGGCCATTGTTAATGTTGTGAAGATATCTTGCACAACGTATGCGCTCCCAGTGATGTTGTTTAAGTGTGGTTTGAGATGAGCGGGGAGAGGATGGATGGTATGAATTTCACTTGAGCCACTAACAAGCGGTAGGAGGTCGGTAGGTTAGTGAGCATTGTTAGTTGGACACCTGGGACAGTCGAGCACGGGTAAGAAACAGGTCTGAGAGGTAAAGAGTCTAGTACCTCGATTCATTTTAAATATATACACCATCACTGGTTCCTTCTTTACAGGTAGCTGAGCTTCAAAATGGGAGGTGCAGACAGACAATATTGACTGCCATTCTGTCCTCTCCAATTCGAAGTACCAGAGTTACAGGTACATGCAATTGCCACGATAGCGCCCGTGCTGGAACTGTAGCGGGTACAAATGGGTCTTGCTTACCTAAAATCTCAGATACAGAACAACAAAGTAACAGAAAGTCGACCTTTGTATAATTTTTTGGCATACATACTAGGTAGCCCGGTAATTATGTCAATTGATTTTTCTTGTTCTAAAATCCCATAAACTAGTCTAATAATTCCGTCTCTTATGCTCTCAGCACGTTTTCTGGTAGGTAGTCACTGAGAACTTAAAGTACGGAGTGCCAAAGATATTCGGTAGTACGTACTGTCTTAATTCGGAGCCCCTACTATGGAAGGCACGGACCCCGGCCTACAGTTACTAAAGTTTTAATTGAATCGCGCTTTTTGACGTGCTAAATCGCGTTCGTCTCGCGCGTTGGCCCGGAGAACAGAAGCGCGGACCTGTCAAGCATTTCCATACTTGACCTTACCCATATTCATGTACTTCCTCATTATGGATTCTGGCTACTGCTAACTCGGACCTCGAAGCTGCGCATACCACCAGCTAATAAAAACATACGCTCTCTTTTCTTCCAGCCCTTTCAATTCATTGAGATTGTCGAGTAGCCATATCCAATTGTTTCGTTTCGTTTGTTTTAGTCGCCGATAATAAACAGTCATATGCGCTTTTCGCGGTTCTTCGGCCAAACTACTGCTGTCTAGATCGCCGAAGCTGCCTGGCAGCCATGGCATCTTCAGCCCAGGCCTCCACCTCCCTCGAAGAACTTCCAACCCGACCTCCAACTCCTCCGCGAGAGTCCCTCATAGACAAGGCAGATCCCATGAAGGCCTCCGCCAATCGCCCATTCGACCCAAGACTGAGCCTTCAGACACCGCCAGGTGCTAATACCCCTACGTCGACCGCGGCAACCCCTTCGGGTTCGACTTCGAGACGGTCGAGGAAGAAGGTCGAATGGTCAAGCCATACCGAATACAAAGATCCTCCTGATCCTGAAGCCTCAAGATTCTTCAAGTCATCACCCATCACCACACCTTCTGCCGCCTCCTCGAGGCCCATCAAGGGTATCCTCAAGCCGTCGCCGTCTCCGAATCCTCTGGCATCCTCCCTCAATGGTCAGCCCAACGGCCTATCGCACCAAGCTAGTATCGCCGAAATGTTGGACTCGACTATAAAACAGCTCGCTGGTCCCGATCGAGACTCACGACTCGACGCTTATATGATGCTCTCTCGTGCGCTCAAGGCATCCAACAACTTGCCTGATAGAGTTGCTCTGCAAGGGAAGATGAGCCTGTTCATGTCTTTTATCGAGCGCGACGTTAAAGCAAAGAACGAGAAAGGAACGGCCGACTCTTCTCTCGTCAACCATGCCCTCAACCTTTTAACAACCTTTTTGCATTTTCCCGCCATCGCATCGACTCTTACATCCGACTTTGGCGTCTTCATAATCGACCACTGCATTCGATGTTTTTCTGACCCAGCCATCCCGAAAGATCTGGCACGCCATCTCATGCAAGTAGCTGCTTTCCAGTCATTCTCTTCCAAAGTCATGTCTTCTGATCGAGTTGGCCGGTTAATCACGTCCTTGCACAATATCGAAAATCACTTGACTGGAAAGAGTATCATTATGGGTCGAATTCAGATATACAAAAGACTCATAAAACAATCTAGAGTCCACATGGCCGTTTACACAGACTGGCTAAAGGATATGTTTACAGACATGCTCAGCACAGTTCGAGATATCAGAGCTCAAGCCATCAGTCTGGGAACAGAAGCAGGTTTTGCGCTACGAAACGAGAAGAATGTGATGCGCAAGGTGACAGAAATTCTCCAATCACCAGACGGCAAGACAACCTATATTCAGTTCTACATCCGCAAGCTTGAGGAAATGTTCAAGGAAAAGGAAACCGCATCTATAGTTCCGCAGATATGGAGTGTTGTGACGTTTTATCTACAATGTCCTATCAGCCGATGGGTGCACTTTGGACCGTGGTTCAAGCTTGCACAGGACTCCTTCAACGCGGCCGATTTACATACCAAGCAGGAGGCCAACTACGCATGGAACAAATATGTCTATCTATCCATCACCAACAGTAAAATGGTGGCCAAATCTCTGGCTCCTCTCGCACAGCCTTTGACAAGTCAATTGCGCCGCAAAATCACATCGAAGCAATCGGAAGAGGCATTGAAGCTGCGAAGAACCGTCTTGGGCGGTGTCTGTAACCTCTACTACTACGCCTTCCGGCCTAATAACGATATGTCGTGGACTGACTCAGCCTGGGATCTCGCCCTTCAGCCTCTTATGGGACAACTTCTTAGTCTCGATGGTACGAGTGAGCCGCTCGCGGATTCAGTAACCCAAGCGTCGCGCATCGTGGCCGGACTATTAGATGTCTCTACCCCAAGAGTTTGGAAAGACGATCGTATTAGAGACACTGCCTTAATAAGCCCCGAAGAGCTGCCTTCGATCGATTCAAGGTGGACTCGCCGAAATTCGGAGAGAGTATTTGGTCTTGTTAGTCCAATTTTGAAGAGAAAATTCACTGATTTAGCCAATCCTGAAAGTTTGACCTACAGGCTTTGGCAAGCATTCGTTGGGTCCATCGCTGTCGCCTCGGCAAAGGATATCAAGGTGGCAGATGAGACCGCTCGTTTCATAGCACATTCTTTCGATTTGCTATCCGATATCTGGACCAAGGGAATACCCGAGGAATCCGAGTCCTCTGGCACAAAATTTCTTTCCAGCGTCCAGCACTATGTCGAAATCCTCGTTCGCAATCTTGGCCTGCTTTCGTTCACGGAAAAGAAACTATCTATGTCTGCTACTAATACGTTTGAGCCTACTGCGACACCATCAACCCGCCTCGACCGAACCGACAAGTCAAACGGCGTCGTTCAAACTCCACTGCTACATCTCTTCTCGATGCTCAGCTCCAAGCCTCAAAGAGTAGCCGACGACGACGACCTTGCCGAGTGCTTCCTTTCTATCTTTGCGCCATTCTTTCATGACAAGCCTACTAGAACTCGTATCGAACTCGCGCGGGAAATGCTTCGCCTTCTGCCGCGGGACGCTCTTTCGCCTTACGGCCCCTGGATTCTCGCCGCTCGGAACATCGGCTCCCTTTTGGATCAGAACACAGTCCCATCTAGCTCCCACCCACCTAGCAGCGACAAACTACTCGGACCCGAATACCGAGAAATCGTCTCCCTCCTGGAACGAGGACTTGTTTCGCACCCCAATCTGCCAGAAGAACGGTGGTTCTCTCTTTTCGACCTTTTATCGAATCACATTGTTCAAGAGTGTGGAGATGCTGGCCGAGCACTTGGTCTTATTGAGCCACTGGCAAAGATTGTTACTGACAACTTCTTCGAAGGGTCTGACAGATCAAATGGAATGGCTTTGTCGGTAGCAATCGCGCTATTCGTTGCTGCAAAGTTGCCCCGTGATCGCCAGGCTGTCGAGGCTGCTAGACGACGACTTTGGGGTGCACCTCCAACTGCATCACGATCATCCTCATTCGATCCATTCCAGTATCTTTACCAGCTGCAAAGCCAAAGCATGAAATTCTTTTATGACAACGAGACTGAGGGTGTAGACGAAAAAATGGTGGCTTATTTCAAGGCCCTCGACACCTTTACCGCCACTTCCTTTTCACAAAACGGCATCAAAACTCTACCGAAGCTCCAACTAGGGATTTCTCATTGGATCCAGGATGAAAAGGCGCACAAAAGTTTGCGCAGCGGGTCTCCTGTTTCTGAACCAGTAAGTCTCATGGTAACATCACTGTACAGCTACTAATTACGTATAGCTACGAACTCTCTGGGACAACATCTGCGCTCAACTTTTGACCCTTGGCCGACTGGAAAAGAAGGATCTTGACACAATCGAGCCACTTATTTCTTCTGCTTTCAGGAGTAAACATCGCCACATCGTGAACAAGATGGCAGAGACGTGGAACGCTTTGGTGAAGGATGAGGAGAGCTTGGACTGCTCTGAGAGTCTCAAGTCAATAATAGCCTCTCTTCGTCCGACCGTTGATGTTCTTTATCCTGGCATGGAAGAGTCCATTGGTGACTTTGGAGCTCAGGTTCAGTCGTTCGTGGACTCGCAAGATGACCTGAGTTTCGTGGCGCTCTCATCGGCCAAGTCTACCGGACCAGATGTCGAGAAAGAAGTTTCACCAGCACCGTCTATGACACCAATAGGCATGAGAGGTCCACTAACACGGAAGCGCCGCAGAGATGCTACTCCTGAGTCGGTGAAGACAAGATCATCCAAACGAACAACCACCCCTCGTCTCCGCCATGACAACTCTCAGATTCAATTTGCCCCAATTGTTTCATCGCCACTGGTTGGAGAGTCCCAGCACCTCACAGAGAGGCAGTTGGAAGTTCGCCAACGGCAAGAGGAGAATGCAGGCCTCTATTCTGACATTCGAACCAGTCCCCGGCCAAGATCGCAGGCTGCTACTGAGGAGAAGCCCAAAGATTCCGAGGCTCACAAACCTAGAAATCTCGAGACTACCCCTGAACGAAAAACATCATACGACGAGTTCATTACTTCAACACCAACTCCTCGACGGGGCCTGGCCCTGCACATTGAGGGCATCAACGACCCCCCTTCGTCACCCCCGGAGCCGAGACGCAATCCTCTTCTATCTGAAATACAAACTCGATCGAAAGCTAGGGACTCGATGGAGAGTTGGCAATTTTCGTCACCACCAGGATCACCTGCCATTGACCTGCAGGCCGTGGAAACTCAACCAGAAGCAGAAACTCCAACGAACAGCAACTCATCGACTAAGAAGAAGCGCTCTAAGCGACGCGGAAGAAAGTCAGGATCTCCAAAGAAGCATGAAACTATACCCTCTAGTCTTATAGGCCAAGGAGAGATGGAAGATGAGAGCGTGTTACCAGACGCACCCCTGGCGCAGAATATGGAAGAGGCGGGAGAAGACAAAAACAAATCGCCCATCCACAATCAAGTGGAAAGCCCCCAGCAGCCAGAATACCTTCAAGAAACACCGAAATCTGGAGACGATGAGTTTGTGGATGCCCAAACAAGCCCTATCGGTATGAAAAACAACGCAACGCCCATAGTCGCCCAGAAGCAGGCGCCCAGCCAGAACCATGAATCCTCTTTCGCGCTCAGTGAGGGAGACGAGAGCAGCTTCATGAGGTTTGCAGTGGAGTTTGAATCAAGGCCGCGCCATGACCGCGAAGAGTTCGAATCTGTCTCTGTTTCTCCCGAGAATAAGAAGAAGAGTAACAATAGAAAACGTGTGTCTCCGGCAAAGGTTCAGGGCAACACCTCATTTGGAGAAAAACAGGTGATCACCAAACAACCCTCGCCAGCCAACGTTGTTCCCTCTACGCCTGTAGATGCAGGTTCAGAGACCTCCGAACTCCCGTCTACAAATGTCCGAAGAAGCAAGAGGAAGAGGAATCAACATGATCATTCCGTTGAGACTCGCAGCAAAAGGAGACGGTCTACCAACCTGACAGGAGGAGAAAAGCCTGAGGACAGTCAGGCAACGTCTCAGGAACCAAACTCGCCTATACCAACCGTACGACGCTCATCAAGACGAAACGCAGGGTTGAAAGCAAAGGAACTGCGAAATCAAAAGGCTCAGGCGTCACCAACCACGAAAACAAAACGATCGTCCGCGTCCCAAGCGCCACAGACATCAAGTCCCAACGATGTGCGGGATGACGGAGACACGGATGAGGAATTGATGTCACAACTTGTGACAGAGTCCATGGCAGCCTCTCAGAGTCAGGATCTGGATGTCAAAATTCCCGATGCACTTGTTGAAGACTCTATGGAAGTTATGTCAGTCGATGAGGCAGCGGCCACGGACGAGCCTGCCACAGAAGATCGTGAGGGCTCTATGGAAGAGGCCCAAGACATAGTAGCTGAGCAAGGTGAAACAGAGGGAGTCTCAGCTGATGTCAAGTCGGAGTTGATCATGGAGACCTTGCGTGGCGGATTGAAACAACTACAGGGGGCAGCACTATCTCGTGACGAAGTATACCGACTGGAGGATATGTTGATGGATATGAAGAGAGAACTCTTCGAAGCTGAACGAAGAGGAAGACTTTGAGGCATGCATGACTTAGCGACTGAAAGCATTGTTTACCGGGTGTTTGGAGATTTGATTTGGGTTTTGCTTGTACTATATATAATACCTTCCTGTACAGATTTATCTGGCCTAGATGCTGTCGCATAACGTCTCTCAGCGATGCATAACCATAGATATCATTACATAGATGGAGATCAATCAAAGAAATGATTACATGAAAAGTATGTGTCTTGTCAAACATTTGTGAACTCAATCTACAGGCGCACAGCCTAAACATAGATGGCTATTCGTTTATCTAGTTGATCAAGAATGATCTAAGTGGAATAGGATAATGTGGAGGATCGTCCAGGGGACGTCTCGCATTACGTGAACAGATAATCCAAATAATGAGTTCTGTTACTAAATATGTTCTATTTTATGAATAGTAACTCATTCGATCTGTGAAGAGATGTGAGCCTAACAGTATGTTCTATTTTATGTCAAGTTAGCTAAGGCACAGGCAATCATTCTTTGGCTTTGACATTTACTTGGGCTGTTAGTTTCGTTCTCGACTTGGCAATCACTTGTCTTGATATGTGCGTCACACGGCGAAAGATGATAGGAGAGCAATAATTTTAAATCGTTAAAACGCAACGTGAAGGATGAAATTTCTTTTTCATTTCAGACCGTTAAAGCCATCAGTCACCATAGCCTATACGATCTGAAGTGTCCTAACCGGCCAACTATGCAATGAAACACAATTGATTCGTGACTCCGCGGCACCAGTTTCCAGCTCCCATCAGTTCATAAAACATTCCCGCTCTAGTATCGCTTGCCCTCGCGCAGAGTATCGGCGAACTCGTCGAGGGGACTTCGGATGAGCTTGGTCTCCTTCCAGAGGTTGGGGGTGAGGAAACCGTAGGTGTTGGAGACGGCAACGAAAGTAGCCTTGAGGGTGTTCTCGAGGGTCTTGGTGGAACCGGCAGAGGATGTGTAGGCGTCCTCGACACCGGCGAGCTGGAGGAATCGCTTGACAGCGGGGGAGGCAACGAGGCCAGTACCACGGGGGGCGGGGATGAGCTGTATATGTTGTCAGTTTTCTTCACATCTTTTAGGGTAATCGCTTATTCGCTCGGATTGCACGTACACGGACGGTGACGGAACCACACTTTCCGCTCTCCTTGGTGGGCAGAGAGTGGACGGCACCAAGGTTGGTACCCCAGTAACCACGACGGACGGGGATGACGCTGAGCTTAGCGATGATGATGGCGGCACGGATGGCGGTGGCAACCTCCTTGGAGGTCTTGATACCGAGACCGACGTGGCCCTCGGAGTCACCAATGATGACGATGGCCTTGAATCGGGTTCGCTGACCGGCACGGGTCTGCTTCTGGACGGGCTTGATCTACAATTCGAGGAAAAGGACACAAGTTAGCAAAACTATTCCGTCTCGTGTTCGTTTATTCTCGCTGAGCGTCTCGTTCGATCTTCGTTCTTCGGAGATAATCGCAAAAATAGTCGGAGGGGTTTCTTGTTGTTGCGCACCTTCATGACCTCATCCTTGAGCTTGGGCAGGAAGTTGTCGACGATCTGGTACTCCTTGATGGGCAGAGAGTGCAGGTAGATCTCCTCCATGCTGTTGATCTTGCCGGCCTTTACGAGACGACCGAGCTTGGTGACGGGCTGCCACTCCTTCTCCTCGTTCTTACCGCGACCTATTTTCCAAAATCAGAAAATAAACCCCCAAGAATTACCATCGAGACTTGACTTACCACGGCCACGGCCACGACCGCGTCCTCGACCACGGTCACCACCTCGGGAAGCAAAGCCTCCACCGCGAGAAGTTCCTCGGTCAGCCATTGTGTCTGATTGTGTTGATTGAGCTGGGGGGTGGGAGGAAGAAGTTGGGTGCTGCGCAAGAGCAAAGTGTTGGTGTTTGGCGGTTCAATGGTATCTTTTTCGCTGGCGGGGGGCTGGCGCACAACTTTGGAGAATTTAGCGAGCCCTAATGATGGAGCTGCCTGAAACTTTAGGCCAACAATTGCTCTCGTCAAGGTGAGAAAAGGTGGGGTGGGCTCCTCACCCTGTGGCTCACCGAGATTGACAGGGATCTACGTCTCGGTCAGTCGGTCAAAAAAGCCACCCCGCCAACCCGCTTGTCATGACTGATCGGCAAACTTCAACTACAATTAAGATCCTGGTCCGAAATAAACATCACTTCAAGTATCCTACACACTACTAGTAATACATATTAACAATTCCATCAACCAATCGTTTCGTGTATATGACTATACTCAAAAACTATGCAGAGCGGCGGAATACAGAGCGCCTAACAGAAGCCATTTTGTCACTTCCATCGTAGAAAACACAAGTCGTTGCGCAGCAGACTTAAACCATAGAGGGGGGAATGGGGTATGCATGTTCTTCGTACGCGCCTGGCAACTCCAGGCCATCATTAATGAGGGTATCGCAGCTCAACTACCACGTATTCCGACTTGTTCCAGATAAACCACCAGGGTACATTACTCTTGTGCTGTCTTGATGATCAGGTTTTCTGAAGGTTGCACCCGTTGAGCCCACTCGCTGTCATATCAATTAGCGCAATTCATATCGAGATTTGTGAGTGAGGCACTTACGTCCAGCTACCATCGTAGACTTTCCTAGATTCGGGTGATCCAACGCCAGCCTCCTCCAGAGCAGTGTCGATAACGCAGGCTGTCACACCAGTACCGCAACTTGAGACGATAGGATGTTGTGAGTCGACACCCTTCTCAGCAAATAGCTTCTTGAGCTCATCCTTAGGAAGGAAAGCCTTAGTCTTGGGATCCAGCACGGAACTGAAGGGAATGTTGATAGACCCAGGCATGTGACCAGATGAGAGACCTTCGCGGGGCTCGGGAGCTTCACCAGTGAAGCGGTTGTGAGGTCGGGCATCAATGACCTGAACGCCCTCAGCACCCTCCTTGTTGTGGTCTTGAGCAATCTCCTTCACCTGCTCGAAACTTGCGACACTGTCCTCATCCATGCCAGGAATCTGGTAGGGGCGGCACTCGACAGTATAGATCTCTCCTGACTCGGTTGGTAGACCCTGCTCTACCCAGAGCTTGAAGTTGTTTAGCACATGGACCTTGTTGTGACCAAAAACCTTCAATGTCCAGCCCACGCGAGGAGCGCTGAAGATGCCAAGCTCCTTGCTGTCGTAGACAACTACTGTGTCCTCTTTTCGGATTCCGAGTCCGCTCATGGCAGCGGCGAATGTCTTGGGATTGGGAAGCATGTGAGGGTAGGGACTGCGCCTATCAATGTGCTTGTCGAGGTCGAAGAACCGGGCCTTGGGGATTCTCTGCTCGCGAAACGTTTCGATTCCGGATCGCCCGTCATTTGGCATGAACCATGATGCGCAAAGGGGGATAACTCGAGGATCGGTGCTGATCGTTGACGGAGGGTTCTTTTGAAGGGCTTCGTGAAGCTCTTTCGGCGAGACAAGGTATGATGAGAGGTTTCGGCGGTTGATAAGGACAGGTCGGGAAACCTTGGAACTCCATTGGTGAATGCCTGCTCTTGTTGAGCGGCTGAATGCGACGGACGCCATCGTGATTATGACGTGTGTCGAGTTGTGAGGAGGAAATTGGTGTTGTAGGATGCTCAGTTACCTGACGTAGGGCAAGTTCCTGAGTGGATGATAAGAGTCAAAGTTAGCCGGGCGAGCTATAAAAAATAGCAAGTCGGGTGTCGAGAGGAAGAAAAGACAGTTAGCAAAAGGGCTTAACTGTCCGTCTACGTCGGCATCAGTCCGTGAGAATTGGAAGTCTAAGAAAGCGTAAAGTCGAAGTGAAGTCAAGGTAAAAGGCAATGACGAGAGGTTAAACGACCAATCGAGTCAAGATGCGGGCGATAATCGAATCCTCCATGACTTTGCAGCGGGTTGGAGCTTTGACCACCTCCATCAGTCATTTCAGACGTTGAATTATGACGAATTGGCAGAGGGTTTTACAGTGGGTTGCAGTGTGATCAGTGGGATGAGGTCACTGAAGCCTTGGTCGATAAGCGCCCACCACAGTCTGGACCTTCTATAGCATCCAGTGGACGAATCCACTCCATCTCTCCCTGCGTTAGTGCTTCAAACCTTGAACCTTCTTTCACTCGAACAGCTGCACAGCCCTTGTTGCTTTGGCTTTGGCGTTTAATCTTTTCAACCCCAAGAACTCAACCTTTTTTCTGCTAAAGGGGCAAAGCAACATGAAGGTCACCATCAAGAAGTGGAATTCCGTCGCTACATGGCGTTGGGACTTGCCAGAAGACGATGTCTGCGGTATCTGCCAGGTCCACTTTGACGGGACGTGTCCGACTTGTAAATATCCAGGTGATGACTGCAGCTTGTGTAAGTAAACATTTGTAGACCATTTTATTGAGGTGAGCTTCACTAACTTAATCTAAGTGTCAGGGAAATGCGGACACAACTTTCACATGGTTCGAACTAACCTGACCTTGTCTCTCTGATTCCTGCTGACTATGTTTGCCTTGTGTTCAGCACTGTATCATGGAATGGATCAAGCAAGAGTCATCAAGGGGGCAGTGCCCCATGTGTCGTCAACGTACGACCTCCCTCCAAAATAAAATAGTCCCTGTGTTTGTGATCTTCACGCTGACATGATACACAGGCTTTGAGTGGAATGGGCAAGCGGACGAGACGGTCACTCAAGCCGAGTAAAAGCCATAGTTAGTTACATTATGCGAGGTGTCAGGCGTTTCCCAGGGCATTCAAAGAATCCGGTTAGACATGGTTGTTAGGAAATGTGCACATCATTCTCGACCACCTACTGGTTGGTTTACTACTTGTGACGTGTGGCTTGATAGATGAGCCATGCCTGTGTGTATGCACAACAACTCAGCGGGCAGTGTGAAGCAAACGGCACAGCCTCACTCAACCAAGCTGACTGCGTCAGTCAACAATTGAGCCTCCAACTTGATTTTTATTCCCAGGTGTTTTTTTTTCTGTATCGATGAAACCAGAAACTAGAGTACGAATAATTCGAATCGAAGGATCTGCTTATCGGTTTCTTTTCGACTTAACAATTCTTGATAATAGTTAGATGGCAAAGATAGTTCCTCTAAGTTATCTTGAGCCACGATTGGTCAACCAACTCTGGCCCGAGTTGCTCCTATGCTGTATAGCCTGTGCACAATTTCCTATCTTCGAAAAGTGCCATCTGCCAAGGATACAAGGACTAGATCCAGGGTTGAAATGACCTCGTAAAATGCAACTGAGGATCCGCTGAGTTGCACTTTGGGGGCGGTCGTCGCCTTAAATACTTGCATCTCAGCTTTGTGGTTCGCAACCAATAAAAGGCAACGCGCAGGTGCGCACAACAGGCCTCCAACATAAATGATGGCCTGGCCCCCATCTAGCTCTCACTTTCGCCTTCGTTTCAATACCAGGCATCTTTTTGCGACATCTTATTCCCATTTATCTACCCTTTTGCTAGATTTGGCTTCAAAAGATACATCACTTAGCCTCTATAACTACCTCACTCCAACCTCTAGTAGCTACTATACAGTTTCAGTTTGGAACAAATACCAATAAAGTACATCTTCCCAGCTGAAAGTAGTCAAGCTGCGCCACAGATCAACCGTGGCGACTTCCTCATATCAACAAAGCGTTGCAATGTTTCCGCCGTATGCTACACCAGAGCCCGACATTGACGACGAATTTCAACCTCAAGGCACTCCCTACAACAGGCCGGTGGCCAACATTCCCTGGGCTATGCCAGAAAGTCTTGGCCCCATCAACACCAACAACGGCTCCCAGTATGGATATACGTCTTCAGAATCGCCCTTGGCCATGAGCGCCTCGTCCAATGGCTACCCAAGCTCGGACCTGACTCTTCTAAGTCGATCCAACTTTAATCCCCAGACCAACTTCCTAGCACCCACTGAATGGTCATGGCCAAATACACAACATGGATCATCCTCTCAATCGCTCGTTCCTGGAGGCACTCCCCAGGCTAGAGAGGTTCTGGCCAAGTTACAGGCTTGCATTCGCCTGTTTCTCAGCGCCAGGCAAATACTGCGGAACGTTCGCCAAAAGAACCGGCGACACAGCGCTTCAGATTGCCACCCATGGATGACTGGTCCTAAAAACGCCAACTATTCTGACCCGACTCTAAATACGTCCTGTTCGGACGTTGGGGTCTTTGGCAGCCTATCAAATGAACAGCAAGCCAACTTGCTCACCTTCCCCGACTACAGTGGCTACACCAACTGTGCGTGGCCAAACAATGCCTTGTGCATATTGGATAGTGGTGATAATAATCTACTATTCCCGCCACAAGAAGGTATACCTCGGAAGGTAACAGAAATCCATGAAGACAATGGGGTTCCTCGTATGGAGCGAGTGCCTCCCGATTTAACGGTTAAGCCCAATGCTTCTAAGAATACTCAGCCCCGAAATCAGCGAAAAGTTCCCAACCTGAAGCAGTCTAGAAAGCGTCCCATTGACTGCGTGGACGTCGAAGGATCTTCAGACGACGACACTGACGAAGGAGTCAAGGATAAGAAGCGACCTAAAGGGTCTTCGACGGGACCACTCTTGGCATGCCCATTCTACAAGCATGACCCAGTCAAGTACAAAAATTCAAGAAGCTGCGTCGGTCCTGGGTGGAGTACAGTTCACAGGGTCAAGTAAGGAATATTTCCATGTACCTATATCGAAGTCAACTAACATCTATTAGGGAGCATGTTTTTCGAAGCCACAAGCTTCCTGAGAATCAATGCCGTCGCTGTTTCAAATCATTTGAAACCGACTGGGCCCTTTCTGAGCATTCGCGGTCGTATGATCGGTGCCAGCTCCTGAGCGGCTTTGCGCAGGAAGGCATCAACGCAAGTCAGGAAAAGCAACTGCACGTCAGGGCCAAGAAAAACAACGCCGCTTCTCATGCTGTAAAGGCCAAGGTTCAGGAGCACAGATGGAACGAGATGTACAAAATCATCTTTCCAGATGAGGAGCCGCCCTCCTCACCGTGTAAGTGCTAAAGTGTTTAATCACTGGCACCGACTGAGCCCAATACCAACGGTAATGCTAATTGTAACTAGACTACATCCGCGCCCAGCTGACGATTGATGAGTTTGGAAAAAACATTATGGATGATTTCAACCAACGTCTATCAGCCAGGGCCGGCTGCTTGGGCATACAACCGTCTCTTATGACTACACTCCTTACAATGACTCGCAGTGTGCTCCAGGAGAGTGTACAGTCTTGTCAGCAGGGTGGCGCAAATTCCAACAGCCAGCAATCCCAGTCGACTGCTGTGCAACCCCAACTGCCGCAGCCGAGTATGTTTGCAGGATCACAGTTTCCAGCTATTGGCAACGATATTGTAATCGATGACCAGTTCGTTGCACAGCTGTTGTCCGATTCTACTTTTGGTTTTAGCCAGACGGGATTTTGGAATACTTTGTGATTTTAAAAAGGCGGAGATACCAAGTTTTTCTTGAGTTTTTTGGATAGCAGGTCATGGAAGACAGTCCGTGACATAGACGGGCAAGGCTGGCGTTTTTGGATTTAAGGTCATTCTACCCCAGTATTGTTGAGCTTCTAGATAATACGGAGAGCCTATGTGTGTCTCCTCTTTGAGCTTCCAGAGTTGAAAGAATATCGGCATATCATGAAGATTGTACGATGCAGGGGTATTGATATAGTCATTTCTGTTCTCTCTACTGTTCTACTATTGGTGAATTACTGTTATGGCGATTGCTCTTCATTTTAAAGATTCATAGTACACCGTCATCAATTAATACAGTTATTGATGGCCTCTGTATAAACTAGGTGCCTGTAGGAAACTCTGCCAACGGCCATTCCAATCCCGTCGCAGCATAATCCCCTGTATAGAGCCAATGGCCGAGTCAGTATTAATATCGTGAGGGTTTTCTAGCGAATATATGATCTACCAGAACGCAAAACAATTACAATACCGATTCCACTATACATGATTGTTTCCTAAGCATGACTTTCATAATCCAAGAGTTGAAGCACTGGAGCACTTTGCACATCTCGTCTTCACATGACAAGGCGGTCCTTGTCCTCTCTAAGATTCCGGAACGTAAACTCCATCCTTACACAAAACAACCACCTTCTTGAAGAACCGTCTCCATTCGAGAGGATCTCCTTTAACCTTTACAAAGCGTATGTCGAGAATTTCGGTACCATCAGGTAAAGGCTGACGATCGATCTGAATCTCGCCATGCAGGTTCTGCTGGCGTCCATCCAAGGCTCTGACTTTCATGTGCGCAACCGGGTTGCCGTACAGATTTGGCGAAACGGGCGCTGATGGGATGTTAAGATGATGAAGAGCATCGCTGAGCATTTGAACAAGATGGGCTGGCGGGACAGCAGAGAAGAAACGAGTGAGTGATTCTGGCGGGCAAATATCACGAAATCGGCGGGCTTGTTGTGTAAGAGTCATGGAGGGGCCAGGGGTCTGCGAGAATTGCGACATGGTAGGCTCATCGGCGAGTGTATCAACCATGGCTCGACGAGAATGCGGTAATGAGGATGCTGGCGAAACCACGGACTTGAGTGGTGTGCGTTCCCAGTCCCATTCCTTGTCGGCGATGGGCGTCTCAGGTTGAGTAGAGGAGAATTTTCCAGCATTTAGACCAGTGTCGAGGTCCATGTTGTCGCTGGAAGAAGGCTGCGATGTTGGCTGGTGAGTAAAATCGATACGGAGGTTCTCCAACATCTGCGTCGCCAGGTTGATGGGATCTGTGACTCGGCCGTCCGCACTGAGAAGGGCGTTGTGTCTCGTGTACCAGGGATGTTGGCGTACTTGGGTGAAGTTGAATCGTTTTGAAGCATCAATGCTCATCATTCCTCGGAGTAACGAAAGAGCTTCCGCGGGTATTCTGCCCCAAAGCGCATCGGTGCTACGGCCAGATGTACGAACATATTCTTGAAACTCCCAGCTTCCCGGCGAAGGTTCATCCCAAGGCGTGTTGCCGATGAGCAAGACGAACAGGATGACACCACAGGACCACACATCAACCAGGTCTGGAGAGTATTTGGCAGAATCTGGTGCTTTCTTGTCCCCACGCCCGCAGGCGAGAATCTCGGGAGCAATATAGGGGGGACTACCACATAAAGTCGAGCTCAGCTTTCGTTGGCCTTTGTACTCAAACATGGTGGCCATTCCAAAGTCGGCAAGTTTCAAAGATCCGTCGGATGACAGAAGGATATTCTCTGGTTTGAGATCGCGGTGTGCCACACCCTTGGAGTGCATGAAGCTCACGCCGCTTATGAGTTGGACAAAGTAGACTTGAGCGATATCCTCTCGCACGCCGACATCAGCCTCAATCTTGTCGAACAGGTCGCCGCCTTCTGCGTACTCCATAGCAATCCATCGCCATACGTCGTCTTCGCCTGAAGCAAACCACTCAATGATGTTGGGATGCTGGCCGATATGTGAATGAAGAGACACCTCCATGGCGAGCTGCTTGGTTGAGATGCGGCCATGTTTAGTAGCGTAGCCTTTGTGAATGAGCTTGACAGCAAATATTGGTGTTGTTGTTTCAAGTGGAATAGCTTTCTTGATACTATGTATGGAGTCAGTGCAATTTCAACCTTGATATCTGATGATGGGGTACTAACGAGGCATATGCTCCTCGACCCACGGTCTTAGAGACGATCCGAAAGGGAAGATCGGTTGGTAAAGGATCTAATTGTGACTAGTCAATGATATCAATATTAGTTAATGAATTCTCTAATGATGTTATGTGAGAAATTCATCTGTCATAGTAGTTACAGTGTCAGTGAATCATTGAATCATTGATTCACGATCCGTGCTCAACGCTCGCTAGAAGCAACCGAGAGAGGACGACATGACAGATGCGATTCGTCAAAACCCAAGCAATGAATGTCTGACGCACCATGATGAAACTCTGATGTATCTCGGACAGATAGCGGTGCTGTTGTTCCCTATTCACAATATTGTATCTGTCCAATTGGTTGAATTAGGGTATGTATGGTCATGATACAGGGTTCCCAGGATGAATGGACGCGTTATTTCCCAACGCGCCTACTACTATCCACCGCGTAAAGTACTTTTTGTTGCTGCGAGACCCTAGTCCCCTAAACACAGCGACACTTGGCGCCCTGTGCAGCCTACCTGTGCAGCGTGTCATCCTCTACGGTTTCAGCGCCGGTCCCCTCTGTGTGGTTCTATTGGCTGCGAGTCTCTCTGTTTGGGGTCAGTGATAGGCATCGCCTGGACCCTAGTCGTGTCGGTTGCTGCGGTAAACAATTGGAGCCTGGATCTAGAGAAATCGTTCACCTCCATTACAATTCTGTCGCAATCCAAAACAATCAAGCAAGCAAATCATTCGTCGTCTCGTCTCACTCCAAGGTCATTTCAGTTCAGATCTTTCTTCCCGCTTTCATCTTTAGGCCTCTTCTCTTATACGCCATTGCTCGAGGGTTTTTTGTTTCCCCCAGTCGCCCCTGCATTCGTCCAACTTCACCTCTTGCCAGTTGCGGAATTGTTGTCTGCACCTGTACTGTACATAAACAACTTCCTACTCGCTTCCCTACTCCTACGATTGCACCTCTTGTCTAGTGTTCTTTTGCTTGTCATCATCTGTTCATACTTCATACCCGAATACCCATAACCATCACCATCACACAATGGAGTACACTATGGAAAACAGCCAGAACCCTGCTCCCCAAGCCGCCAAGGTTAACTCTGGTTCCAAGGGTCCCGACTCTCAGAGCACCACCAAGAGGTGAATACATGTCCCGAGACATTCAAAGTCATTCGAGAAACTAACTTGACCTAGACTCCAGACCGAGTTGATGCAACTCATGACATCGCCCGCTCCCGGTGTCTCTGCCTTCCCCTCTGCAGATGGCGACCTCCTATCATGGATTGCCACTATTGAGGGTCCTGAAGATACCCCTTACTCTGGTCTGACCTTTAAGCTCAGCTTCGCCTTCCCTTCCAACTACCCCTATGCGGCACCCACGGTGCTCTTCAAGACGCCCATTTACCACCCTAATGTCGACTTCTCCGGCCGTATCTGCTTGGATATCCTCAAGGACAAGTGGACTGCCGCTTACAACATTCAGACTGTTCTCCTCAGTCTGCAGAGCTTGCTCGGTGAGCCCAACAAGTACGTACAGAGATCAAACCCTTTCATAACACATGTGACTAACATATAATCAAGTGCCTCCCCTCTCAACGGTGAGGCTGCCGAGTTGTGGGACAAGGACGCTGAGGAGTTCCAGAAGAAGGTGCTGGCACGTCACGTAGATGTTGAGGATGAGTAAATAGTTTCTACGGTGATTTCGGTGCTTTCATACTTGAATACGGGAACAGGAGTAGCAGGTGTACGGAATTTGGTTTGATGACTTGTTAGGATTACACGATTGCATGGCATTTCTACAGCTGGACAAACAGCAATGGGAGGGAGGCATTGATGGGGTCAGAAATAAATAGACCGTTGTCGATAGCAGACCCTCTAATCGACAGTTATAACATCCAGTGTTCACCACGTCGGAACGTAAATGATTTTTTTCGCCCTCATAAAAAAAGCCTTTTGACCAGAGACCAGTCACACTTCACGCCGAGGCACCGATTGTCGTTTGGGTTGACTTGAAGCTTTAATCACATTTTTCCCTTTGTGTATTTTTCAGCGTCGAAAGCCAGAATGCCGAATGCAACTCCAAATGCCATGCCACCCTAGAACCTTGTCCCAAGAGAAATTTTTTATATTTATTCCTCAACAACAACCGTGGGGAGGCCCTTGGGGTCCTTGACGTTCACGGCCTGGACGTAGCTGTACAGCTTCTCCTTGGCACCCTCCTCGTCGTTTCGTCGTCGGGAAATTCGCACGCGGATTCGGTAGTCGACACCCTTGATACCCTGCTCCCAGACCTTCTTGTTGAGCTGAGGGTCGATGCGGACATCGGAGGTACCCTGCGGTGATGGTTAGCATATGTGACGTTGAAGTAGCACCTCTGCCTCTGCCTCGTGCGTTTGCTTCACGTTCGGGTAGCAGGTTGTTGGTGTGGGCGGTCGTACCATAGACTTGGTGGCAAAGGCCTTGATCTCCTTGATGGCCTTGGGAGCCCTCTTCTTGAAGGTGACACCATGGAGCTTTTTAACCCGTCAGCATTCAATCCTGATATCAAGCTCCGGTGGTCGAGCTATTCATTCTCTGGCGAAGCAACATACTCGCTTGTGCATGTGGATGGTGTACTCGCGGGCGACGACATCCGCAATGGCGGAGCGCTGAGTCTTGCCGGAGGGCTTCTTGGTCGACGACATGGCTGAAATGTGAATGTTAGTCCTCTTGTCGACGAATGTGTAAAAAGTCGAAGCGCTCGTAGTCTCAAGAAGAGAGGTAGGGAATGCGAGGGAGAAATTGTCGGGGTCTTTCGTACCTGCGGCTCGTCTCTTCAAGGTCGGTCGTTGAGAGGTTTGTGATGTTCTAGCGATTGCTGAAATCCCAAATTCTTTGTGCGTGGGCAGCTCGAGCAAAAACAGTGGGGCCAGCCCTGATGACTAAAGGTCTCCATCTTTAATCTCGGCGTAACGCAACTTGGTCTAGAGGCATTTGGCTTCGCATGGTCCACGTCAAGTCTTGCTGCGGCTGTTTATCGCGAATGCATTGCGTTGGACCCATCCAATCTTGGCCGTTAAGTTGGTACTGCTTAACGACTTCATCATTCCACACTCGGACAATCCATTTCAGGGCACCGCATACCTCACGTTCTTTTCACTACAGCGCTTCTCTCTCACTCTTTTCCGGATCGCTTTTCTCAGGACAGTGCTGCGGTTGCTTCTCCGAAATCTAGCGGCTTGTCGGCATAATCAGGGGAATTTCGCGTATACGACCTTTCAGTGGTTCATATGCGCGCCAAACTGAACGCCTCTTTCATTTAACGTTTCCCTCCCAGCCTCAACACAACCATAAGACGTCGCCCGACATGGCCGAACACGAACCTGTAAACCCGATGGCATCGCCGTCGCCTCAACCAGACATGACGAGAAATCGACTGCCTACGCTCTTTGAGGTCTTGAGTCGTCGCACTCTGCCTCCTGTCGATCTCTTCTCATTCTACATCTACATGCGCGATCAGCAGCGATCTGTTGATTACCTTGATTTTTGGTAGGTTTGTTTCGAGATATGTTTCATGTGCATTTTGTCTGACATCACCAGGCTCGATGTCGCCCAACACATGTCACTATGCCGACATTATGTTCGCGAACTGCGACGATCCGTGCTCATTGGCACTCCTGAGGCACAGTCCAAGCGATCCTCAGCTATTTTAGAAAACATCGGCGACCTGGAACCCCGAGCTGCCGGCCCCTCCATGTACGCAACTGAGAAGGAGAAGAACCAGGATGCGCAGATGTCAGCTTTCCTTAGAGAGGACCAAAGCCACGATTCACCTCAGAGTGCTACCGGGCCCATGCGACCTAGCCCCCAGTTCAGCAACTCCCACGATATCACCACCGAATCCAACTCACCCGCTCACACCGTTGCGCGACAGGATATCCGAGCCTCAGCGGAAAAGATTCTCTACACTTTCCTTCTACCTGGTGCTGAGCGAGAAATCACCCTCCCTGGTTCCATCACCCAAGAAGTCACTGCTGCCATTGAAGAGTATGGCCGTGACGATCCTGAAGTGTTTGATGTTGCCAAGGATTATGTTTTCCAGGCCATGGAGCGAGATGCCTTCCCAGGTTTTCTTCGAATGAAGGCTCTTGGCAATCTCATCCCACCTACTCTCATCATGCGACTCATCCTTGGACTCATCTCCATGTTTGCCGCTCTTTGGGCCTCATTTGTTCTCATTTTCCTTGACTATTCCCGAACAACCAGATGCTGGGTAAGTGTCTTCTTCTGCTGTGACCTTGAGCGCATATTAACTCGACTAGCTCATCCTGCCATTCACTATTGGTGTTTATTTCCTTGCGTCTTACCAATACTCACTGGATCCTATCATGGCCCTGATTGGTTACAGCGAGTACACCCCATTCAACTTCTCTCGCATCCGTGAGCCCTACGTCCGCAAGCTCATCGCCAAGCGTGCCATGATGGTCATGGCGGTAACTTTCCTCGTCGATGCCGCCCTCTGTGTTCTCTTCATTCTCGTCCCCGGAAAGCGCCTTTGAGTATCATTCTTCTACGCGCAGACATCGCGGTCAATAATGCCGGCCATTACTGGGCCATTCGAATTTCTCTCTATCAGAAGAAGGCATCTCCGCGGGATTTAATTTGGACATAATATCAATATTCACGACTGTAATGATTAGGGAGCCTTTGATTAGGCGGCGATTTAGTCCAGTCTCGATTGAGCACGGGCGTTGCTTTCTGGAGGATCGGCGTACGGAAATCTACTGTTTATTCATCAAGGGTTATTTGTAGTTTAGCTATTCCCGGTCCAGACCACTGGTCGTTTTCGTTTCTAGCCATGCGTTTTTTCTTTTCTCGTTTCAGACCACATCAGGTCAATAGGGCTGCCGCAGGGCTGGGAGCCCGTGGCATTATTTAGGGATTCCGGGGGCTAATAAAAGGCGTCGTGTCATCTATTATGTCGTGGTTCTTCGTGATAGATATTTATAAGTTCCGGTGATCAAGTCTCATGACTTGGGTGCTGCATGGGGTTCTCACAGCTTGCGCTTGCTCGCCCGTTTCTTTTCCTCCTCTGATTCATCCACGTCCATGCTGTCGTTGTCCACCAAGTTGCCCACGTCCATTACAGACCTCTTGTTAAAGCCCCTTCTAGCCATGGTATCCCGGCTCATGCTTGGTAAGTCGTACTTGCGTCCTCCAGTTCCGTCTTGGTGATCCTGCATCGCCTGTTGCAGCCTTTCGTCGGCAGCGCGCTGCTCGCATTGTCTTGCAGCTGCTGTCCTTCGGATCTCCTTGATCTGAAGTTCGACGTCGCTGAGGGTGGTGGTGCAGCGATCAGACCACGTCTTGAGAGCAGTAGCCATGCCAGGTATCGCTCCAGGTGCGAGATCACGTAGGGGCGCAACACTTGAGACTTGCACGGTAGCGCGAGCTGCGTCAAGCGTAGCGTGGAGCAGACCAGCGTAGACCGCCGAGATCACCAGATTCTCAACCTCGCGGGAGCCTTGGAGGTCCAATGAGCCCTGTAGCGCTTTATACGAAAGGTTCTGTCGGTCGCTGGCCAGAGAAAGTAGTGAGAGCTGGCGTAGCTTAATAGCTTGTGCTTCGACAAGCTCTGGCAGGCCTGGTGTGTTTTTGTAAGACGAGTATGTCCCATAGGCGAAGGTCTTAAGTAGGGCGAGGTGCGAAGCGAATTCGGAGTCGGCAAGGTTCTGGATGGCAGTTGTTTGGAGGAGCTCGCTGAAGAGAAATGTGTTGGGTGCTGATGTAGCTCTGGTGACGAGGTCGGCGGCAGCGCGAGGAGAGGTCGCCGACTTGGATAAAGCTAGGAAGGGCTGCCATTGATTGTTAGTCTTTCAATTATATATTATCTCTGTGTTTAATACCTCTAGCGCGTTAAGAGCCTTTGTCTGTTCCATGATGAGTCGTGATTGAGGCTACAGCCTCGTGGGATGGTTTGATGGATGTAACAAGCAGGTAAGTACGTCACGATGCGGTACGAAGTGGACGGGATGGCTTTAAGGACCAGTGCTGCTCTTGGTCCGTTGCAGCTTTTTAGTTATTGTTACGGTCGGACGAAGATTTTGCGGAATTGACGATCGCAAGTCGTCAAAGAAAGTAAGATGGAGTTACAGGTCGAGATGGGGTTTGGAGCTACCTACATGCAGTTCGATGTGAGGCTAGAGCAGGCAGCATGTGGCGGACGCGGGGCATCGGATGTGGGGTCAAACACGGGAGATATTCTTGCGAATACGTCTACCCTGTACCATTGCATCACAATCCTCTTTACATAAAAAGTAAATGATTGGGCTTGTTCATTGATGAGATGTCGCTCATGTTTCACAAAGTAATCTGTCATATTTTCATGGCATCTATGTCAGATTTGGCTGTTGTGCTGCCCTGTTGTTCTCCATCATTATCAGTAGTTTCTGACAAAGAACTGAACAATGGTTCGATGAGATTGCTTGTTTGGCAGCACGAACACGTACTGCAAAGAGACAGGTGAGTAATTACCTAGGTATTTACATACTAGTCTAGTCACTGAGGAACGCAAGCGAGAGCAAGTTTAAGAATGAGCAAGTTTATCAAAAGCCACAGGTTCTCCCAGGTTTCAACACCTACCTATGTACCCAATTAGTTCAGCCACCAAAGAAACAATGATAATTGGCGTGCGATCTATCGTCAGCAACTAAGTTTAGCCACAGATCCCGCTGACGAGATTTGACATTGTGCTGATGGGTTGTCAAAGAAAGATGCTGATTGCATATGGTCTTTGGCTCTACCCCGACACAATATTCAGTGCTTTATTAACGGAACGAGTGAATGCCGACCCCAGCATGTCACCAAGTCTCACAGAATAGCAAGACATGGCTGGCTGTGCAAAACAGAGGCTGAGACCATACTAGCAATAGACAAGAGGCCCATGCAGAGGTTGGGATAGGCAGTCTGATAATTGAAGAGACTTTGCTAGACTTGATCGCAAGCTGTACGTAGTAGGACAAGCTGAAGTTGCTGGAAGGTTAGTATTCACATAGGGCTCCTAGGATGAAAGCTGGTTGGACAGCATATGTGCTAATGGTAGTGTGCTCCTCAAATGATCGACACTTGCACCCTTTGAGGACACGAGAGGCGCCGTTAGTCTAGAAGGACCAGCTGATAAAAGACCCGTCTCACAACAGGCCACTCTTTGACGGCTTGATCCGGAGTAAGATGAGAAGGGAAGCAGTGATAGGAATAGAGCTTAAGTATAAGCATCAGCAACCTGCACCTCAATGTACAGATCTATCTCACTGATTCGATTGCCTTTAAAGTGACAGACAAAGTCGGGCCTCTTTGAGAGCGGAGCGTTGTCCACCCCTGAGTGTCTCAGGTTTCAGCACTACTTTTGGCTGTTTGGCCCCAGACTGCCGTCCCTATTCATCTCCATTGTTCGGACCCTTCTGGAACATCCTTGCAAGCAAGAATTTCTGGTGCTTGATGAGTCGCAGCTTTGTCGAAATCCCACCAACGAGAGGAGCAATTGCCGACTTGGGTGCCTCCGGAAACCGACCCCAAACTGGAATCTGACCGTTGCAGCCGCCGAGCCAAGAAGTGTTCCGGATCTGATGCCTTTGGTTTTGCGCAGGTTTTCAAGGTGTTTCCCTCGCTAACTGCCTGAGAGTGAGTGTTTCCGTTTCTTCTTCCCCTGAACCATTGGATCCTAGAAACATAGATAAAGCCCTGGGACGCCGTCCTGTGGAATCTTGCTCATGTCATGCCCTTCTATTCTGGCACTGGTGTCATTTTATTTTCTCGTACCCAAGTGGTAGTCTATTTTTTTATTTTCCCTTTCGGTTTATTTCGTCTGACTAAACGCCAAGCATAATACGAAAGACCAGCAACCCACTTACCGACTCGGTATTTATCAATCAATTGAAGCAGGTCTTCGTGGTCTTAGTGGCGCATTCATTATCAACTGGCATCAGCTGCGACTATCACCTTCCGGTCCAGTTGCCTCCGACTTCCCTTTTCAGCTTTCTGTAGCATTCTTATCTTTTCCCCTTTCTCGTCATTCTGTTGAGCCATTGCTCGCTTCTGCTTGACTCTCAATTTATTAAACGGGCTCGACATGCTTGTGGCTGGACGATCAAGCTAGAGAAGCATTCATTCCATTATTAGCAACCGAACCAACCACCAAACTAGTCTAGCCGTGAGAGTGAGACCAAGGCTTAGTCCAAGTGCCGTATCTCCCGCTCTGCGCTGTAATTGACAACCTTCAACAACAAACACCCGTCAACTTCTGGATCGGCGCGCAACACATTAACGATCCTCGAGACGAGGCTCATGAGCCATAGCCTGTCGCCATGGCTCCTACTTACATCCAAGTCCCTTCCAAGGACAGCGACAATGTCGCACTCTCCGTACCCAGAAGCCCAGGCGCCGGCGCCCATTTCGCTACAACAACTCTTCGCGTGGACGGCATGACGTGAGTACAACCAGATCCCTATCCTCAAGTCTCTCCGGGCATCCCGAGACCCATTTATGCAGTCGTGTTCAGTCTTTGCGGCCCCGATTTTAGAAATGCGTACGGACCATGGCCAAGTATATGATATTGACATTTATTCTTATACAGGTGCGGTGCCTGTACTTCTGCTGTTGAAGCTGGCTTCAAAGGTGTCGATGGTGTTGGAAACGTCTCAGTCAGTCTGGTTATGGAACGCGCAGTCATCATGCACGACCCTCAAGTCATATCCGCCGATGACATTAAGGAAATTATCGAAGACCGAGGTTTCGACGCCGAGGTGCTTACCACCGACCTCCCGAGCCCTGTAGGCAAGCGCTTTATCAACCAGGACGGTATCGACGACAATGACTTTATCACGACTACCATCGCTATCGAAGGCATGACATGCGGCGCCTGTACATCGGCTGTTGAAGGTGGATTCAAGGACGTTCCTGGCATCAAATCATTCAGCATTTCATTGCTCTCCGAAAGAGCCATTATCGAGCATGATCCCGATCTTCTTACAGCTGAACAAATTGCCGAAATCATCGACGACCGCGGATTTGACGCTACAATCGTCGAATCTGGCAAGGTAGCAGCTGACAAGGCTGGAAATTCCGGAGGCGTTGGAAACATCGCTATAACGACCGTTGCTATCGAAGGCATGACGTGTGGAGCTTGCACATCGGCTGTCGAGGGTGGATTCAAAGGCGTCGATGGCGTTCTGAAGTTCAACATCAGTCTGCTCGCGGAAAGGGCCGTTATTACACACGACGTTACCAAGCTCTCAGCCGATCAAATAGCAGATATAATCGACGATCGAGGCTTTGATCCCGAGGTTCTTTCTACTCAGGCCGCAACCGATCATCAAAGCGGGTCATCATCTACTGTACAGTTCAGAGTCTATGGCGTGCCCGATGCAGCAGCAGCAGAGAATTTGGAGGCTGCGTTGGCGGCCATGCATGGCGTCGATTCAGTTTCGTTACGCCTCGCTTCTTCACGCCTCACGGTCACCCACCAGTCGGGTGTTATTGGTCTGCGCGCCATCGCTGAAGCCGTCGAGGCCCGGGGATACAATGCCCTCGTTGCCGAAAACCAGGACAACAGCGCACAGCTCGAGTCCCTGGCCAAGACGAGAGAGATTGCTGAATGGCGAACGGCCTTTCGAGTATCGTTGTCTTTCGCCATTCCTGTTCTCATCATCGGCATGATTTTGCCTATGTGCGCACCAGCTTTAGATTTCGGAAAGCTTGAGTTAATCCCCGGATTGTTTCTTGGCGACACGATCTGTTTGGTCCTTACAATCCCCGTTCAATTCGGCATTGGAAAGCGCTTTTACATCTCAGCATGGAAGTCACTTAAGCACCGTTCTCCAACAATGGATGTTCTCGTCATCCTTGGAACATCCTGCGCCTTCTTTTACAGTATTTTGACAATGCTGGTTTCGCTAATAATGCCCCCTCACAGTAGGCCTGGCACCATCTTCGATACCAGTACCATGCTTCTTACCTTTGTCACTCTTGGTCGCTACCTCGAAAGCAGTGCTAAAGGCCAGACCTCAAGGGCCCTTTCACGTCTGATGTCCCTTGCTCCCTCAATGGCTACGATATACGTTGACCCAATTGCTGCTGAGAAGGCCGCCGAAGCATGGGACAAGGACCCCAGCACTCCAAAGACCCCAAAGACCCCCAGACTGGGCGGTTCAGCTCAAGAGGAGAAGTGTGTCCCTACCGAACTCTTGCAACTAGGCGATATTGTAATCCTTCGACCCGGCGATAAGCTCCCCGCCGATGGTGTTCTGGTTCGAGGCGAGACCTTTGTCGATGAGAGTATGGTTACTGGTGAGGCGATGCCTGTTCAGAAACGAGTAGGTGACAACGTCATCGGTGGTACAGTCAATGGCGATGGCCGAGTAGACTTTCGAGTCACTCGGGCTGGTCGTGATACTCAGCTCAGTCAGATTGTCAAGCTTGTGCAGGATGCGCAGACTACGCGCGCACCTATTCAGCGACTCGCCGACACCCTTGCTGGTTATTTCGTCCCCATGATTCTTATCCTCGGTTTCTCTACGTTTCTCTGCTGGATGATTCTCAGCCATGTGCTCTCAAACCCACCCAAGATATTCCTCCAGGATTCAAGTGGCGGCAAGATCATGGTTTGCGTCAAGCTTTGCATCTCCGTCATAGTTTTTGCATGCCCTTGCGCCCTGGGTCTAGCCACACCCACAGCCGTTATGGTTGGTACTGGCGTCGGTGCTGAAAATGGTATTCTGATCAAGGGTGGTGCTGCTCTCGAAAGAGCCACAAAAGTGACACAGGTTGTTTTCGACAAGACCGGTACTATTACCCATGGCAAGATGAGTGTTGTTCAGTCAGTCCTTGAAGATGGTTGGTCTGATAGCGAGTGGCGTCGTCGGGTATGGTGGGCCATTGTTGGCCTCTCTGAGATGGGCAGTGAACACCCTATTGGTAAAGCTATTGTCGCTGGAGCTCGCCGCGAGCTTGATATTGAAGTTGACGGTGTCATCGAAGGAAGCGTTGGCGAGTTCAAGGTCACTGTTGGCAAGGGTATCAACGCTCTGGTTGAGCCTGCGTCAGCTGTTGATCGTAATCGTTATCGTGCGCTGATTGGCAATGTGACCTTTTTGCAAAGCAACGGTATTGAGGTTCCTGAGGATGTCATCGAGGCGTCTGAGCGTGTCGACTCGGGTGCGAACAAGGCTGGCACACCTGCAACTGGCACTACCTATATCTTTGTGGCTATTGATGGCAAATATAGCGGCCATCTCGCCTTGGCCGATTCCATCAAGGAGGGCGCAGCAGCCACCGTCTATGTCCTTCATAAGATGGGTATCAAGACTGCTATCATCACTGGCGACCAGCGCGCCACTGCTCTTAGTGTTGCTGCTGCTGTAGGAATCTCACCAGAAAATGTCTACGCCAGCGTGAGCCCCGACCAGAAGCAGGCTATTGTCAAGCAAATTCAGTCAGAAGGCGAGGTCGTGGCCATGGTAGGTGACGGTATTAACGACTCTCCTGCGCTTGCAACTGCAGATATTGGTATCGCCATGGCGAGCGGCACAGATGTTGCCATGGAAGCTGCCGACATGGTGCTCATGCGCCCAACGGACCTGATGGACATTCCATCAGCGCTGCACCTCACCCGTTACATCTTCCGCCGCATCAAGCTGAACTTGGCTTGGGCATGCATGTACAACGTTATCGGCCTACCCATTGCTATGGGATTCTTCCTTCCCGTCGGCTTTCACATGCATCCCATGATGGCTGGTTTCGCTATGGCGAGCAGCAGTGTCAGCGTCGTTGTGAGCAGTATTATGCTCAAGTTCTGGAAACGACCTCGTTGGATGGACGAGGCTGCTGCAGAACAACGTGGCGGTCTTCAATGGAAGAGCGGAAGAGGCATCATCGGCTGGATGCGAGAGATGCTGGGCAAGAGGAGGGTCAAGAAGGAGGAGGGATACGTACCCCTGCAGAATCTGGATTCGGAAGCATAAGTTTTGTTTTATCTAGCGGCGGAGTCATGATGGTGCAGTATATATGTCGATTCATTTGTCAAAGATATCCTAGAGTGAAAATAATTGCATGTTGTTATATTTCCATCTTGACGTTTGTGAAGCCGAGGAATTGTTTCGCGTTATAGGAGAATAAAACCTTCCGACTTGACGTAACGGCATCCACTCTAATGGGGTTTCACCTTTTCCTCAGGTGTAGATGGATTTGTCGTTCTTGAGGGTGTATGTATGCGAGTTGAGTTGTACCCGGACATGTCCAATGCTCTCACTTCATCGCCGCCTGTACACTTGTGACGTGCTGGAGCATACCAGCTATTCAAACTCAAAAAAATGAAGGTGTCTGTAGGCGTGCTCTCGTGTGGCCGGTCCCTTGAAGCTCACTGCATGAGAGTATTACCTCCCTTTGACAGGCTAGCCAGTCTGGGGATTTATGTAAGGGCGAAGAGCAAATGGAATGCAGATGTCTCAGAAATGGTGAGCCAGCTGTAGACAAGGAGAATGGATAGAAAGAATGAAGGGCTCAAGAAGTTATGCATCGGGGTCACAGCACCATATGTTTGGGGAAAATGAGCATTGTTGGTTCCTGAACTAGACGAGCAGACGAGATTGATGTTGCAACAAGGTTTACAACGCAAAGTAATGCTGTAGGATTATCATTTTGTTATGTTGGGTAGATAGTTTACATACCAGCCACAGCTGAAGTTTAGTAGATAGACTATGTCACGTACCTAGTAAGATGCTTCTCTCAAAGAGGCTACCAGTAAGTCACATCCACGCCACACAGCCTGTCAAATGCACAGTCAAGCAAGGGTCTCTAAGAATTCATTCTGCAAGGGCACAACGCCTCAAAAAAGGCTGATCTTGTCTCAAAGACCCTTGCATCTAGAAACTGACTTTAAGTCTGTTTTTTTTTTTTTTGTTTAAACAAACTCGGATAGTTTCTTGTCCGAATTACTGTGACGGATTGATCAACGCTCAGGGGCTTGATAGTTGCGCCGCTGGAATTCTGATACAGCCAAGGTTGTATTATCGATTTCGGCAGTGGGTTTTTCGTAACTTGTCTATCTGATCCGCTAAAAGCGTCGCTGTAGGATATGAAAAATGGATAACGGCGCGGATCATTCCAGTCACTTTGGTATGCATGTATTCGCCAAGACTATTCAAACCTGTTGAAGGCGTTTTGGTTTGAAACGACACGCCATCTTTGAGTAACCGCCTTATTCTCTCTCTCCTTTCTTTGGAGTGCTTGTGTGCTTGCTGGATCAGTTGCCTGATTAGGTCCTCAATACGATTATCGTCAAAGCGACACGAAACAACACCCTCTCTCAGACGACTTGTGTCAGATGCGTAACGCTCTTGTTCTATAAACAGATTCCCATCGAAGCATTGCCGAGTGCCCATTGTACTGTATAACTGTGTGCAGTTTCCCGTTGGCCTACGTAACTATAAGTTGCGTATTCTGTGATAGGCGATGGGGTTACCCGGCTCTTGGCTCGTTTCACGACAACGCGGCTCAACACGTACGATACAGCGTTGTGCGGCTAGAAATCCCACCAAGCTAAAAGGGAATGACGTGCCTTTTCTCGCTTGTAATACTGTACTAGAGATTGAGTTGAGTCCACATGAGATCCGTGCTGTAAGGCGGGTGTCAAGAATACTACCGGTACTTGTACTGTACGAATAAATATGCTCTGTACATACCTGGCCGAACCTTGGTATATGTGATTACGCTGGAGTCTCGATACCCACTTGTATCCGGGTTTTCCACATTAATGTTAAGCTTGAGAGTTAACAACAGTCAACCGAGCCAAGTCTCGGCCTATCTGGTCAAGTTGGGAGTCGCTTCAGTTTATTGACGCCTCCTTCGTTAGTTTAACAGTCTGCCCTACTGCTGTCCAATCCAGAGACTTGCTAGAATTGTCAACACGAGTCGATATGATTGGTTTGTAATGTAGTAGTAGTATTCCTAGTGCGCTGCCGGGCTGTCAAAGTTGGAGGGATACCCCCGCCCCCTTTTTGATTGCAGTCATTCAGCTCTTTGGAACCCCTGGACTTGACCAGACTTGAATGAACGAGACGAGTAGATCACGTTCCAGAGGAATTAGGGACAAAAAAAGGGCAAATAACGTATCCTATCAGTATCAGCCCTCGATAGACTTCAGCCCCTTTTGAGAATGTGTTGTTGTTGACGGTTGAATTGAGTTTATGATGCGTTGGTTCATTGGAAACCAGGCACGAGTTTGATCGATCTACAACGGTTGAATAGTGGGCATCCGAGATGCCTTGCCTTTGGTACAACAGTACTCTGTTAGTACTTTGACGGTCATGATAAAGTCCAGCTGCAGTTACCAGTGTGCAGTAGTATTCAACCGATAGTATATTTAGTGGCTAGCCTAATTCCTTGCATAATGATTGAGAAAGAATTGCTTGTTCTATGCAGGAACACGGTAATTGATTCACGTTCTCAGCTACAACTAACTTGTCTCTGCTGGTGGGTTCCATCTGCCAATGCTGACAGTTGTTCACTAACTCTTGACACACGCGCGCCACAGGTACTTTGATACAGTGTATCTTTAAGAATCTCCCGCCTGTCTGCTGTGCCCCACCTCCACTTCCCAGGCCAAGGCACCCCCGCCATTGAACCACTGGAGTCCGAAAGTGCCCGTACCCAAATGATGATTGCTTCCAATGCAATCTTCGGCCTATCCATGAGGAAGGAAGGTACCGACTTAGCAAGTACAGTAAGCCGTTGTCCGTTTTGGGCTTGCTTCCTCCCTAAATTAATCCTCCCTTTTCTTACCCTCCGATAAATCTCGTACTTGGATCACCTCCTTTTAAACTTGAACCCTTTTGTCCTCCTTTTCTATCGAAAAAAAAAAACCTCTTCTCTCCCTGTTCTACTTTATCCTCTCTTTTTTTTGTGTAATCAGTGCTTGGATCCAGGTACATTTTTTGTCTGTGCCTTGTTTGGTCATTCCCGTCTGGTCTCCATCTTCATCTCCTTGTCTGGGTCCAATCGTTCGCTTTCATCCAATCCATACCTTACCCATCACTAAACTTATTACGCGCGCCTCCGCCCCCTTCGCCCTTCGGTTGGCCCCTGTATTTTCTTCGCTTCCCACTCTCCGTGTTACATTTCCACTTTGCAACTACAATTACCACTTCAACCACGACTCGGCCGCAGTCTTTATTTGCATCGCATCCCGTCGATAATCGGCTGTGCTTGCGTATTAATTAGTCGACTCGTCCTTATCTACTTCGATTCGATTCTTGGTTATGCAAGAGACCTGACGATAGCATCTATTGCGACATCTCTTGTTCTCTCCGATCCACAAAGCTAACAATTCCATCCCCGCGAAATCGAAAACCGGCGCATACCTCAACACCAAACATGTCTTCCCGTCCGCACAACGAGGAGCCTCTCCCGCTCCTCTCCGCTGAGGAGAGAGACCGCGATATGAAGGGCGAGCTCGATGTCGAGGGCGATGCTGGCCGAGCTGAGCCTCCCAAGAACAACAACCTCGAGCACGAGTACTCCATTCCCAGTACCGTCAAGTTTGCATGGCTCGGAACCTACTTCTTCTTTTCCCTGCTCTTGACTCTCTACAACAAGCTGGTCCTCGGAATGGTAAGTTATCGGCCTCAACCAAACATGACGTTTCTCAAAGAGCCCATGCTAACATGCGATCCCAACAGTTCCACTTCCCATGGCTCCTGACTTTCCTCCACGCCTCATTCGCCAGTATGGGAACCTATGCCATGATGCAAATGGGCTACTTCAAGCTCTCCCGACTGGGACGCCGTGAGAACCTCGCGCTCGTCGCTTTCAGTGCTCTCTTCACTGCCAACATCGCTGTTTCCAACCTGTCTCTGGCCATGGTTTCTGTTCCCTTCTACCAAACCATGCGCATGCTGTGCCCGATCTTCACCATTCTCATCTACCGTGTCTACTACGGCCGTACCTACAGCTACATGACCTACCTTTCTCTCCTTCCCCTCATCATCGGTGCTGCCATGACCACCCTCGGTGAGATGAGCTTCACTGACGCCGGTTTCCTTCTCACCATTCTCGGAGTCGTTCTTGCCGCTCTCAAGGTATGCCCTTAACCATTGCATGAAACTAATTAATACTGACCACATGCAGACTGTTGTTACCAACCGATTCATGACTGGCTCTCTGGCTCTTCCTCCTATTGAGTTCCTCCTCCGCATGTCTCCTCTTGCCGCCCTGCAGGCTCTGGCTTGCGCCACTGCCACCGGTGAAGTCAGTGGCTTCCACCAGCTCATCACCTCCGGAAAGGTTCCCCTCCCTCCCGCTTTCGCCTCGCTCTTCGGAAACGGTTTCCTCGCCCTGCTCCTCAACATCTCGTCGTTCAACACCAACAAGCTTGCCGGCGCCCTGACCATGACTGTCTGCGGTAACCTCAAGCAGTGCTTGACCGTTGCCCTCGGTATCTTCCTCTTCGATGTGAGCGTCGACCTGCTTAACGGAGCTGGTATGGCCGTCACTATGCTTGGAGCTGGTATCTACAGCAAGGCCGAGCTCGACAACAAGAACCGAAAGAGCCAACAAGCTGCTGCGGCCTACAAGCCCGTTGACCAGCAGTCCCGGTAGAATGGGTGCTCTTGAGAATATCACGTTCTCGTTTTTTACACATGAAGTTTCTATAGACGACCGGGCGAGTTGAGATAGGCAAAGGCGAACTTTTTATTTACTTGGCGTCTTGCTTTGCTTCTTTGGGTAGCGTGAACCGATGGTAAAGCTCTACTGCACTGGGTATTCAGACGCTCTACGGGTTTACTCAATGAAGTAAGGAAGGGGGAGGATTGGAGAACAATGGATGTTATTACTATCATGATCATGGGCTATGGGGTTTTCGAAAATATGCAGGCCCAGGTTTGCTGCGGCCTTTTCTATACAACGTTTGTTGTTTCAATTTTCTTGAATAGGGTTTGCATTTCCAGAGTAAGAATAGATGCTCTACGTTAATATCTGCCTCGTCGTGTCTGTAGAATCATCCATCATACGTAATACTTTTAAGAAGAAAGCTTTCTATTCATTATGAAGTCTGGTTTTCGCTAGATGAATGGCTGCGAGCCCTTGTATATAGATGTCCAGTCTAGAAGACAGCTAACAAACACCCCTCTTGGAACTAATTCAATCTTGACAAGAGCCACCAAAAACAAATCCATCAAACGCCGTGCTATGTTAGTAGAGTTGAAATTAAGGAATATCAAACTTTAGATATCCTCATGCAAGATCGAAGCGTTGGGCAAGTCCTTTCTCTGTAAAGCCCAAATGCTCTTGTGAACATCCTCGAAAGAGGCATTGGCTTGCAGTCCAAGCGTTTGCGCAAGAATTTCGAGATCACTTGGTGGTAGTACGGTCTGCTCCATGCCATCGCCGAGAACTGGCGCGGTAATGATACGATTGACGTTGGTGCCTTTGGCCTTGTTAAGCATGCCGAAACGGATGCCTACTTCAGCTGTGGTGACCATGATACTTAGAATGATCAGGACAATGATGATCCAGGTGATGTAGCTCATTTTAGCGTCAGCGACAGAGTCGGATAGTATCTCGGCAAGATCTAGGAAGACACGGCAACGTTCGTTGAGGACCTTGATACGAGGGTCAATCTCGAGGTATTCACGAATGGCGGCATATAGAGGGTGTAGAGTTGGTTCGGACTCCCAGAAGAAGTTAGGGACGTCGAGAATGTTGGATGCTGCACAGATGTTAGATTCGTATGGGATCAATTAGAGGGAGTGGCTTACAAAGGTTGATGTCGACACGGCTTCTGAAAAGCTTGCCGAGCATACGCACAATTTCAGTGCGAGTCATTTTGAGCTCTCCTGTCAAGGCGAGCATCTTTGGCACATGCTGCGCATCCAGCATAGTCTCACTCATGCGTTCTTCGAAGAAACACAAGCGTGTACTTTGCGCAATGGCATGGCTGATAGTGAGCTTGATCATGTGGTCAGACTTGGGCAACAGAGTAATCATATCATTGAAGATGCGCGGACGCTTTATGTCGGCGCTGTATTCGAAGTGAAACTCCTCTGTCTCGTAGTCCTCCTGGTCAAGGGGCCGGGTGAGAAGACTGGTGGCGCCGTTCTCTACGGCATCGGCATCGGCGAAAGTCAAATCAGCGAGGATATCCTTCTCTTGATGTTCGGTGAAGTTCCAGAAGACAACCACGCCGTACGAGTAGACGAACATCTCTGCAAAGTTCTTTGCATCGGGAGCGAGTCGATTCATTGATGATACGTCGTCATCGTGGTGAAAGGGGTTGGTGCGCTCAGGTGTCGAAGGACGGTCGGTGAAGCGAGCAGGTATCTCGTGGCCGCGGTCAGGGCTGGGATGCTCGTATGCATCATCGTCAAAGTATCCCTCATGGTGATCCCTCTGTTCGCTGCGTTCAATCTCTAGATCAAGTACCGTCTTGCCAGTACCGGGAGTCTTTAGAATAGGTCGACTTCGTATGCGGGTACCGTCATTGCCATTGAGAAGCGGTAAAGCGTAGATGACGTAGAGACAGTCGTCGTAGATTTTGGTCTTGGCCTCGTGCTTCTTGCGCAGAAATTCGGCGGTAGGTTTGATTTTGTAGGCCTGCGCGGTGCAGTATGCTGTCAATCTGCTGACTTTGTCGGTTCTTTGTGTCTTTGACAATCTCTCGGCAAAACTCTTTCCACGAACACCGCCCCGTTTCTTAAGCACGTCTAGCTCCTCGTCTTTCAATGGGCGATTCTCGTCGTCTTGTACGCGGCGCGCAAGTATCGATTCACTCTCAATTTCCTCATCGACGTCATCGCCATTGTCCTCTGCTTCCGGAAGAAGGACTAGTTTTTCGCTGATCTTTGTTGTTCTTGATGGAATCTGCTGGCCTGTACGTGACTGGCTATTCGGTAGACCGCCTGATGAGACCCGGCGATTAAGGGCACTGCCCGGTGGTCCTGGATGCCGTCCTGAAGGTAGGGTTGCTGGACCTGGGGGACCACGCGGTTGGCCTGAAGGGATCTGTGAATTGTATTGAAGAACGTTGTCGACGGTCATAAATCGCATTGGTCCTTGGGAGCCGGGAGCACCTGCGCTGGTATCTTGTCGTTGAAGAACCCTTCTTTGAGGTTGTCTTTGTCTCGCATCTGTGACCTAGACGGCATTAGCATGATTGGACGACGCGCAGGTAGAGATAAGAAGTACCAGAACGGAGGGACCTCTCTTGGAGCTCATGATGACTAGTGCTGTACTAATAATCCTTATGCGACTGGGCAGATGGGATTCAACAGTGGAATAGATGAGTAGGAGTAATTGAGCCCAATGGGTGATTAGTCGCGGTCAAAAATAGACAAAATAAATCAAGTTCGGTTTACAAGGGTCGAAGCCTCAAAAAGATTCGAATGATTCTGGGCCGATGGGGTCAGTTCCAGTGGCAGCTCGGGCCAGTCGCTTTGGGTCTGGGTCTGGCTTTTGCGCTGATGACCTCATAAAGCCCCACTGAGACATGTCGTACCAAAGCTTCGTCTGTTCTGTTTGCTGCAGTACAAGCCACTAGTACTAAGTTAAGCTAAACAGATAAACTCTTTTCTTATTTACTTATCGATGATGGACTTGTGAGCTCACAAACTCGAATACGAGACGTAAGCACATTCTGTTTGCTATTAGGGTTTAAGTCTAGTTGTAGCGCGACGCAGTGCTATTGTTAATATGTTGAGCTGTCAGAGCTACTCGTTGAGAGACTGTCAACCGTACCATCACACAGCGCCGTTATTTTGTGTGTATCTGCGTGTGTCTGTATTCTGTTGTTACTCTAACGTTGCAATCCGGGCATGATCTGCCGTATGCCTACATGACTTCCGTTCCGACCTGGTCTTTGTCACGTAGGCCACACATAGGGTTGGCTACTAGCCAAGGTACGGTGTATTGAGAATGAATTGAAGCCAAGAGTGGATTTATGCTATTCTGATCTAATGTTAGACGATGACTAGCCTTGCCATGAGCCCAAGGCATCCACAATATCGTGTGTTTTGATTGATAGCCGAAGATAATCTGGAGAGCTTTTCGATCAAGATCTGCAGGGAGATAGAGGTATCTAGGGTTGGATGTAAATAAACAACCCGCCTACTGTTTCTTGGAGAGTTCTGGTTGTTTCTCAACCAAACAAAACGAGGAAACAACAGTGAAGAATAATACTGCATGATGCATCGATAGTCGCTGTATTCTTGCTTCTTGCTCGCATAAACCCAATGACATTGAGCACATGAGAGACAGACTTAACAGGGACGAGGTAGACATAAAAGCGGGCCATTGCCTCACATCGCCAATCGGGGCTAGACACGGGAAGCGGTTGCTGGGCGGTTGCCAGTTGTTTTGTTTACTACAGTAAATCCAACGCCCCGCCATTCATCGTACCTTAACTGTACTATGGGACTCCCATTTGTTCGCTTTCTTGGGCATAAACTTCCATATGAATGATTTACTGACTGACGATATTTGCACTGCAAACGGCACAGCACAGCGCAGCACATCGCATCACCTCATTACTTTTTTGTCTTTTGGCAACGCACTTGATTGTGGTGTTTGTCTGCGATACATACCTAATTTCTCCTCCGCCTTTTTACTGTCTTGCCTTGGATCATAAAAGATTCCAAGCGCCACGCCATTCTCTGACCCGAGCAACGCTCGAAACAATGCGTTAACGTCACCCGACAAATGTAGATTTTACTACGTTCCTAAGCAGAGACAAAAGAACACAAATTCAGAAACACAGACAAGAGTTCGCGGCTTGGCCAGCGACTCGCCTCTTAAGAGCTCATAATGTCGTCCCGTACTCATTACTTCCAATCTCAACACCAGACTCAAAGCCAATCACCATCGCAACCGCTTCCTCACCAGCATCTGCGACCTCTTCGCCAGTCACACACCATCGACTTCGCTTCTAATTCAAACGTCTCGCCCGCCCTAGTCAACCGCTTTCCCTCGACAACATCATCATCCGCCTCATCGGGCTATTCTCACGGTTCAGACCATAGCTTCAACAGCCAATATACCTCCGCCTCTAGTTCGGCTGGCTTCGGCGCAACGGTGCATGGCCACAAGCGAGCCCAGAGCGATGTCAGAGCAAGAGCCAAGACCTTCGAGACCGGGGAAAATATGACCTCAAAGAAGGCTCCAGACAACATTTACAACTCAGCTCGACACTCTCTCCGCCCACTCCCACAAGCTCCCGCAGGCACGCGGCCCGAGACACCGCCAAACGCTCGCCATGATCGCACTAAAAGTGTCGACATTGGCAAGCTGTCAATGTCCCATATGGGTCAAATCTCGCCGACAAAAGGATCGCCGACCAAGACGTCACCAGTAAAAACTTCATCACCTTCTCGCCCGCTACCGATGAGGCCAAACTCCATGCTCCTCACCCGATCCGACTCGTTTCTCCCCCAAGAAAACACACTATCTCCTCTATCACCTCACCATGTGCATAGCACGCATATCGCTCGAGATGAGCTAGAAGGCTTGGGCAAATCCTCAACAAGTCAATTGAGGACACTTTCGCGTCTTGTTTCCTCTGATTCTCCCGAAGACTTCACCATCACTTCACCTACGCAGGAAGTTGTTGGGTTGCGCGGTCGGCGCAGATTGCAACGAGGAGACAAAAGCAACAACGGCCCAAGCCAAAAGAACTCTGGTTACAGCTGGGAAGGTCGCAATTGGATGGACAAGCAACGTCAATTCCTTCAAGCTTATGAATACCTTTGTCATATTGGTGAAGCCAAGGAATGGATAGAAGATGTCATCCATAAGAACATACCGCCAATCGTTCAACTCGAAGAAGCACTTCGTGACGGAGTCACACTTGCCGAAGTAGTGGAGTCTCTTAACCCCGACAGGCGGTACCGAATCTTCCAACATCCTAAACTCCAATACAGACACTCTGACAACATCGCCATCTTCTTCCGTTACTTGGATGAAGTAGAACTGCCTGACCTCTTCCGCTTTGAGCTGATCGACCTGTATGAGAAAAAGAACATCCCCAAAGTCATCTACTGCATTCATGCTCTAAGTTGGCTTCTTTTCCGCAAGGGAATAGTCGACTTCCGTATAGGCAACCTTGTTGGTCAGCTCGAGTTCGAGCATCATGAACTGGAAGCTATGCAAAAGGGTCTCGATAAACTCGGCGTGACAATGCCTAGCTTCGGGAACATGAGCGCCGACTTTGGTGTTCCTGAACCGGAGCCCGAGCCAGAGGAGACAGAAGACGAGAGGATAGCCAGGGAATTAAAAGAGAACGAGGAGTCTATTATCGACATGCAGGCGCAAATTCGAGGTGCTCTACTTCGTGTTCAGCTTGGCGACACGATGCAGCAGCTCTGGGACTCGGAGGAGTGGTTGATCGATTTGCAGTCTCGCATTCGAGGTGACTTCACTCGACAGATCATGGATTACCGACTACAAATGAAGCGTTTTGCTATTCAGCTGCAGAGCTCATCACGTGGATTCTTGGTTCGAAGGAGATTCAATCGTCGCGAACAGATCTTGGAGGCGCTCGAGCCTGATATTCTGGAGTTGCAGACCATGATTAGGGCCAACAAGGTCCGAAACCAGGTACGAGACACGTCTGCTCAGCTTGCGAAGTGTAGAAGCCCCATTCGGGAGATCCAGGCAATCTCCAGGGGCTTTTTGGCCCGCAAGAGTCACGTTGCGCAATATGAAGAGACGAAGGAGTCGTCTGGCATGGTCGAGAAATTGCAGGCGGCAGTGCGTGGAGCATTGCTGCGAGGCAAAGTCGGCCAGGACCTTGAAGATCTAGAAATGCAAACCCCAGCGATTGTTGACCTTCAGGCAGCGGCAAGGGCATTGCTGACTAGAAATCAGGTTGACCGCGAGCTCCACCATCTGAAGTCTTCTGGACCTGAGTGGGAGAAGCTACAGGCTTTTGCTCGTGGTTTCCGCGCTCGAGAGGACGACAAGGCTCTAAGATCTGAGCTTAACAAGCATATTCCCGATATCGAGCAGCTCCAGGCTCTTGCGCGTGGACTTGCCGTTCGTCAGAACGACCAAGCACTACGAGCCGAACTCAACGAGCACGCTCCTGCTGTGGAGCGACTCCAAGCTTTCGCCCGTGGTCTGCGCGCCCGTCAGGAGGACAAGGCCTTAAGATCGGAGCTTGACAAGCACACCACCGACGTAGAGCAACTACAGTCCTTCGTTCGCGCCGCCGCTGTGAGGAGAGATGTGGCTGATACTCTCAATGCGCTCAAGGATAATGAGCCCGCAGTCGTTGATCTCCAAGCTCTTATTCGTGCTATGCTTGAACGACAACGAGTTGCAGCTATCCTAGAGCAACTTGAAGAGCAAGTACCCGAGGTTACTACTCTCCAAAGTCACATCCGAGGATTCTTGTACCGCAAGCAGCACGAAGCTTTCCTCGAGGAGCTCGACTCTCACACTCCCCAAATCGTGGATCTTCAAAGTATCCTCCGGGCCATGATGGAACGCGCCAGAGTTGAGGATATCATGGCTGAGCTAGAGCAAGAGGAGGAAAGCATCGTTGCTTTCCAAGCTGCGGCCAATGGCTTCATGGTCAGGGCTCGGTTCGAGGAGAAGAAGCGTTTCTACAACGAAAACATGCAAAAGGTCATCAAGATCCAGAGTTTCGTTCGCGCCAAGGTCCAGGGAGAGGCCTACAAGAGCTTGACCACCGGAAAGAACCCTCCTGTGAATGCTGTCAAGAACTTTGTCCATCTTCTCAATGATAGCGACTTTGACTTTAACGAGGAAATCGAGTTTGAGCGTATCCGCAAGACCGTTGTTCAACAGGTCCGACAAAACGAGATGCTCGAGAACTATATTGATCAACTCGACATCAAGATTGCCCTTTTGGTCAAGAACAAGATTACCCTGGATGAAGTCGTCCGACATCAACACAACTATGGAGGTAACTCCATGCACTTCATCGCCAACAGCTCCATGTCCTCGGCCAACCAATTCGACCTCAAGGCGCTCAACAAGAGCTCACGCAAGAAGCTTGAATCTTACCAGCAGCTCTTCTTCAACTTGCAGACACAGCCGCAGTATCTCGCCCGGCTCTTCAAGCGCATTCGTGAGCAAGGAACTGCTGAGAAGGAGTGCAAGCGTATCGAGCTATTGATGATGGGCCTCTTCGGTTATGCTCAAAAGAGACGAGAGGAGTACTATCTGCTCAAGTTGATCTCTCGATCCGTTCGAGAGGAGATTTCCTGTGCACGAGATGTTCAAGACTTCATCCGCGGCAACTTCTTCTGGTCCAAGCTACTCAACAACTACACTCGCTCGCCCAGAGACCGCAAGTATCTTCGAGATCTCCTTGGCCCTCTGATCCGCGACAACATTGTCGAGGACCCCGCTCTCGATCTTGAGAGTGACCCCATGCAGATCTACCGATCAGCCATCAACAACACCGAGCTGGCCACTGGTCGACCCGACCAAAGGCCACTTGATGTCCCTCGTGAGGTTGCTATTCGCGATCCCGAGACCCGACAGCTGTTCATCGATCATTTGCGTGACCTTCGAGATATCTGTGATCAGTTCTTCTTGGCTCTGGAAGACTTCTTACACAAGATGCCATATGGTCTTCGATTTGTATGCAACCAGATCTTCGAGAACCTTCGACAACAGTTCAAGCGAGAGCCTCCTGAGAACCTACTGCAAGTAGTTGCCAACTGGCTTTGGCGATTCTATTTGCAACCAGCTGTTATTGCTCCCGAGAACGTTGGCGTGATTGAGAAGTCTCTCAGTCCTCTGCAAAAGCGAAACCTCAGTGAAGTTGCCAAGGTCATCAGCCAGATTGCTACTGGTCGACCATTCGGCGGCGACAACGTGTACTTGCAGCCTCTCAACGCCTTTGTTGCCGAGTCCGTCGAGCGTCTCCTTCAAATCACTAGCGATGTGATTGCGGTGCCAGATGCCGAAAGAACATTCGACATTGACGAGTTCAACGACCTTTACGCCAAGAACAAGCCGACACTGTACATCAAGATGACAGATGTCTTCTCCATTCACAACTTGGTAGCTGCCGAGCTTCAGACAATGTGCCCAAGCCGTGATGATGTCCTACGGGAAATCATGCACGAGCTTGGAAGTGCTAAGAGCAACGAGAACGAGATGAATGCTGCCGGCTCTTCAGATATTCACATGTTCTTGACGCCCAAGCTCCACGAGACTGACGACCCCGAGGCCGATGTCAAGGCACTCTTCATGGAGACAAAGCGATGTGTGCTGTACATTATTCGTGTGCAGACCGGTACCAATCTCCTCGAAATCCTTGTTAAGCCTATCAGCCCAGAGGATGACCACAAGTGGCGCATGCTTCTCCATGATGAGTTCTCTGTTGGAAGCAACACTCGCGGTGCTTACTCTGATTCTAACATGATCGACGTGACACGGATGTCGTACCAGGAACTCAAACGCACAGCTCTGGAGAACATCATGCGTCTCGAGAAGCTGGGCCGTATCACCAAGCACAACTACTACCAGGATGTGCTTAATGCCATTGCCCTTGATATCCGTACCAAGAGCCGCAGAAGGGTTCAGCGACAGCGTGAGTTGGAGGGTGTCCGTCTGACACTGAACAACTTGCACGAGAAGGCCAAGTATCTCGAGCAACAGCGCAAGAGCTACGACGACTACATCGAGTCAGCGATGGCGACCCTGCAGAACAAGAAGGGGTAAGTTACACTTCTGCACCCACAGTGATACAATGACTAACATTTTTTGAACAGTCGCAAGAAGTTTTTGTTGCCTTTCACCAAGCAATACAACCACCAACGTGAATTGGAGCGAAGCGGCCGTGTCCCCAAGTTCGGCAGCTACAAGTACAGCGCTCGTGCTCTCTCAGAAAAGGGTGTGCTAGTCTCTTGGAGTGGCATTACCGACTTTGAGAAGATCAACTTGACACTCTCATGTGACGAAGTGGGCGTCTTCAGCCTTGAGGGTTCTCGAGGACACATCCAGATCCCTGGAGCTAGTGCCTTGATGCCTATTGAGGACCTCCTGCAGGCACAGTTCGAGGCTCACCAATTCATGACTTTGTTCGAGGGTAGCCTCAAGCTCAACGTTAATCTGTTGCTGCATCTCCTCTACAAGAAGTTCTACCGAACTCAATAAGAGGCAGTGCCGCGATTTATACTTCGACGGGCTGACCCCTGGAGGGACGGCCCCAAAAACCACTTTTAAAGGGGAGATATATGACAGATGATACCTATGTTCCAATTAAGAAGGGGGATACTTGATGAGCATTGCAACCGGCGCGATGGGAAAGGGGTGTTCGTGTGACAGACAATCGGTGTTTTTCAGGCTGCTTTGTGGGAGGTGTGTTGCAACGCACAGGGTGCATCATCAACGACGGTAAAATATGGCAATTCATGACGGAATACTCGGACATTATTGGGAGTGAAAGTAAGGAAAGGGAATTGTATTTTTGCATCGTGCTTTTACTGCGGCTTCATGATCGCCAGCCAGCGAGCAGGTGAGCCTGGTGTAATGGCTGAATTGTTAGGATATCAGTTTGATTGGCATAATGTTACGAAATGTCATTAAAGTTTCAAGTTTTGTATCATCAAAGTATTATAATTACGACTGCAAATAGTATTTGACGGCTTCCAGCAAATTCTAGATTAAATCTATCGGCATTCGCTTAAAGTCCTCGTGATCCTGAGTTGCTGGCACATAATGAGAGTTGTGTTCTCGAGAGAAGAGGTTGTCGGTCATCGGTTATCGGCGAGGCTAAGTCATGATTGGCCAGTTAACATTGGTTTCGTGAATACTTGCTTAAAAGACCAGAGCGAGCCAGAACTTGGTGGAGAAGCGAACAGGCTAACAGGGAGGGTCCGTTCGAGTCGAGGCCAACGAAATCTGAAGCCAATCTGATAGGCAGTCGCTTGAAGTTCGACTTATTAGGCAGCAGATAAACTTACTAGGGGATATATGAATGACCGAAGGTAAGAGGATCCGGCGTTGCATCAGGGTCCAGGCCAAGTGCACAAAACACCAGAATGAAATTGGGTTGTTAGTGGTGGTCGCGTGAGCTCTGATTGTCAAATGCCGAGAAGCGGCATCAATCCAGGATGCTTGTTAGCGGTAAGTCCCAGTTAGCAGCTTACTGTAAGATAGCAAGAAAGATAAGCGTGGCTTCGGTCAAGGTTTTGGGACAAGCAGGAAAAACAAATTGGCAAGGGTACGAGTGCTACAGTCATGACCGCCAGTAATGAAAGACATTGATCAACCTCAGCTCTTGGCATAAAGATGAACTGGGAATATCAACTTCGGGCAAGTGCAGTTGAGAACACCGTGCAACAAAGGATTAAGCGAAAAGCTCAATTCGCGTCTGTTTGAGTCTGGTATTCGTCCGTTTGTAGGCTTGTACTACTAGGTCCCGGTTGAGAGCGTGTGCGAGCTGAGTACAACGCTTTGGCATGGCGCATCAGGCAGTTAAGTTGACTGACTTCTCAGGCATTCAATGCAACTGAGAATAAAAATGACCAGATTTTGAGTTCGCATGCGTGGCAGATAATGAGTTGTCCCGGTGCTGTGCGACACAGCATGTTCCGTCTTCGAGTTATTGATGGTGCCGACGGGGTACATAAAAGATCAGCAGTGTTGAACTCTGCTCAGGCTTCTACTTGGCAAGAAAAGTTAGACTTTTTGGCCCAGACCAGAGCACAGAGATCGATTGCAACAATGGAAAATGTCCATCCTAACAATGGAAGTCAAAGAATCAATGAACCGATTGATCCGGCATGGTATTTCGAAGACTGAAAAGAAATCGAGAAGAAGGCAGTAGCTCCACGTTTCAATGTCGACATCAGTGATATAAAAGATGTGATTACCTTCTCACCCGGTCAATCTCAAAAATCGTTCCAATCAATTGACTTAGGAAGTGCCGAAGGTCGTAGACTTGGTCTCGTTGTGGCAGAATTGCAGAAAAAGGTTTGGCGACTCCAGATTGCACCATCGCAAGCTGACAAGGCGTTATGGCACTAGAGGAGACGTTTGGTGTGTACCCAGTCAACGCTTACGACGGCTTGGGTGCATACTTAGGTAGGTATTCCCATAGACTCGAGAAAAACAATCGAGTGGTCATGGAAAAATTGATTGCAGTATTTGAGTGTTCAGCATTCTTTATTGCTTCATCTGTTTTGTTTTTGCGCATTCCACGTTCGTTTCCCATCGGTTGGGCGAGACACCTGTGATCGTTGGGCAGCGTTAAGACTCGGAGGGGAGAAGATGATACGAAATACGTGTTAGAGCGATAGCGGACATTTCGGAAGCGTACAGTCGCAGGACGTGGCGGACGGCGGAATGGCGACCTGATGAATGCAACGGGAGGGGATTGCCATCTTGTGGATCGCGTGAGGGTTGTGAATATCGCCTATACAGTAAGTCGGCACGGTGAAGTGAGGGGCTGGCGTGGTAGCAATCACAGTGTCGCATAGGATATCCATGCACCGTATAGACAATTCTTGGAGGTTGAGTCTTTCAAGGCTTTGGAGGTGCGAGGAAGTGTAGATAAAGGATGCAGGGACCGGCTAATGGCGTAAGAGGGTCTGTGCGCCGTCAACCCCCCCCGACGATGGTGCTTTGTTGAACAATCTTAACACCCACTCGAGCTAAGCCTGGCTCAAAGTTGATGGTGGGACGAGCCAACGGCTTGCATGATGTATCGTCGGGTTTGCACGAAACGGGGGACGACAACTTCGAGAGACGCATGTGGGGAAGAGGAAAGATAGGCAGGCAGAGCCGGTATGCGTGTTGAAGCTGTGCATCGCGACGAGGTTTATAAATCGAAGTGCCAAGATGGTGGCCAGTGAAATCGCGATCCATGTGATGTCTTGAGTGCATGGCCACTCGGGATCGTTGATAGACGCAGTTTCTGTTCGAATGGCAACGTAGCATGTGTTTATGGTAGATGAACCGCACATGGACGTAGCATCTTGGAGGTCTTGTTTTCTGAAACTGATAGCATGGACCAGCCAACACCAGAGTTCAGACCAGACATGCTGCTTTGGGTTTATTCCATTAAATTTAGAGGTCAAGCTCTTTGCTGTTTCGTGGGTTCGGTGAGGTCGAGATAGGTCGATGGGCTATGGAGGCACACGTATCATCAATCATCAGTGTTAGATCGAGCCCATGAAGAATGGACGATGACGCTGCGTCTCGTTCTTGGTGGAGCAGAATTGGCTTCACAATTTGTTGTGCGGCTGGCTGAGGCAGATGGTGAAGGATAAATCTGACCTACTACGGACTCGGCCGGGGTAAGTCTAGAGCTGTCAACCTTTGTGGACTTGACCAGGGAAGGGTTGGGCAAGAACACATGGACCAATGGTGGTTGGCTCCTGACCAAATCGAGTAGTCGCTTGAAACCCCTGCGCAACCAAGAGGGTGAAGGCTTAAACCCCGGCGCCTTCCTTGTACTTGCATAAGGCAAAGTGGTACGGATACGTAAGGAAGGCACTTAAGTGTGCGAAGAGAAAGAGGAAGGGATCCTCCTTCCCCCTAACTTGAGCTCCGGTTACCAATCCGCGTTCGTTGATTAATTAGTAGTTCGCCGACTGACAAACACCTTATCTGGAGAACTACTCAGATAATGTCATATGATTCGATTTCATGCAACGTCCGAAGTGATGATCTGGGAACTAATGTGGAACGCGATTGCCAGAGTTGCATGACTCTGACTCTGATTCTGGTTGATGAGAAATATGCGCTATCTAAGCCCGTAACTTAGCGGGATAGAAGACGGATATCTACATACCGCCGCACTTCAAGGGCACCTGCGGCGGTTGGAAACGAAAAGCACAGGTAGTAGGAAGGCAAGGGTGACGAAGATGACAGGCCGAGTACCAAGTAAGAATGAGCATGTGATGATGATTCTCATTTCTTCTACCGCTGGTCTACGCACCATTGGATTAAAAATGGTGGTGTATTAGCCAGGCATTGGGTGCCTGTTTCTCTACGGAGGAGCACAGTTCAAAGTTCACAAACACAAGAGCCCATCACGAAAAAGGTTATCTAACAACAATCTGTGCGTGTGCGTGTGTGTGTGTGTTGATCTTGGCCCTCGTGACTCAATTCCTCCTGAAAAAGGCCAACACAGGTGAGAGTTGCTCAAGAATAAGGACAAGATCGGTTTGTTGCATAACATACCGTTGCTGTTAGCCTTGGTACTAGCGGCTGGCAATGAGTTTTCCCCCGTGTTCTCGAACAAACAAGGATCTATTATTGATGTGCACGCCCCCTTCTCAAAGACAAGATTCTCGGGATGGCTTATTGGAATAACCCCTGGCTACTACCTCACCCCTACTAGCATGTAAGCTAAGCTCCTGTGGACATGCGGCCAAGCCTGCCCGAGCCTAAGCCCACCAGAGGAGGCCCTACTGAGAGACACCCCAACTCAACTCTGAATTGCAGTGCATTGCCCATCTCACTTCGATTTGCCTCTGAGGGATAGAGACGGTAAGAGACAAGACAAACCATTAACAATTCTCACGTCACTTCTCCGTTGATTGCAAATATTGTGGCGTAAATCACCTCACCGGCTTGTTTCCCCCCGTTGACCGGACAAATCGGAGAATTCGATCAGTCCTTGCCTTCATATTTCTTACCGACTCCCCGTGCAGATCGACTTATTCTCCAGCTTCCTTCAGGTCAATGTTTCTCTTGGCACAAAAGGCCCCTGCTTGAGACTGTCTGTCCCTGTTTCTTCTGCCTGTCTTTCTGTCTGTTGGGTCCATATACGTATGCGTATGCGTATGTTTATGCTTGTACGCCATACATACATACACCTATCGTCGCCGCATCAATCATTTGGATCGTCAATCTGAATCAAAGCCCTAACAGGGATTCCACGGCACGGGATAACAGACTAAGCTCCGCATCACGAGACGTTGGGTTGTGGTTCGTTTGAAGCAGTGATACGGATTCCGTATCCTTCCTAAGCGTGCTCCTCCACCTCCGTTCCCACTACTGGGTACTCGGCCTGGCTCTAGAAGTGTTTATTTAAACCACCCGCCTTCCTCTTGTTCTCGACCAACATCTATACTCACTAAACACTCTTCCTTCTCAAACACTTAGCCAAACAGCCATCTCCAGTGTTTGACACTATCATATTATAACTCTTCACACAACTTTATCTAGTATAAGTCTTTCACTTGATCAAGTCACAATGGCTCCTGATCTCAACTCCCTCCCCACCTCCCATGGGGAAACCTCTACTGCTCCTGCTCCTCAGCTCGTTTCAGAGACGGACAGACCAAACATCCTCTTCATCATGGCTGATCAATTGGCTGCTCCTCAACTCAAGATGTACAACCCCGACTCCCAGATCAAGACACCAAACCTCGACCGTCTTGCCTCAACCTCAGTCCAGTTTGACTCTGCCTACTGCCCTTCACCTCTCTGTGCCCCTTCACGCATGAGTCTGATCAGTGGTCAACTTCCCATGAAGATCGGTGCTTATGATAATGCTGCCCAGATTGGATCCGATGTGCCAACCTACGCTCATTACCTTCGCTCCAAGGGCTACCATACCTCTCTGGCTGGCAAGATGCACTTCATCGGCGACCAACTTCACGGCTACGAGCAACGACTTACTAGTGACATCTACCCCGGTGACTTTGGTTGGGCTGTGAACTGGGATGAGCCTGACACCCGTCTTGAGTGGTACCACAATGCCAGCTCTATCCTCCAGGCCGGTCCTTGTGGACGAAGCAACCAACTAGACTACGATGAGGAGGTCATGTTCAGGAGCACTCAGTATCTTTGGGATCACGTCCGAGAGGGCCCCAAAAAGCGACCCTTCGCCCTTACTGTTTCCCTCACTCACCCTCACGACCCTTACACCATTACGAAGAAGTACTGGAACATGTATGACGATGTGGACATTAACCTCCCCGAAGTCAAGATGAACAAGGAAGATCTTGATGCTCACAGCAAGCGACTTCTCAAGGTCTGTGACCTTTGGGATCAAGATTTTACAGAGGAACAGATCAAGCGAGCTAAACGAGCATACTATGGCTCAGTTAGCTATGTCGACGACTGTATTGGACGTCTTCTCGAAACACTCGAGGACGCTGGCCTGGCTGAGAACACCATTGTCATTTTCAGCGGCGACCATGGCGACATGCTGGGTGAGCGCGGACTTTGGTACAAGATGAGCTACTTTGAGTCATCCGTCCGCGTCCCCATGTTGATCAACTACCCCAAGCGATTCGCTCCTCACCGTGTCACTCAGAACGTCTCGACTCTCGACCTTCTTCCTACCATCTGCGATTTGGTCGGAACTAAGCCATCCCCTCACCTCCCTATGGACGGAATCAGCATGCTGCCTCACCTCGAAGGCCGCGAGGGTCACGACACTGTCATTGCCGAATACACAGGCGAGGGTACTGTTCGCCCGATGATGATGATTCGACGAGGCGACTGGAAGTACATCACCTGTCCAGCTGATGAGCCCCAACTCTACAACCTCGCCCGCGACCCCAAGGAGTTGGACAACCTTGCCCGGTTCAGAAAGATTGCACCTCAAACAGCCGAGGAGGAGGAGGCCAAGGAGGCTTTCCACAAGTTCGAGGCCGAGGCACACGTCCGATGGGACTTTGATGCTATTACCGAAAAGGTGTTGCTCTCTCAACGCACACGGCGAGTTGTGTGGGATGCCCTGAAGGAGGGCGAGTTCACAAGCTGGGACCACAACCCAGAAGACGATGGCAGGAAGAAGTGAGTGAACAATTCCCGAGTGTGTTTGAATCACTCAAGCCACAACGTCACATCACACAGAGTTCAAAATATGCTAACGCCATTACCCGCAGGTACATCCGCTCGTACATGGATCTCGACGATCTTGAGCGCCGAGCTCGCTTCCCAGTTGTCGATGCCAACGGATATGAGAGTAAGGCCGTATCACACGTCCGTAACGGTTGAGACTTCTCACGCTTGATGGAAATTTTATGAGATATGACAGAAAGACTTTTCTTCTTCTTATTTGGCTGGTGATTTTATTCTACTTAGCGGTTATCCTTGATGTGCAACTGCACTTTGCAAGCAGTATTGGATTTTTGATACTTGTCTTTATCGCATCAGGCATAGCCAGCTATGGGGTTTTTGTATTTAATAGCAAAAAGTCTTATGTTTTTATGAGATAGTCTAAATTAAGATAAACATAATTAATTATGCAATTTCCTGGTTTAAACAAATCCATTGATCGTAAATGTCATGGTAGTTCACACCAACAAGCCGAACGGTCTATATACTCGACTGGGTAGCAGAAACGTTGGCCTCCTAGACTGAGTCTTGGAGTATAAAAATAGGTGGTCTAAGAAGCCTAATGTAAGTAGCATAAACTGATCTACTAATTTCGTCTCTTATGCTTCCAGCGGCCAATTTCGATGGCACCCTAGGGACACTGCAGCTTGATAGCAACCTATCTAGGATGATCATAGCCGCGATTGACACCACCAATTCAAATCCCCACATCATCAAGTACATATCTTGCATAAAACAAATGGCAGCACTTTGGAAGATCGGCTGCGTCAGCTTCCGGGCCCGAAGCGGTCGATCGCTCGCATTTCGTGGGACGTCGCTTGGGCATGTAAGAATTCCTCATTATAAGCGCAGATTGTGTGATTTTGGCGTGTATGTCGCAAAGAGGATCATGACGTTGAGAATCTGGGGTGAGTGGAGAGAAGGCCCGCTCTACTCAGGGTCTAGGTGTTCGTGTATGAGTTAGGCGTTGTTTTAGAAGTCCCAAGAGGGTGGTGATAGAAAGGCATTTCGGCCTGGTTTGATATTCTTGTAGCAGGTGTTGAGGTAGAAGCACGAGTGACACTGTCCAAAGCTTGATGATGACAGAGTATAGATAGAGGTACGTATCAACTCTAACATTTGAACGCAATTGAAGTAGTATTTTTTATCACAATGAGCAAGTATTACTTTCTTTAGCCTTGGCAACTATTATGATACTGAGCTTAGACATTTTATAGAATATTCTGTTCTTATGGTTTACACCTACCCGACACCGGCATCGGTCTTTTTACGCGGTGACGCGCTTTGATCTGGAAGCTTTGAAATGCCCCGCGCTGCAACTAAATTTCCTTTATCCAAACAATTGACCAACTTGAGTAACTTGTGTCATTTGCACTCTTAACAACATTCTTCACGCATAATTTAAGACCTATCCATCAGCTGCAGAAGCTCAATTGAGAAGAGACTCAACGCTCGACACTGCGGTCCCATCTCAAAGCTAACATCATGGCTACTCTTAACTTGGAAGATGACGAGCTGAAGGCTCTCGAACAGACGCTGAGCAAGGTGGCGCAATTATCTAGTAGTATCCAGAGCTTCAGGCAAGATCTTGTCAAGAGTAATCCTATACCACCGCCGTATGTTGTCCCTCACCGCATGTGCGCCGTCGAATCGCAGTAGCTAACCTGGCCCCTCAGGAAATCAATCCAAGCGTCGGCAAAAATTCTACAAAAGAACCTCAGATCCCTTCTCGAGAGCACAAACGAAAACGCAGACCTCTTCAACCGCATGGCCATTCATCCTTCGACCAATTATCCCGGCCGCGTCCACGAAAACGTCCTTCTTCAGCTCCTCCGCAAGAAGCTCGAGCCCGACGTTGAAGAGCTCGTCAGTCAAGGCATCGAAACAGCTCGTCTCGCCACACCAGCTGGTCTGGAATCGCTAGAAAACATATGGAAGGAACTGCGGGCCTGGCTCATGGAACGGGTGGGTTACTTCGCTACCAACGAGAATAACGATCCCTACACAGCAGAGGAGCGCGCAACCGGAACAGAGAACGTGCGCACTGGTCTACGGAGGGACATCGAGGATGACGATGATGAAGACGACGAAGAAGAGGAAGAGGAAGAACAACAAGAGCAGGAGCAACCAACTGCAGCCCCTGTGCAGGTCAGAGGACCCGAGCCAGAGACATTGCTCTGGTTTGCGGCAAGAGGAGACTTTGAGGTCCCGCGCAATGTCGAGTATGAACGCAAAGAGGATGCCTTCCAAGGTGTATACGTCTACAAGGGACTTCAAGGCGTTGGCATACCACCTACCGTCCAGCCGCCACTACAGCAGGGCTCTGCTCCGTTGTAGACTTGACGCGAGTTGCTCCTGAAATAAAACGTTTTGATGCGTTGGCCTTGTTACTAGACTGATTTGGATGGAGGCGTTTTGGAATGGGTTGCAGAGAGTGAGTGGTTTGGTATCGATACCCAGATGATCGCGAGGTAAGCTGACGGCTGTTTAGGTCTAAAGCAATGATACAAGCAGTATTTAGTCGATGAATTGATACGACTCGTGATGTCTGTTGAGTTCATTGATTAGAATTGATGAAAGAAAACATTTCATTGAGGTGATGCGCCCGGGTTTATCACGATTTCTGTGCATCAGTCTATATCCGACTTATATAAAATCGCAAATGCGCCCATCATGACTTATAGCTCCCTTGGGAAGTCAAAACAACAAGCACGAGATAGCAAATTTGATAGTCTAAGCTTACAATCCTTCATCCTCGACCATCTCTTAGCTCAAGCGCGAAGCTTTCCCGCGCCAAGGCCAACCATGTTGATCAGAGGTCGCTATTCAATGCCATTCGTCGTCATAGCCTCCCAATGTCGTCACTCAGTCGTCCGTGGCACGCCAAAAGCTCCCATTCCCCGCGTTTAGATAACGCATGGCTGGGATGCTAAAGTTGGTGTTAGTGCTCACGGGACTGACAGGCGGGGGACCTGAAGAAAATAAGATGACACTTGATGTAGGTGATGCAGTGTCGGCTTTTCTGACAGCGTCCAAGACAGACAACACGGCATGCATGGCAGCTTACATCCCTACTTATACAAGCTTTGAACAGGAGCTTCACCCAAGTTTGATTCTTCTTTCTTCTTCATTCAAGTCGCTCAACTGTTGTCGTACCCAGTGAGTGATCCGTGATGATATCTTCATATCAATTGTGTTGCCACGGTGCTGGCATGCACCCAAGTACCTACAACAACACATCACAATCATTGGCGCCGCATATTGATGTTGTGTCGAGCTATGAAGAGACACCGCGCACGATGCCAGACTCGATGCTCGTGGAACCCGAGAACAAAGTCACATTCATGACACTGCCGCCCGAGATTCGACTTCACATCTACCATTGGCTTCATCTCATGTGCCCTGTTCGCCATGCGCAACTCGCGCCATGGTATCCGACTCCAGTTCACTGCCAATACATTCTACAGCCTGTTGGTTCGAAAGCTGAGGCCGAGAGCGCTGCATCTGAAGGTCAAGCAGAACTAGATCAAGGACTGCTTTCGCCATACCGACCCCTTTCAGGCCTGCCCACAAGTCTTTTACGCACCAATCGACAGATCTACCGCGAAGCTCGTCTTATTCCATTCGAGCAGAATGAGTTCGTTTTTGTCAACTGGTTCGCTTCGGGACTATGGGCGGCGCGCGCCTTTACCCGAGCCCTCGCCCCCTGGCAGCGCGCTGCCCTACGCTACGTGAGACTAGAAGTTCTTGCACGGGATGTGGTGGTCGGAGGCGCAGGCCGCGAGGAATGGCGTGCTCTGTGCCGCGAATGGTCACTAGGTGTCCGAGGATTGCGGATGAAAATGGTTCTCGGGGCGAGCACCTCGGTGGTGACGGGGCCGGCGTACGGAGGTGGAGTGGAGCGCAGAGCGGAGGCGGCGCGGCAATGGGTCGGCGAGGGACTTACATTCATGAAAAGGCTAGAGAAGGTTGAGATGGAGGTTGTGGCGAGGGAGATGAGCGACGAGGATAAGCTTATATGGTGCGAGATGTTACAGAGAGAGTTGAGAGAAGGAGGAATGAAAAAGATTGTGGTCGTGTGTACTGAAAAGATGCAGGAAAAGATGGAGTGGATCAAGACTGATGTTGGATGGAGGAACCGTGAGGCAGAAGCTGGTACTATCACGAACACTACAGTGGAAGTGCCTACAGTGGAGGTACCTACTTGCAGAGGCAATGGTTGTTTGGTGCATCACCAACACATGATGGATTAGTTCTTGGAGGTATAGGGTGAGCATTTGTACAACACTGTAAGTTGAGGGATGTTATTTGGCGTACTATGAGATTGAGAATATGAATTATGAGAGCAATGAATCTCTGCAACGATAAGAAAAGAGAATGACTTTATTTTATTACTATTTATCTAGTCTACTATCTAGACTACCATCTTGTTAGTATAGTAAGCATGCATCTCAGTCGGGATAATAAGATGCCATGTGACTTCGCGCAACTCTCGCCAAACTGTGCCGCATGAGTCACGTCACACGCGGAGTCAGTTAGCTCTCTTTTTCTTTTGTGTTTAGCGATAACGGGGGCAGTGTTAGTAATAATCTGTGTCTCTGTTTTCGTATAAATGTGATTTCTCAACTTATTGTGTTGTTGCTGCTGTTCAATATCGAATATGTGTATGGTTACTTAATTGGTGATTGATTATTCAACCCCGCCTTCACAGAGCACCTTCTCCTCCACCTTGGGATACGAATATACGCAACACATGTCATTTCCGGAACGATACTCGGCTGACAAATAACGAAAACTCTCAATAATCTTTCTCAGTCATGGAGGCCCGGTGTCAATGCGGTTCTGTAACCTTCAAAACTCCCCTGCCTCAGCCTCTGGCTCTCTACATTTGTCACTGCGATGCTTGTAGACGACAAACGGGCTCAGCGTTTGGCACCTCGGCCATCTTTCCTCGCTTCGAGCTGCCCGATACGGATCTTCTAAGCGTGTATAGGTATGGAGGGATTGCTATCAGGTCAAGGGAATAGCTGTGACTAACTGATATCTAGTCGACCTACAGCATCGGGGCATCAACTCTACTGGTACGTTTCTTAAATCCTTCCAGCATGACTGGGCCGCTTACTATTGCCCGAATAGTTACTTCTGTCGCAAATGCGGAACGCGTCTCATCCACTCAACTCCTGTAAGTGACAAAACAGAGCTCGCTCGCCCGTGCCCTCTTACTTTGACCCGAAACTGAACTCATCATGCCACAAGTCCAAAAACGTCATTTCCGTCAAGGGAGGCTGCCTCGACGGACTGGACTGGAAACGTGCGGTGCACATTTGGACCAAGACGGCGATGGTTCCTATTCCCGAAGGTTCTGAAACCCATTCGGAGGAATCGGGATATACGGACTACGGGTCGACCCAGGAGGAGCTGGACCAGCCTGGCGATCTGGTGGGAAGCGCCGGATGCAACATACCTCCCAGTGAAAAGACTGGATCGAGTTCTGCCGAGGTGAATGGTGGTGAAAACTGATGGAGTTTTGGGTTTGGTGTTGGTGCATGAAGCATGTCACTGAGTGATCAAAGGTATAGCAAGAAGTTTGGATTGATGCTTGAGGAGTTATATCATGGGGAATTAGGCGCAGTATACGACTAGGAAGAATGAAAATGAAGGATGTTTAGGAATATTTTTCGAAACAATGATTCCCAGTCATCCAGTTTCTTTGTTTCGTTAATCATGAAATCAAATATGTTTTGATACTCTAATTGCTTTATTCCGATGCAGTGTCTAGATAATCCTTGTATAAACCAAGTTGGGTGACACTTGTACTACGTGCATATCAAGTCCAAGTGTCTTCTAGACTCAGCCTTATTTCTTCAAAACGATCAAAAAATCTTGTTAATCCGAAACAATGACATTTATTAAATCACCTGAATTGCTAATCAAAAGACAGAGACTCAAAGGTCTTGGCGCATCGGTCGAGACACTTAAAGGAGCGGAGTCGGCCCCTTCCGAAACCTCGGATGAACAAGGGGTGCTTCAGTTGCGTCTCGCTATTGACGGAGAATTCTGGGCGTCTTTTTTGTCTGCCCTCTTCTTTTTCCCCTGGCATTTCGGCCAATTCAAAATCGTATCTTTTTCTTCAATTTCAAGACCATGGCCTAGCGGAATAGACCGATCGATCATGTGCTTTTCGCCTGCCTCTTTGGTCGCCAAGATGGCCTTTTCAGACGGTGAAATAGTAGTAGTAGCGCCTAACAAAACTCGCAGAGCGTGTGTTGTTTTTGCCAAGTCCTGTCAAACCATGGTGTCCGTATTAGCCTCCTTTTTAGCTAACAGGAATACAGAGTACCGTAGAAAGACTTGTCCAGACCTGCCAAGCTCTAGGATATACGTATGTATAAGATATAGAATGAGATGAGTTATTGAATTGCCAAGATGTTGCTGACCTTCCGCCTTCTTATACCTTTGAATTAAAGTTATCTGCTAGCAAGGCTCTTTACTTTTTGAAGATGCTACGCTCCCTACAGAGTATGGATAGTCACCATAACGTCTCAGGAACCACTTTCTAACCCCTGATCCCTGTTTCTAGAGTTGCTTTCCCACTCAGACCCCTAGCACATCCTAACCTCAATCGTCGCAGTCTCCGTTTGAGCCTCAGATTCTTGAATCGAAATGCACCAGAACGAGCCCCTGTTCAAACGGCTGTGCCTTGCATTGTCACCTAGTCTTTGCATGTTGCATGTTGCCATGCCTCGCCTCTAACGGTGTGAGCGGCGGCGCGCGGCACGTTGAGCTTCCTCAGTTATTACACTACCTATAGCGAATAAACTACTATCATCCCACTGTCCTGCCCCCCCTCCTCTCGTCCCTTCTCCTCTGATCTGATTCTGTTTCTACTATGCGTTGTGTTCTTCTTGTTGTTTCTTTCTCGTGACGTCCAGTCAATCAATCAATCGCTCGCTCTTTCACTGGTTGGTTCGCTGTTACGCCTTCAATTCTTGTTCTGCCTTGTGCAGCTATTATTTCTTAACTTGACCAATTTTGTTGGTCAAGGCACCTTTTCTTAATACCATCTCGGTACATCATTCATCAGATTCTATACAATCTGTCGCTCATTTATCAAACAACCCGAGAAAAATCTCGTACCAACGGCTGGACTGTTGTGTTATACCGCTCGTTTTACACCAAATCACGAATCAGAAATCGATATTTTATTAAGAGAGAGTTGGGATTAAGCATCATGAAGTTGTTGTATTGGCTTACTGCCGCCCATGTTGCGCAGGTAGGTGGACTCGACTTATACCAAGACACGACAAAAGGCCAAATAGTAACAATAAAATAGGCCGCAGGAAGACATGGGAGGATGAAGAAGAGGCAGGAGATCGATGGAGCTGTCAACGCAGCCAAGTTTGAAGGGCAAGTTTACAAAAAATCGAAGAAGAGGGGACCAACACTTGCTAACATGTCTCCAGACTGAGGCTGTCTTATATCACCGAAACCACCACTGAAAGGGTGACCATGACACAACTCAGAACCATTCTGCAGACTCCTGCGGCCGTGGCCCCAGTCGCTGCTGAACCTGTCACTGTTACCATCAACGCAGAGCCCGTGACTGTCTACGAGACCAAGACTGAGGTTGTCAACCAAGTTGAGACTCAGTATGTCACTCAAGTTCAAGTTGAGACTCAATACGTTACTCAGGTCGACGTTCAGATCGTCACCCAAGTGGCGCCACCTCTTGTGAGTTTGCTCAAGTTTAAGACATGACAGAACTCGCCTGTTGACAGGTCTATAGCCCGCTGTTACTATCAAGGAACCTATCACCATCATCGAGGTCGAGCCCGTCACTATTAACCATGTCATCACCGAGACAGTGAAAATCCCTGGAGATGCACCAGTAAGTTCTCAACCTTTGTCTCGGTTAGGATTGAAGTCAGACACTAACTCGTCAAAGGCTCCCGTTACTATAACTGTTCCTGGAGAAGGACCTGTAAGTCTCATATCATTATCCTCGAAACATCTACGTACTAACTCACCAAAGGCGGCTATTACTATTATCCACACCGTGCAGGCTCCCCAGGAACCCAGCGCTCCTGTTGGGCAAGTTCCCGGACCAGGCGTCACTACGATCCCGATTCCCTCAAGCTCTCTGCCCAAGACGACACTTGCATCAGACCCGTATGCCGTTGTCGGGCCCATCGTAACCACGAGCATCACTCCCAAGCCCCCTACCAGTGTTCTCGCACCACCTGCGGCCGGGCCTTCCACCAGCCCCGTTGAACAGCCTGTCGAACAGCCTATCGCACAGCCCGCTCCGGCGCCGCCTACCAGCGTTGCATCACAGCCCGTAGCACAGCCTTCCACCATCGCTACCGAGGCTCCTGTGTCACAGCCTTCCGCCACTGCTATCGAACAGTCTACCGCACAACCGTCCACCACCGCTATCGAAGAGCCTGCGAAGCCCTCCACTACAGCTGTCGAAGAGCCCGTAGCTGAACCCTCCTCAAGCCAAGCGGAGCCGACTGCCGAACCAACTCCTACCCAGGAGGAATCCCAAGGCGGCGCTCCTACCATGTCCCCTTCGATGGAACTCGGCAACATGGGACCTGACACTACGGGAGCTATCGCCGCCCCTGCCCTAGACGGAACTAGGCCCACAACAGCCACTGCTGGAAATGTTCCATCGCAGACTCGCGCTCCCATCGATCTCTCCGATCCGTCAAAACTCAGCAGTGTCCTCGACTTGGGCAACTTGGGTGGAGGATCAGGGCCACTCAAGGCTCGTGCCACGGGTGCTCCTTGAGAGGATGTGGCATTTGAATGGGTTGCGTTGAATTTGGGGGTTGTATGATGTAGTGTTTGGGGTAGACTCTGGGTTTCTTTCGAAGAGAAGAGCACTTGTGCTCGTAATATTGTAGCTAGGTAGTCTTATAATACATGTGAGCAAGTCTCCAGAGCACATCGTTGTTTTTTATTTCGCATCTGTCTATTGTATGGGTATCATGATGCCATGGTTCTTGGACTCGATAAGTCGGAATTCCGAAATGCTCATTTTTTCTCAGCTGTTGCATTTCTCTGGGCCAACTTCATCTTCTTGGCCTGTCGTTTACTGAGTTGCTGAGTGTCCTCCTCGCCGTTCTTGCGCTTTTGATTCTGATTCTGATTTTTTCCTTTGTTTTTGGTCTTCTTTTCAGCATCGTTCTTTGTAATTTTGTCATCCGCATTATCGTTTGACCCCTTTTCTTGTTCGGCGACTTCGACGATATTGATAACACTCCTGAAGCCGTTCCTCTTGATACCCTCATTCACAACGACGGAACGCGGTATCTCACCCAAACCCTGCATGCCCTTTTCGTTGCCCAAGCCCCATACGCTCAGCAGGTTGACCACGTCCGCAGGCGCCCTTAGTGAGAGCGCATCCTTAGCCTCGCTGCTGAGTAATATGCCTCTACCACGTGTGGCCCGGATGAGACCTGTGACGTTTGAGATGAAGTTTGCGCGCCCTCGGGCATCGGCGGTCAGAGCTTGGCTGTAACAGACCTCAAAGCGAACACCCCGCGAGATAGCCGCCATGCACGGTTTCGGTTTGAAGTGGAAGTCCAAGTACTTGGTAAAGTCGACGGATATTATGGGTACGTCGAGTGTTAGACAGGCGTTTTGAAAGGCCTTGTCTGTGAGCGGACGGGCGGCGATGATGTCGTATGTGGAAGCGAGAGAGGGAATTCGGTAGTTATTGGCCGAAGGGTCTGAGAGTGGAAGAGTCGCACGGTGGAGGACATTTGGAAGCTTTGAGGTTGGCGATGATGGAATCGACGGGAATGGCGCGACAGGGTTCGTGGGGAATGGTAGCGTGAGCGTGTGGCTGAGAGCGACGGTTGAGTATCCGAGAGAGGAAGATAAGGCGAGGGTCTGGAGAAGTTGTTCCTCAGTCGTGGAGGGCGACCAGGCGATGTTGAGGTCGTAGAGCATGGCTGGCGGCGCAGTTGTAGTTGTTTGATGTTTGTTCAAGTATTACGCTACAGGCTAGTATAGCATTATAAGTTTGATAGAGGACAATTCGAAGATGTATTTGAGAGGCTTTGGGGTTTATGATGAGTTTCGCGCGAAAAGAGCCACTGCGCGAGGGTTGTGACTGTTGTTGTAGGCAATGCGAAAAACGAACTTGGTGATGTTGAGTTGAAGCTGACTTTTTTTTCTGCCTGTTAAAGTTTCCCCACGAACTACAGAGTGCCATGATGCATAACTCATGCCTACAAGCACTAGTTCAATTGGTCAATTGTAATATATTGATACAACATACTGGGATGTTATATATGAAATTTAATGATTTACCTATTTTATTTATATGTTTTGTGTCATCCAGTAGAGGTAGGTAGTTGTCAATTCCTATATCCAGCCTGCCAGCTTCCCTCATCTTACCTTAGTACAGTGATCCGTCGTAAGAAGCTGTGGTCCGTGCGGCAGAAGCCTTTCCACTAAGAAAGCGCCCCCTACCGTTCGTCATCACCTTGTTTCTGTGCCTGACTCTATCAACATCAACATTAACTCTTGTCACCGTCACCTTTAGCAGTACAAAGACATCATCTCCACTCTCAGTACTAGTTAGGGGAAACGCCTTTCACTGTGTTACATCGTATTCACATATTCCTGAATCCTTTTCAGTACCGGGATAGATACAGCCACGACTCGTATATATAAGTACTTACCAACTACACTGGCACCTGACCGACCTGTGACCACAACTTAAGCTTGCCAAGAACTGCGCCGCCTAATTAACGACGACGACGCGCCACCTCAACTCCTGGGCCAACGACGATCAACTTCGTTTCGACACACACATAACGTCGTACTTGACTGAGACAAATATCTACCAGCAGCGCATTCATCGCAAACACTCTCCATTCACAAAACTCTTTAACCATGTTCTTCTTCTTCGTGTGCGGCGAGCACACTTTCCGCAAGGAAGTACCAGGCTATGAGGGCATGGTATGCCAATGCCACCACTGTGGTAACATGGCTGCGCATGTCCAGAAGAGCAATCCTTGGTTTACATTCTGCTGGATTGTATGAGTGACTTCTCTAATTCTTCCTTACAATCAGCTAACAACTATTGCAGCCGCTCGTTCCTTTGTCCATCTCTGGCTACACCGATGTCGCATGCCGAATCTGTAACTTTCATCAACCGTTAGAGAATCGCCCCGATGTAAAGGCCATGGCGAACGGCGGAGCACCACCACAACAGCAATGGGGACCTCCCCAAGGTGCACCTCAAGGGCAACAGCCTATGCGATACGGTTAAGACGGGGCGATCGTCCCCCTTATTCTGCGGGTTCTTACAAGCGAGTAGTGGCTGTCGGCACGCCTGGCATTTTGGCACTGCGTTTTTTGGGGTTGGGTTTCAATGCTATTCTGTGAGGCGATATAGCCTGGTGTTAAGGCGAAATTGGGATACCACAGTGGAGATGACGACTGGGTTGACTCTGGTTCCAAAGGCCAATTTATTTCCGTGCCACTTTGCCGAGCCTATCAGTCCACTGTCACCTCGGCGTGATGAAAAATACGGATTGAAAAGGAAGCACGCAAATGTTGAAGTGATGGTTTGGTTGAGAAGGACCTATTTTAGTGGTGATATATATGTTTGCTTATAGGTAGTACATTAAGCCTGAATTGCTGGATGGTGGTGTTTGGGGAAGGGGGCTCTTACAGCTCTGATCACTCAGAGTGACGGGATTTAAACTTAAGACTCCTGAGAGCTCAAGAGAATAAATTAGTGAGCCAGTTTACGCTATCTCAAACTAGTCCCCAGACTGTTTATTTTACGCACCGCAAAGCTTTGAGGTCATGTTTTGTGGTGCACACATTTGAGCATGCGATTGAGTTCAAACGGCTTGCTCCATGTTTTCTCATTGGTGATTAGTGCCCATCATTCTCCGTTTTCATGTCTACTAAGTAGTCTTTGTTGCCTGATTGGAGAAGTGCTGGTAAAGTAACTGTTGAAAGATGAATTATCCTGGCTCATCTTCATTTGCATGTGAATTTATGCCCATCTTTGATATTCACAATTATCGGACAAAACAACGGCAGCCAAGTGAAACATCCGATTCGTGCTGCAGGTAAAAAGTATTCCAAATTCATCTGGAAGCACGATTCCCTGCAAAACATATGGTTAGTACGCGTTATTGACAAGGGATAGTCCCGGTTGCGGGGCGGTCATTCGCGGTTGGCAGCTGCGATCTGCACCCATGCACGTTAAAGCGAGACGTTGCCCAGCAACGTCACCAAACACGGACAAAAGACATAAGACCCTTCGACCAGAAACAGAGACCGGCCCAAAATCAACAATTTCATCGTACATGATGATCCTGGCATAAATTCTTTTCTTCCTTCTTCTTTATACTAACCATACAACACACACAGCAAAGATCCATAATCATGGATTCACCACCCAAGAGAATGACACGGGCCAGAGCCGCCGCCAAGGCAACAGAGCCCTCCGTGAAAACCACAAAAATTGTCACAGCTGCTGCACGGGCGAGGAGCACTGCAACGGCGGGCACCAAGAGTACAGCTGCCAAGAGGAAGACAAGAGCGGATGAGAATGATGAAGATGAGGAGCAACAACGCGAGTTTGCTGTCGTCAGGAGAACGCGTGGTCGACCAAGGAAAGCTGGCGAGGTCGAAGAGCCCGACGCTGAACCTGAAGCGCCTGCAAAGCCTAGGGGTCGTATAATAAAGAAGACTGCTACCGAAGCTCCCAGGTCGACTACCGTCACCACTGCCCTTGCCAAACCTACGCGAGGAAGGCCAAGGAAAGCAGTTGCTATTGAGGCGCCTGCTCCAGCGCCTGCCAAGAAAACTACCACGATACGTAACCGCACTACAACATCAACGACAACCACAAAGCCAACCGCAAAGCCAACCGCAAAGCCAAACACACTGGCTAAGCCTGCTCTGAAGAAGTCCGTCAAGTTCCAAGAACCAGATAAGGAGAACATCGAGCCTGCCACCGAGGCCAAGGAACCTGCTCGACCTGGAATTAGAGGTCGGCCGGCCAAGCGTGGAGGAGCAGCTGGAAGTCGAACAACCAGAGCGGCGGTAAGATCCGCTGAGTCGACAGAGAATAAACCATTGAGTCCTAAGAAGATTACCCAGATACCTGTCTCGAAGGACGACGAATCCGAGGATGAACTCGCCGGTGACATGCCGCCTGTCAAACCCATGATGAAGAGCCCGATCAAGCCCCCTACCAACACAGTCAAACCCCAACCAGAACAAACCGAAGAGTCCACCGAGCCAATAAGCGCTTCTGAAAGCATCAGCAACCCTCCCAGCCTCGGCGCCCATGTGTTGAGATCTCCCGCCAAGAGACAACCTGCTTCACCTGACAAGGACACATTGAGATCACCAGCTCGCCGTATTGGTCACGTTGCTCTCCCTGGATCGACTATGAAGAAGACTCAGGAAGGCGACACCCAGGCTGAAGATGTGTTTTCTTTCGGGAACTCCCTCCTCCAGTCTGCGGCTAAGCGACCCCAGTCACCTATGAAGGGTTTCAACTTTGAAGTTTCCTTACAGCCTCAACAATCCCAGTCAGCAATGAAGCCTTCTCTTCTCCTCTCGCCACCTAAGCGGGCCATGCCTGGATTGAAGCCAGTCACAGAACCTCGACCCCGAGAGGTTGGTGCTTTTGGTGAACCACCCATCATGAAACCTCTGGTTCTGGGTACACCTTCTCGTGCTCCCTCCCGGCCTTCTGATAAGCTCATGTCGGAGGAGCAAGCCGAGTTCGATCTTGACACAGTCGAGGAAGACGTCTTTAACCAACCTTTGGAAAACTTGGAGTTCCCCGGTCGTCTATCTGCTGTCCTTCCCCGTCATGCCGACCCCGCCTGGAAGAAGGATATGGGTATTGTCGATGAATCCCAAGATGAGATGGATACCGTGGATGACCCCCAGGCTGAGCCAGAGACCGTCGAGGATATTCAGGAGGAGGCTGTTGTTGAACCCGAACCAATTACAGAGGCGGCTGACCTTACCGAAGATGAGGAGGACAGCATGGTCGTCGACGAGGATGTTGTCGAGGCAGACATCGGTCTTCAAGAGATTGAAACTGAGAACAAAATCCCCACCCAGTCGCCCATCCAGGAACATAATTCTATGTACCAGCTTCGAGAAAAAGATCTGAAGCCCCAGGATACGGATTCGGAATCAGATGACGAAGACTCTGCACCCACGAACGCAGTACCTGTCACCCCAACACCATTTGGTCGCAAGACGCCAAAGACCTCCCGAGCCTCTATTGGCGGATTCAGCGCTCTTGCTGATCGCTTAGGTTCTTGGAAGGCTAGCACTCCAGTCAAGATGGCACCTTTGACTTCTGGAGAGAAGAAGGCTGGCGTACTTTCTGGACGTGTTGCGACCCCCAAGTCCAATGATTCGCCAGCTTCGACTCACTTCTTCGATGATGAAATGACTGTTCGAGCAGGCATGGAAGATTTACAAACGGATGACATTGCAGAGATTATGGATCCTGATTTTGATGACATGGATGTTACCGAGGAAGACGTTGAACTGGCCCAGGAGGCCAACGAGATGTCCCTGATGGAGCCCGACATCCTTGAGGAGGTTGTCAACACTGATGCGTTTGACGACACCCTTTCTGAAGCAAGCCAAGAGTATGGCGACGAAAACGAGATTCCTTCTTCAATGGTCCCCACCACCCCTGTCCGCCCTGTCATGAAGACTTTCAACACTACTACCAAAGTGCCTTTGAAGCCTGCGGATGACTCCTCGCCTACCCCTCTCAAGAAGCGTAGCTTCAGCGCCTCACGAGTCGCTCCCAAGCGCCCTTCCGGATCAACAAGCGGCGCTGTCGCCATTCCATATGCTTCCAAAGGAAGGAAGAGCATGCCGGCTACCATCCCCGAGAGTCCCTCCGCCCCATCCACTCCTGTTGCGGCCACTCCCTCGAAGTCGGACCTTTGGTCTTCACTGGGAACACCTGCGCGAACACCGCGTCGCGATCTAAATCCCGCCATCCTCCGTGGTGCCGTCGTCTTTGTTGATGTATATACCAGTGAAGGAGCTGATGCTAGCAGCATCTTTATGGACCTGCTCACTCAGATGGGCGCTAAGTGCATGAAGTCATGGAGCTGGAACCCTAATGGTTCTGAAAACGATATGACTTCAAGCAAGATTGGGATCACACATGTTGTTTTCAAGGATGGCAGCAAACGCACACTGGAGAAGGTCCGTGAAAGCAACGGAGTCGTCCAGTGTGTTGGAGTTAGTTGGGTGCTTGAGTAAGTTGAACACATTCTTTCATTTTTAATGGTCAGAACTAACATGTGCTAGTTGCGAGCGTTTGAACGACTGGGTTGAGGAAAGCCCTTATAAGATCGACACGAGCAACGTCCCCCGCGGTGGAGCTCGTCGTCGCAAGAGTATGGAGCCTAAGGCTCTGGCGAACATGAACGGCACTCTCGTCACTAGCCCTACGAAGGGAAGCCCTCGTACTACTCCTTCTACCCCTAGCAACCGTCGCCAGAGTACACAATGGATGTACACTCCCTCGGAGCAAGACGAAGATGAGGACATGGAGGATTTCGAGTGGTCCGAAGCTATTCTTACTCCTGTCCCCAAGACACCCGCTCCGGAGGCTATTGCACGATACGCTGCAAATCTCGATCTCGAGTCGGCTTCCGCTGACGACGATGACGATGACGACCTGGACGAGTCACCGACGAAGGATGCTCTCCTGATGCGAACGTGCCCCCCAAAGAAGTCTATCCGTGAGATGGGCGCCGGCCTTCTCAGCCAGACCAAGGATGATGGTGTTCTCATGCGGCTCATGGCTGCACGACGCAAGAGTCTGCAATTTGCCCCCAAGATTGGAAGTCCTTTAGCGAGAACCTGGAAGTGATAGATTGGATATGGTCAAGGTGGCATAATTAATTGTACATGGACAGGTTTTGATCCGGAGTTTATGGTTTCACGTTAGATTTCGCGCATACATCATGGCTGATAACAATCACTCGTTTGGCCATGGGAGGGGATACCACGGGAACAGACAGGACCTCCAACTAGGCGTTTGGTGGAATGGCATTGACTGGTTACTCTACGCATATTTGGAAGCTGGACACTTAAGAATCCAGCAAGGTGATTGATCTGCAATGTTTCCGACCTGTGTTTATGTGACTATAAGAGGTTCGAGACGGTTAGATTTGAAAATTGGTCGATTGTTGGTAATATCCTTACGGCATGCTCGCTGAACGCCAATAACATGAATGCCTTATTTGTTCTGATTGTCGCATCATTTCCCACCAGCCCTTGGCGGAGAAGAACACAATTGTGATGCCTCATCGTGGCATCGTCTTTAAGCCTTTACAAACGCCCTCATGGCCTTGACAGCATCACCCTCGTTGCTCTTGAGCAACTCGGTAGCCTTTGGCTTGGGCAATTCGAGCTCCTCAACGAGAAGAGCAACGTCAGCAGCGTCGACCTTGACGTTCTTGTGGGAAGCGGCAGCGGCTGAGGCCTTGCTGGAGCCGAGGCTCTTGATGGCTTTGTTAGCCGCGTCGGCGTCGACGTTTTGCGGTGTCGAGGGTGAGTCGGCAGCGTCGAGATTCTCGAGAGCTGAAGCGGCCTTTCGGTCCTCGGCGGATTTCGCTGTCTGAGAAGGGGTTTCGTCGGTCATTTTGTTTGTGTTATGTCTCTTGATGATCTGGTGGTGAAGTAAGGTCAAGGTCAAGGTGTAGCTAGGTCGGCTTGGCTTTGGGTGGTTGGAATTATAGTGGAGGCAAAGAGCTATGGTGGGGTTTGGAGGGGCAGCAGGACACAACCCCGAGGTCAGTATGATGGAAGCTGGAGCTCACATGCTGGATGCTATCGACTATAGAATTTAATCTCATTGTCTACTGAAAGCTGCTAACTGCTAAGATATTTTTGCAGCCTTTCATGACCAAGTATTTAGCATTGAAGCTGGGGCCTACTGTATAGGTGCAAGTACTGTAAGAGTACAAACCAATGATTCGATTCTGCTTCTAGCATCCTTTCTTTGTCTCTTTTCAGTCTCAATCAAGCATCATTAAACGTGTTATTAAAGTTCAGATCAGGCTGTAGTGCCCTTACCATTTATCCCTTTGAGCATTATTCGTCCAAGTTTGTTGACGCCACATAATAAAACTCCAATCAATGTGTGGAAAGAAAATGGCCGAGTTTTTATTTGTTTGCGCCACATTTCTTTGTTAAGTCAATTGACCTTGTCGTCCAACTTCATTTTCCGGGGTCTGTCGCATCTTAAGCATCTTTCTTTGTTCACTGTGACTCACTTCTCCATCAACAACCAATTCAATTCCTCCACCACTTTTTCAACTGCGTTGAAAATATCACAGGAGAATTGAATTGATCCAGTCTGGTTGTCTGAGCATACCGCCTTTGTGTGACTTTGCTCTGTTGAATTTGGAATCTCACTGCACTCTCTTACACAAACCGGCTTTCAAAATGGCTTCATCTTCCTCCGCCGCCTGGGATCCCTCCTCTTGGCGCTCAAAGCCCATGAAGCAATCGCCTAACTACCCAGACCCAGAGCCTCTCGCCAAAGCAGTCCAGGAACTCTCCGACCTTCCCCCTCTGGTGCATCCCAATGAAATCATTGCTCTGAAGGCTCATCTCCGCGATGTCGCACAAGGCAACGCCTTTCTCCTCCAGGGCGGCGACTGCGCAGAGCTCTTTGACTACTGTCGTCAGGGCCCTATTGAGAGCAAGATCAAGCTGCTGCTGCAAATGAGTGTCGTTCTCATCTGGGGAACCAACAAGCGAGTCGTGCGCATTGGTCGAATGGCTGGACAGTATGCGAAGCCGCGATCTAGTCCTACTGAGATGGTCGACGGGAAGGAAGTTCCCAGCTTCAAGGGCGACATCATCAACGGCTACCGTCTTGAGGATCGTGAGATTGACCCCAACCGCCTCGTTAAGGCTTACCACCACTCTGCTGCGACCCTGAACTACATCCGTGCCGCTCTCGCCTCGGGTATCGCTGATCTCCACCGGCCGCTTGACTGGGGTCTCGGCCATGTGCGGGACCCGGAGCTCAAGGAGAAGTACTCAGCTATTGCCTCGAGCATTCAGCAGACATTGCGCTTCCTCCAAGTCATTAACGCTCGACCTGGCGAGCTGGACTCTGTTGAACTCTTCACCAGCCACGAGGGTCTTCTACTTGATTATGAGCAACCTCTGACTCGTCTTCTTGACAAGCCTACGGCCCGGACTGTGAGCCCCATGCCTCCGGGTAGCGACGGCGAGAAAAAGGAATACTACGACACTTCTGCGCACTTCATCTGGATTGGTGATCGCACACGCCAGATTGACCATGCCCACGTCGAGTTCTTCCGTGGCATTGCCAACCCCATTGGTATCAAGGTTGGCCCTACAACACCAGCCTCAGACCTCCTCTCTCTTCTACGCACCCTAAACCCATCGTGCGAGCCCGGCAAGATCACTCTCATCACACGCTACGGCGCCGCCAAAGTGGGCGATCTCCTACCCACACACATCCGTGCCGTAGAAGACTCAGAGTACCGTCGCACTGTTGTCTGGCAATGCGACCCTATGCATGGCAACACACTGTCCACACCCACAGGCATCAAGACACGTCGTTTCGGCGATATCTACCGTGAGCTCCAAGAGACACTGCGCATCCATAAGGAGCAGGGCAGCAATCTTGGTGGTATGCACCTTGAGCTCACTGGTGATGCTGTTACAGAGTGCCTGGGTGGCAGCGAAGACTTGGGCGAGGATGATTTGTCAACAAACTACACTAGTTTCTGCGACCCGAGACTCAACGAGAAGCAGGCTCTTGAGCTTGCATTCTTGGTGGCTGATCACTTCTCAAGAGAAGAAAAGGCGGTATGAATGGGAGAATGAGTTCAAGATTATGAAAATGGGCATCCAACAGGAACAAAACGAAAAGCACGTATGTGGTATTGAGCACAAAAAGAAAAATGACGATTCGGACGTGAGTCAAGTGAAAGTCCATTTCTGAACAGTATTGGTTGAGCACAATTTGTTGATATTCTTTTATTTATTCAATGCATTGCTTGCTTCTCTCTGAGCTCTAAGCATAGATATGGACTCAACATTTGGTACTGCTGTACCCATCCGGTTGTCAAAATAGATGTAAACTGATATCATGTCCATCTGAAATTATTGTGCTGCCGTTACATAAAAACTTTCATATCTTGAATTTGATCGCTCCCCCGCCGCTCTTGCTTGCGCTATCGCACCATCAAGCCAGTGTGATGGTTTGCGCCGCCTCAAAGGCGTCGCCCTTCTCCAGCTTCTGCCAGCCCTTGACGGAACCGGGCTCAACGCACAGCATGTTCTTCCAGCCGTCCTTGGGAGAAAAGTCCTTGATGCCGGCGGACTTGTCGACCCAGGGGTTCCAGACAACGACTTGGTCGAGGTTGTCGCGGACGATGCGGTAGCGGGGGCTGCCGGACTCGGAGATGACGACGGGGTGCTTGGGGCCGTTGGCGGGGGTATACACGGAGTCGGTCTCGCCAGAGAAGGTGATGGCGCCGGATTGAGTGGCTTCTGAGCCAGAGACCTTGGATAAGTAGACAGAGTCCTCGAGACCAGTGACCTCTGTGGAGGCGATATCCTTGGAATAGTTAGCTCATGCTCATTCAATGTGAATGATATCAACATACACTGATCTTGAAGTAAGTGTGAAGAAGAGTCTGGAAGTCAAACGCAGCATCGCCGTCGTTGGTGACAACGATTGAGGTGTTGAGGCTCTCGCTGTCGAGAGAAACACTGTAGATGAGAGCAAACTTGTAAGGCCAGAGGGCTTTGAAGTCGTCGCTGATGCTCTCAGAGGACAGACCAAAGTCGAGCTTGACGCTGGAGCTGGAACCCTCGCTGGTGGACTTGCCGAGGAACTCCCATCGTGAGTTGCGAGCAAATCCGTGCTGGGGAAGCTTGGCTACGGGTTCGTGGTCGGGGGCGGTACCAAAGACCTGTAGATATTCGAATTAGAGGGGTGGCAATATGAGGTTGTGATTTGGAGGTGATCGTACAGGGAAGACGATGGGAATACCTCCTCGAACGGGAGCACTGCCATCGAGAGCAGCAGTCTCGCTGACCCAGAGCTTCTCAGCTCCTGAAGCGTCCTTCCAGCTGATTACAGTGGCGCCATGGAGGAGGACCTCGACACTCTCGCCCGAGGGAAGAACGGCCTTGACGCGGGAGTTGTCGTGGGTAATGTCGGCAACAGCTTGAGGAGGAGCTGCGGGGGTTGAGGCAAGTGCCGAGGGCTTGTTAGGACGGTCGACCATTGTGAAGGAATTTGTGTGTAAAGACTTTGAAGAAGTTTGAAAGTTGAAGGGGAGTTGGAGGTAAAAGGTGAGGTAACGTCGTGGCGGGTGGGATGTTGAAGTGGGGTTTGAAAGGGTCCGTTCAAGTGGAGGAGGAGGAGAAGATGGAAAGATGCAAGAGCACTAAATAAGTAATCTAAAAAGAAAAGTGATAAAAAGAGGTTAAATAGGTACTAAGGTAGTTTATCAATCAGCCTTTAATGCCCCTGTAGCTTTGGTGCTCTTTGATACCCAATGCCGTCTTTCCCTTAGATCCGTGGTTGCTTCAAGTCTGGGAGGAGGTGACAGCCCAAGGCTCCAAGCATGTCAACAATGGCGGGGTAGCTCGAGAGTAACCAATAGAGCAAAGCTGCGAAGCTGTTTAGTGGGTAACAGCTGCTAAAGTTAGAGTTGTTACCGGTCATATTCAGAGCTGAAACACGTCTCAGATTTGGCTTGTGATACATGAAGCAGTCCGCCAACTCTTGCTTCCAGCACGCATTAGGTATCGCTTTGGTAAATAAGCGATTCCAATGGCTCGTTGAAACATGTAAGAAAATATAATCTTTTATCATGCACACAGCCCTCGGCGCAACATTGGCGAATCGAATTTCAAGACTTCTATTGAAACGGGTATCTATGGTATATGCGTATCAAGCATGATGCCGGTTCTACACTCAGCCTCATCATCATCTTTCATCCATTTTAGAGTATGACAACTTCTCCAAAAGAAGGCCGCCATTAACCAATAATGTCTCTTCAAGTCTCACGGCGCTGATTTTCCTCATCGTGCGACGTAAACATGGCGGCGTTGTTATGCTCACCGCTTTGTCCACTCGAGCTTCCGCGTCCACTGCGGTGCTCGGCATGAGCCTTCTCGTCCACCTCTTCGACAGCAATCAGGAGGTTTCCGTTGTTATCGTATCTTCGGGGCTCGATCTTGGCCTGCTTAACAACGCCAATAGCACCCTTCAATCCGTGCTCCACCTTTTGGAAGATAGTATCCATCTCCTCCAATGATCGATATGCCGTCTCAGGGAAGAAGAAGTAAACCGAGGGAACCATGATGGCGTTGATGATAGCAAATATGATATAAGTGTTGGATCCGATGTTCTTAAATGCTGGAGGAGTGATCATGACAACAAGCCAGTTGAAGATCCAGTTACTCGACGTTGACAGAGCGTTGGCAGGAGCTCGGATTCGCAGAGGTGTAATCTCAGCTGGGTACAGCCAGGTCATTCCAAGCCACCCAACAGCAAAGAACGAGTTGAATACAAACAAGAACACAATGCCCACGATCTGGCATGCCCTCGCATCGCTAGAACCTACACCAGCGAGGATAGCCATGGATGCACATTGTCCAGCTGCACCAAAGAGCATGAGCTTTCGGCGACCGACACGCTCCACCAACCAAATTGCAGGAAGAGAGGCCAAAAAGTACTCGGTACCGTTCAGAGCAGCCATGAGAAGTGGCATGTGTCCTGTCATACCCAGTCCAGAATAGATGGAAGCGGCATAGTAAGTGATTAGGTTGATACCAGAAATCTATTGTTAAGAATTAGCATATTTCAAGCCAGCACTAAGAGACGATGTTTTTTACCTGTTGGAACATCTGGTTGACAAAGGCAAGAATAGTACGGTGAAAGTTCTTGTTGTCGTTTCGAGAGAACAGGTCTGAGAACGCTCCCTTGCTCATCTCTGTGGTAGTATCTTTCATGGCCCTGAACTCGTTGTCGACGTACTTACTCTGAACATTCTGATCAGCGATCGCAGCAATGACTTCCTTTGCATCATCATCACGACCCTTGAGCACAAGCCAGCGAGGAGATTCGGGCAGTTTCATAACAAAGGCCATAATGATGAGACAAAAGACGATTTGGAAAGCCATTGGGAATCGCCAGCAAGCAGAAGTGTCCTGCGCAAAGTACATGCCATAGTCGACCCAGTACGAAATAGTGATGCCAAGCGTGATTAAAGCACCTTCGATCATAACCAGTTTACCACGCTTATGAGCAGAGCATGTTTCCGATTGCCACATGGGAACGGTGGAAGTGTTACCACCGTTACCGAGGCCAGTGATAATTCGTCCGATGATAAAATGTTCCAGAGAGTATGCAGAGGCCTGAAGAGCAGCGCCAATAACCATGATTGTGGTTCCAAGCATGATCATCCTTTTACGGCCGAGTTTGTTTCCGAGAAAGATGGTGATAATAGCACCAAAGAAGCAACCCAAGTTATAAGACGACACGGCGATACCTTGGTAGTTTGAGCGGTTCTTTCGAACAGCTGCGGACACACTGGGATCCTCACTGTGCATGTCGGGAAACTGTTCCATGAATGGAGCCATTGTTAGGATTCCACCCATGACACCTTGGTCTACAGCAATTGTTAGTTCATGTTCATTGGAAAGCTCACATTCAAATCATTGTCTTGTTCGTGAGCGCGACGGTCAACCTCACCATAACCAAAGAGCAGAAAATCAGTTCCCGCAATAGCACTGATGGCATAGTTGAGGGACTGGCCTCGAAGGCCAAAGTACTTCTTGAACATGATGAAGGGGTATCAAAGTCGAAGCCTGACACCCGAACTCTTGACTGAGAGACAAACGAAAGAATCTGATGCGGTGACCATGGACGCCCAAGGAGGAGCCAACTGGGTTTATAAAGAAAACATAGCTCAAGAGTGTTCGAATGTTGCACTGCAGAGTCATGTAGAACTTGCTACTGGGCCTCTAATGGTATCCCCACCTGAGTCAGACACCGAAGCTGGTCTCTTGACGGACCTTGGTTATACATCCGTGGCCGTCTTGGCCTTGGCTGGTGATGATGGACCCATCGGCCAAGGGCAGGACTGTACTGTGCATATAGCAAGGTATGTACTGACTCTCTCGGTCCGCACTTGTGTAAGCCCGTGATCGGCATGGCTATGATCCCTGTACCATGGTAGATAGAGGTTTTGGAAATTTCTGAGAGCGAACAGGCGTCGTGGGGTCTTGAGAATGTTTCTGCAGATCTTCACGAGCAGTAGATAGCCGAACGAATTGGTTCTTTTCAGCAAACGACTGCTTTCTGTGGAATCACCATGATTTAGTTACACAGTATTTTCCTCCGCACTTACAATAAACATCGATCGTGGAGAAGCGCATAGACTCTGGCGCAAGTTCTGTGGGGAGTTGGGGAAGTAAACTAAACATTGGGGGGTCTGGAGAAGGCTGGAGCGTGGGGAATGCGACGTCATGGCACCCGACGTTCTTCAAGTGATGATCCTTTGACGAAACAAACCAGACGACGCTCAATAGAATCAAAATTCTCAAGGATCTTGTTTGTATCAGTCCAGATAGATTTTTGGTTCCTGTATCTGAAGAGAAGGAAGTCGTTGCTTCACACGTGATATGGAAATAAAAGGTGCTGTTCCTTCCCGTCTTGCCAATGTCTTGGAATGACACAAGCATTGCCTTAGTAGAGCTGAGGCTCAACCTTACCGTCTTTAAACTATCAACATCAATCAAGAGATTTGAAAAGTCACAAAAGCAGCTCATCGCTCAATTGCTTCCTCAGAGACTGTCAAAGCATTGCAACTTCTCTGCACAGTATGATACAGTATACCGTCAACTTGACCGGACTACCGGACAGTTAAAAACGTGACATTGCAACGCTCCAGTCCCTGTCGCAGTTGATGCCAAGATCCAACTTGCATCGAGTATCCGCTGTGCTCTCAACTATCCAATCAATCATTGGAATTCACTGCCAGAAGATGAGCCGTTAGACCGTCTTTGCAAAGGACCCTCTCAGCTTCTCCACCGTTTCTATCTTTTGCGGGTGAAATCTAACTTATGTCGCTCAATCTCAACCCCAGGTTTCTGTAAGCCATTGCCTTTTGACGTCACTCAGTTTTTAGCGGGCCGAATCGAGACAAAGTCATCGTGATGGATGAGAGACGTTGTCTGTCCTAGACGAATACCTACAAGCTTCTTTCGGGTTACCTACATGGGTTACCCGATCTCCAGGCACAGCCTACTTCTGTCTTAAGATCGCGTTGATATCGATGCCTTTCATCGATCGATTCAATCGATAACAAAAAAAAAGAAAAAAAGGAAATCTGCTGGGTGTAAGTGACTAGCGACGTCAAAACTTCCGGTGCCTTCTTCCATTCTTCCATAAGTTTTGATATGTCGCCAGCTCCTCCTGACTGGTCATCAGAACCTCTTACAACACTAACTTCGATCTTGACATGTAAATCTGAAATGGATTTTCCAACAAAGTCACCCTTTTCAAGATAGAAGAAATAGCTATCGATCAATCGACCTTTACAATCTTGCTGACATCCATGTCGCCCCGTTGACGAACCCGCAAATCTTTACCCATTTGCGTTCCGCCAGGGCATCACATCAGACAGCTTCCCTGCTCTTTGGGAATTGGAAAATAGAGACTCGCGGGGAAGACCTGTTTGTCTTTTACAAGGCAAACCATTCAAAGACCACAAAACACTCACTGTTCTGCTAGCTAGACAATGACTGGAGACAGCAAATGGTTCAGACCTTGGGTGAAGCATGAACCTGGTAATAGCATCAAACAGCAGCGGAGTGAATTAAGCAATATGGATAGCTGTATGCCAGCATATTTAACAACCCAAACTCTAAAACTTAAATTTCCCTACAAGTCCAAGCCCACTATCCTATGTACAACAGTCAACCTTGGAAACAATAACACGCCTTAAAATATTGAAAGCTTCAAGATCTTGTCGCTAGTCTCCAACGTATCCAGTCATTATAATCCTTCAGATTTCATATTTCACAGCCACTCCTTTTCCCAGCCAGTAATACAGAGTGAAATGGTACCACGCTTCAGTTACCCTCGTCAGTCCGAATCATAAATAGCCCTGCGACTTGACTCTGGCATATCTTCCTGTGTGTACATAACAGAGGACTCTGATTCCGGCTCTTCAATTGTCAAGTGAAGCTGTTGAGTTTCCAGATGACGGGACCGTCCTCGTCGTCCTCGTGACCACAACCTAGGGGTTTCTCGCTCACTCTCCTGCCCAGCCAGATGACTTCCACCCTGAACAGGCGCGGGAGTAGACTCTCCAGGGACCTCACTAGAAGAATGAGGGAAGGACGGCACCATTGGCGAGGGCGTTTCTGAAAGCTCATGATCATCATGTGGCTGCCGTGTCACCAGTTCTTCCATCACGACATCAATGTCGTCATTTTCCATAACACCAGGCATGTCCTCTTCGGATTCGTCGTCGGAGTTTTCACTTCGTGGCTTGCTCTCAGGGATGTCGCGAGGGTTCACTTCTGGCAGAGCCGTCGGGTCATTCACGATTCTGCGACCAAACAGAGCTCCTAAGCGTTGACGCCAGGTAAAGTTGGGTGGCTCTACTGATGCGATTCCTATCAACTGTTAGAGTAAAACCCAAGTTAATGTATCTTGAAACTTACCACTCTTGATATAGTTCTCAATGTACTTCTTCTGTAGGGGAGTGCTGCCGAGGAAGTAATGCGGTGGCCCAGGTGTAAAAGTGCGACGAGACTCTGCCACGTCTGCATACGTCACAGCAAACTCTTTCCCAATTCCGGGGATAGTTTGAGTTTGGTGTTCTGATGTGTCTGTCTCCTGTTCTGGGTTTTCAGATACTGCAGTATCTTCATCTTCTTCTTCATTCTCTTCTTCGTCCTCCTCTTCATCCATTTCTTCATCCACTTCTTCAACTACTTCTTGTCTCGTCTTCTGTCCAGTTGGCGTAGTAGGAGAATCTGAAGGCGTGACAATAGCGGACGAAAATATCGCGTTCTCTTGAGCGTCCTCGTGGAAGTTCCCTGATCTGATTCTCTCTGCTGTCGATTCGCTCTGAAGATGAAGTGGCCAGCGATTCATGTCCCAATATCGTGGTGCCTTGGCCTTTCGTTCGGGGTGTGCAAAAGACCACACCGGCTCATGGCGACGGGGTAGTTCAACCGTCAGGCCATCCTCATTGGTATAACGATCAACGCGGCTCGGGAAAAGCATGCTCTTGTTCTCATACGCCTCGCGAATAATTCCTTTTCGAATTTTCTCGCGATTCAGAAAGTCTTCTTCATGCTCCTTGCTGAGAAGCGACTGGTCCCAGCGTGTATCGTAAGCTTCTGGCTCAACCATCCTGATGATATCTTGGTATGCTGGTGTAATACGCCTGAGATCACCCTTCTTCGGGTTCTTCTCCTTGTTGTTCGGCCGAGAAACGGCATCGGAATCCCATAGTCGCACGACAAAATCTAAGAAGTCACGGTTCTGCTCTCGCTGATCGACCGTGAGCTGTTGCCTGTATGTCTCCCGCTTGGCTCGGAGGTCGTGGATGGTTCTTCCAAGTCGGAAGCAGAGTCGGGTGTAAAATCGTTTAGTTTTGCGCATATCTTGTTCAAGAGTGTCAACGTCAATGTCCACAAGATCTTCGTAATCGCGAAGATGTTCAGTTCTGGGTAGTCCGAACAGATAATCTCCAGGGGTATTTGACTCAGGGATGCTGATGACCGTTGAGATTGTTTGGATCTCATCATTTTCGTGACTGACTTCAGCCTCCTTTGTGGGTTCCTTGTAACTGACTTTGTCCAAATCTTGTACGAATGCACCCAGGTCCTTGTCTGTGTCGAGCCACCTGACAAGTTGCTCCGGGTGAAGGTCAGCCTTAGTGCGGTGCACCGTTCGTCCATGCAATGCGATGACTCCTTTCTTTTGGAGTTTAGAAGCTTCTTTCCAAGCCTCATCTTCTGAAAATCTCCAACACTTTACTGGGCCATCACAATCCCGGTTGAGTTCTTCCATGAACTCATCAAAGCCAAGCTTGTGGACATTTTTCGTACCTTCTCCATAAAACATCTCCTTGACTCTCTTGTCAAATAGCCTAGAACGATGACCGACCTTCGAGCCCTTGGTTTTGGGGGCCACCGTCTTTTTGTTGATGGAATTTTGGCCCAGCAATCGCAAAAAGTCCTCTTCCTCAGGTCTAATGTGCACCAAGTCTTGAGAGCCAGGTACAAAGTCCTCTTCAGGAAACTTTAGGCCCGCGTCTTCCCAATGCTTTCCTGCCATTCCATCAACTAGGCACTGGGAAACATCTGTCAAGAAATCTCGCGGTGTTCGTTTTTTCTGTAACAGCAACCGATCCCGTAGGACTTCGCACATTTTCAACAGTAACGCCGCCTTTTTCATATCATGATCCAAAAAGTCGTGAACATAAGGTCCCTTGAAATTCCTGGGAAGATCCATAATGGGCTCTTTGCGTTCCTCCCACAACCTGTGGCCATGACATTCTTTGACAGCGTGTTCGTACGCCCAATCTCCCCAGTGCTGTTCTGCTCTCATGTACCACCTGTGCGCTAGAGTATAGCCAAAGGGGTCCCGAGACTCCTTCTGAGGGACCTCGGCAACCTGCAGAGTAGGAATAATGATACCCGCATCTGGCTTTTCTGGTATCTTGGCTGGGGGCAGAATAAGTGTACGGAAGATGTTGCAGACTGCAAGATTCTCGGCATTGTTCAGAGGGCTTAGGGTCTGTTGAAGGGCTGCGCGTCGAGTTCCACGAAGCGTAGCGAACGCCTCAAGTGTCTCAAAGCCAAAAGGCTCTTTGCCGTACTCTGATTTGAATTTGGCTTCGGCTGTTTCGAGGCTCTTGCACGTGTCGGACATGTTTGAAAATACGCACTTTTCATACATTTCATTCTCCACGTTCATCAATCCCCGACTAGGAGAGATGGACTCGAACGGAACCCGCCAAGTATGAGGGGCGTCGGCAGTGTAAAGGTCAATGTACTTCAGTAGTGCTTTCGAAGGCACCTGGTAGTGGACATCAATGGCTGGGCAGATTTTGTTGAGGAGCAGCCGTCTCTCGCCCAAGTCACCATCCTGCGCTGCATCCAAATTCTCAACGGGGTAATCTGTGCCTGGAATAGGGGGTAGCCTCTTGCTTTGCTTCGGCCATGCGTTGTTGAAATTGAGGTTTAGCTTGGGCGCGCCGTAATGATACTGCTCATACACCCAATGCGTGTGAAGCATGTCAATAACCTCATGTAACTCGGCACCCCATCCCTCGCCTTGCCAGTTGTGAAGGAGATATGAGAAATACTCGGATAGTTCCGCAAACTTCTGGCTCCAGTCCAAAGTTCGGTCGATGTCCTCGTCAGCGAGAAAGTTCCTGGCTCGATGAAGAAGTACTGTAGGTTGCTCAACCTTCCATCCCTTATAAGGATAAAGATGGAAGTCAGGTTGGGTGGGCTCCATCGTGTTCTTGGGTCGAGCCGTTCTCTGGCCCTGTCTGCTCCGCAGCTCTTCGATTCTGGGGTTGGCCCCGTCTCGATTTTTAGAGCCTATCCGAGTGTCGATGACAAACCCAGGTAACACCGGTGTATTTACAGGAGCATTCTGACCTTCTTCATTGCCCGTGTTTTCATTCGACGCAGTGATAGTAGGGACTTTGGGTGAGCCGGACTGAGCGCCTGTCCCGAGTCGAGTCTGACCTTCTGCCTGACCCTTCTGGGACTTCCGACCTTTCTTCCGAATTGAAGGTTTTGTAGTTATTGTTTTTGCCAACCTTGCATTTAAAGGCCCTAACATGAGTATGAATATCTAATCTGGTCATGACACTCGGTGAAAGACTTACGATCTGGATTATCATCGTCCAACCTAGTCTCGTCGCCGCGTCGAGCCTCCTTTTTGGCACGACGTCTGTTTCTCTCTGAGCGATTGGACCGTCTTTTCGACGAGCCTTCCCTCTTGCGGCCCTCAAGCTCTTGGGTAAATAATTAGTACATGACTTCTACAGATAGGAATAAGCATACCGTCAAGACGTTCTTTGAGGCCCAAATGGGGATGTCTGCTGCCGACCAATTCAACGACAGCCTCCAAGAAGACAGGGGATTGTCGCAATAATCCATCTAGCCTTTCTTCTACAAGTAAGTGATTGAGTGTAGCACCGAACTCGCGAAAATTCTGGTTCTGCTGGAAGCGTATGTATGCTTGTCTGGCCTCAGACGGCAGGTCCTCGAATCCAAGGCTGAAGGATGTCAAAACTGTTTCTTGGGATTGTCAGTACGCGGTTCCAGTTGTCTCTCAATGGTTCCCTTACTCAACAGTTTCAGAATTCTGCCAGAACGACTACGAATTCTTGTCCCGCCAGAAGCGGCCGGTGCAGACTCTGAGGGGGTGCCATGGCCTAGGTTCGGTTCAGAAGCTCGCCAGGTGCTATCATTATCGGTAGACTCCTCCATTTTGTGATTGTGTAAACAACCGGTGTATACTATCAGAAATAATGTGTACGTGGGTAGAAGCGGTTATCAGGCGAAGTGTTCGGAGAAGTAGAAGAAGGAGAACACAAGAATGTTTGAACAGAAGGGAAGAAAAGTTGAAATGGAAAAGGGACTTGTGAGTACAATCATTCGCCCGGTTGGTTCAAGTTCAAAGACTTCTGCCTTCCATCCCGGCTGAACAAAGAAATTCATTCGAGTACAAGCCTGGAGCATGGACATCTGCCAGGGCTCAGTCACAACAAGTGCAACAAAGAGGTCGGCGATCCCGCTCCGCATTGAGCACAGAGCTCTATCGTTTGAGTGAGCCAAAAATACACTTGTCACAAGTTGAAAGAAACCAAACGCATAATCACGTTCATGATCTCAATGAAAGGTGGGGTTGGCAATCCAATGTTTCTTTGTTCACCAACAGAACGCCACTATCCATGATGGTGGTATTGCCCACTGGTCGATGAGACAAAGAAGGCGAGGAATAACATTGTTAATTCAAGACTCGGTTTTCATGTGAGACATTGAGTAGAAATTGACTGAAGAAATCGACTACTATCTGCTTGTTCAACATTCATCTGACGACAGCAGAAGTCATCAAACCATGGAGGGTAAGCGCAGAGCAAACACCGAAAAGGAAACAGAGAACCAGTATTCCCTACAAGAAACCACCAGCAATGCATCTCGTACTCCAGGTCCAGGATGGCGTCCGGGACGTGATCCAGCCAATATAGAAATCAACATTGGACCCAGACGAAGTCGAAGGCTTCGGGCAAGACAAGAGGAGCCCTCTCAAGATGTACCTCTTACAGATGAACAGCCATCTCAGAGCACTTCAGCGGACACCCAATCCAATCGACTAGAAGAACAGCGAGCGACTGCATCAAGTTCCTCTGAGGTAGCTGCCCGGACGTCATCTGGTGTTCATGCTCGCACCAAAAGGGAGCGGCGACCAGTCCCTCCTGATTGGGAGCCACCACTGATAGTCGGCGCATCGCTTGGTACGAATCTGAGCCGTCTAGAAACCGCAGAGCGATCAGTCCTGCAGTGGGAAGCCATCATCGCCAACACCCGCAGAACGCAACCGCGGGCAGACTTGTCGGGCCTTGAAAAACAACGAGACAAGGTCAAACAGGAATTTGAAGGGATGGAAGAGTCCGACGAGAACTTGATACCTGCGTAAGTTATCTCAATCAGTTGTCGCAGAATGAACTGACATTCCTAGTGACGAGCTCGAATCTACCAAAAGGCACCGTATCCGAAAAAGAATAGACCTTCTCACAACATCGCTTGAGCGTGATGAGTGTCCAACTGGCGACACTAACATCCGTGCCGCAATAAAAGCTTATAAAACCGGGCAAATCAAGTGCTGGGATAGGTGGACTCTCATTTATGCCGGCCACTTGGCAGATTTCTGTCCCTCATACGAGTCTTTCACCTTGGACCGAGAGGAGAGACTTGACCGATATCACAGTCAGTATGGCGAAGGCTGGCTCTGGTATGAGCCTCCTCTCGCTCCGAGAGGAGGTCACCAGGCTGAACAACTCATGGCTGCCACTTGGGCACAACCCTCTGCCGACTCGGGTTTGTTGTCGGGTCACAAGCCCTATAATTGGGAGATATCAATGGGCTTTAGACGCGTGAAGGGTTTCCATAGTCGCTTCACTCAAAGGGCGGGCAAAGTTGGCCGTACAAAGAGCGGAAAGGTCTTGTTGTACCAGACGCAACTCAGAGAGCTTGGGTCGGACAAGAGAGCCCGGTGTTGTGTGGAGGACGACGACGACGATACGACAGCACCCCGCGTGTGCTTCAAAATGTTGCTTGACAGTGGGGCCACTCATCCCTCTCTGCATAATACTGATCTGCAGTATATCTGTATCGACCGAAAGACGTACCCAGCACAGACACACATCGCTGTTTCTACTGCCGAGAGTTCAAACGCAGTCGCTAGAGTTTATGAAATGCGTGTCGACGTCTGCCGTTACAATGGAGACTCACTTGTAGGAGACGACCCCATCTTTCCAAATGAACGTCGGGAGCTGGGTGGCATCGTACCGGTCATGGTCCTGGTCAAATCGACGCCAGATGAGAGTGAGCCGCTGGAGGAGTGGTATGAAGAAGCCCTGGATAACGGCGAGGATGTTTCGGAGGAAGCAATAGCGAAACGATACAAAGGATCTCAGGAATCGCGCCTATCAGGTATGCTCCCGTTTCAAGTTTGTTACTTTGCTGGAGCTCCTGGGAAATCGGTTTTTTGGTTCGGCGAAGACAGACGAGACGTTCTTGGGGCAGACCGCATGCCAGGCCAGCAACGGTGGGAGTTACATTTGGAGCCCAAAGGCGTGCAGCGTCCGAAAGATGTATCCCACTTGGATCGTCCGACAGTTATCTTTGATCACCACATGAAGGGACTGAAACTTGTCGACATGGACTCCGAGACAGACCCGAGGACCAGCGTCTTGACTATTGACGATGCAACGAAGAGAAGACAAGTGGTGATGAAAGCAGGCAGAGATCCAGAAGAGACAGTCATTGAGGAAACTTCTAAAAGGAAGGTTCAAACTGGCTCTTCAATGAATGCAAAACCCCCGAGAAAGAGAACGAAGAAGTAGTCGTCATATAGGATGTTATTGGTAGTGAATAGGTATCTCATTATAGATAGGTAATGTAAGAAGAGAATCGAATCACTGGTAGGAGAATATCAACGTATACTCCCAGTCTTGTTTTAAATTGTGAGTTATTTTGGATCCATGGAGTGGGAGTCGCAGTAGGGCAGGCGTGAGTGACAGGGTCCAGCCCGCCACAGTGGCTCCTGCCGATCCAGATCTACGACAACGGGGATAACTGAGTTTATTCCCGGTAGCCACGATCTTGATGGGAAAGTCAATGCTTGGCAGGAATTAAAGCACTTATTTTAAACAGATGGACATGAATATTATAGCCCTTTCTTGATAGAAGTTTGTGTGAAGTACCAATCACATATATCGGCAAAGTACAGACGGGGATAGGGACCTGTAAGACACCCATAGGTTAGTAGCGAAAACAGGGCTTGATGGGACTGTACCTGGTTACACATAAGGCAATGAATGACCGATCACATGGATCTGAGGATCCAATGACATTCGATGACCGCATAATAAGTTGGTGCCACAGCAACCACGGTGCAGCTCGAGAGAAACAGCAGCCAGTATTGGCCAGCTATGATTAACCTTATTTATCGTATCAAGGAATCGAGCAGCGATTATAAAGAAATAATGTTTCATATATTAGTCGGAATACTCCGTTTTCGGTCTGCTAGCAGCAATACTATTTTGCTTGTACTATTGACTGTAGTCAGCCTTAAGGCCCTCAAAGCTGCCTTACCACACACACACATATGGGACTTCGAAAACCCTTTGATTTGATAGAAGCGCATTTGGATGCTGACAGGACCCTGATCCTAGCTAGCAGCCAGTAGTGATTACACACTTCAAAATTGTTAAGGGTTTAATTAACGATACAAGTTATGCAATACCTACTAAGCAGTATTATCATGTATAGTACCTACTAGGTAAGTAAATATGACCGACGAGTCTTGCTTGATTGACAAATCTATACCTTAGTAGGTAGGTCTCGTTTAAGTGAGCGTTGCAATCCTCAGTTTCAGCTTCAGCTCCAGTGTCCTTCTCTTCCCTTGCCTTCCATTACCTGCATAAACTCCACTCTGCACTCCACGTTAGAGTGAGCCTCTATCCCATCCCTTCCATTCAGCCCCCATCATAGTCGCCCACTTACTCTCGTCTGCTATATTCTTTTGGGCCAGCTTCTGATCAATCTGTTCTTCAGCTACATACAAAATCCTTTGCACTTTTAATTAACCGATCTGCTTCTTCTGGCTGCTTGGTCAGACTCAATCTGTGCCTCCCTCAGTAGCATAACCCCTCTCTAAGTCATTTTGAACGTCGTCATGGTAATGGTTTCGCCGTTCTTGACAGCACAACGTCTTTGAATCTTGACTTTTGGCTCTTCCAACACATTGCATTTATCCATATTTGCGCTCGAATTATTGACCAAAACACTGTCACTAGCCCCCACTGTCTTGGCAACGTCGAAGCACCCGCCCAGGCTGCTCCAAAAACAACCCGCCCGCTGGGGATAGCGTAACTGCAGGGCAACTAAAGCGATCCGGATAACCGTGCTTTAGTGGGAGTTGGAGCCTAGGACAGGGCCTAACACGAACACCCGCCGCCGTATTTCGCACCTCTGTGTTCGTCCCCATACCTAAGCTTTCTCCCATTATAGCCACATACTACACCCGATTACAATACACTCCTGTCAACAACGCTTGGATTCATGAACACCACTACATCGCCCATTTCTCGACATTCGCGTGTGATTCTGGCATTAAAAACGTTCTGCGAATTCCGGCTCTGGCGTAGCCCGACGCTTTCGTCGCCTTTGGGGCTCAGCCAGCCGCCCCCTCCGTTGCCGCTCCCACTTCATCGCCGTCATCTCCCCCACTCGACACCATCGCTCTAGGTACTGACTGCACTGTACCTCAATCAGGACGCCCAGCTCACCAGTACTTTGCAAATCAAAAGCACAATCATGGCAGCTCCTGCGAGTGTGAGGGTCTCGGGGCCCCCAAATAGTAGCTTTCTCGTGGGCTATCCTGGCATTTCGGCAACTCTGGTGCGTCAATCTCAGCTCTTCTTTGCTTACGCCTCATTCATCTTCAGTGCGCCCAACTCCATTATGCTGACATTACGGGTTTCTATAGCCGCGCATCGAAGGGAAAGTCGAAATTCGCCCTGGCCAGGGCTTTTCCATGCCTGTGCCTGTCTCCCTCGTTCGAATATGTCTACAGCGCCGAGAAACGATACATCCTGATGCCGACAGCATTGCGAAACGACATTTAGGCGCTCCTCGCCGCGAAACGACGGACCTAGTCGGCAAAGAGCAGCTCCTCTTTCGATGCTCGTCTGGAAAAGAAGCTGAGAGGATTATCGCTATGGATTTACCGTTTGTTCTCTTTATACCTTATGGTCGTGGTGGCGAGGAGTCAAATCGACGGATCCCCCCTGCGTCCCTTCAACTGCCTAGCCGAACCGCCGAAACATACTACGAGCTCGTCGTCACGGTCCAACAAGGTCACAGCAATCAGTACAAATATACTTTCCCGATACCGTTACAACGCTACGATACCCTTTCGACGTTTGGCATGTACAACAAACCTGAATCTAAGCTAGTCACCAACGACAACATTGTACACCTCGGCATCAATCTACCACGATGGAGCTATGGGCCCAGCGACCCTATTACAGTATATATCAAACTATCACCCAACCTTGACTGGCTAAGTAAAGCAAAGCGCGTGACAATTGACAAGATCACTTTGACTGTTGAGGAGGAAATCACATATAATCCCGAAGGCGATGAACCTTCGAAGAAGATCAACAAGATCTCAAGACAAGTGCAAGTGGTTAAGACGAAAATGCCAGAGGCCGGTTACGCTACCAACGTCGGACTGGTGTTCCCTTCCAAAGATTTACGGGATCCCGATGGTGTTGTCAAGCGAGGCAAACCTCAATTCCCTCTTTACGAAGTTACGTCTTTCACTACAACTTCAACGCTCTACAAAATCGAATTCTACTTGGCCATCAAGGTACAACCCACGCCATTTCTACGTGTCGTCTGCGCTAACAACTCCAGGTTAATCTTAGCGGTGCTCGAGATGTCACGATACGCCAGCCAATTGTTATCTGTCCACTCGATCAACAAGCCTGTAAGGAGGAAATGGATGCCATTGAACAAGCCGCAAAGGACGCCTCACATGTCGACCCCAACAACCCAATGCTCCCGGCGCCGACTGTTATCCTCGCTAACGACCGCGATTCATTACGAGCATTAGGGCTCTGTATGGTGGGAGGACAGAAGAAACCGTTCATCGAGTGATGAGCAGAAAGATCAAGATATGGTTATAAGCAACTTTTTTATTATAATTGCGCCGCGCTCATTCGTCGGTAACAAGATATCCGCAGCGTAAACGTGCTGCTGCCAAAGCCGCGTCGGGAGAAACTCCCATACCAGGACAGAGCGTGAGAGCGCTCCGGAATACGAATCGGTCACATTGTGAAGGTGCATGGGCCTAGAGAGAGCGGAACTGAATCGCTCGAAGTTGCCCCTCTAGTTGAAGTATACCCAGGGGTGTTTGCATTTTGGGAGATGGCGAAGATATGACAGGGCTTTTGTAAAATCGGGCATAGTTCGTGGCGTTCCAGGGGACTCGGGTAAAGGAAGGGACACAGGCAGTAGGCAAGTGCGCGATCGATATGTTCAACATGTAGTATTGTGTTGAAGAAAATATATTGATGAGCTATTGATCAATTTCTTAGGTATTGGTAAGAAAGTCTTGTGTTCATGGGCAGCAACGATTTTTGGCCTTCCAGATAGATGTCTTTCCAGGCAAAACCCAACAGTCATCCATATATATATACATATCCATCTCTCTATCGAAGATAAACAACACACGGAAACCTGTTAGCAAAAGTTCAAAAAGAATACAAAAAGATGAATTGAATCGCTTTATGCTAACTGGAGGGTTCGAACCTCCGCGGTTTCCCACTGCGGGTTTGGTTTCTGATGAGAACCTAAACACAGCGCCTTAACCACTCGGCCAAGTTAGCGATGTTGATTCGTTGTTGAGAATAATGGCTTAGTTTTGGTATATAATCATTTCTCCACTGCGGGGTAGCAGATATCAAGCTCAAAGCTTCACAGGTAGCTTTAGAAAATTATCTTTCAACATCAACTCTCGCTAATCACCTTGAACACCCTCAGTCATTCAGTCACTGTACACAATAAATCAAGCCGATACAGACCAATTCTTGATTCCGCAAAATTTGAAACCGTTCATATTCCAACAATGGCTTTTGACGACGACGATAATCCCCATGCCTTAGCACAACCTGATGGGCGCGCCAATGCGGCTGCGGCAGAAGATGCCGACGAAGATGCGCCCGACTACAAGCTCTTCCTGTCCATGTTTGACAAACATGGCGTCTCAAGCAAAGCTATACGCAAGGGTGAGAAAGATTTTGAGTCACATGGCACCCGTGCGCAAGACGGTCTTCTCGAGGCTAGTCGCCAGGTCATGGATAACGTACTTGGCTACACAAGGATACATCGCGAAGATGCTTGGGTTCGAGGGTGGTGTTTTCCGGACTGGTGGGCTGAGGTGGAGCAGGCTGGAGAGAAAGAAGGACTTTGGCTCCGCGACAGAGTTGTCATGGTCGAGCATGAGCGCGGCACCTGGCAGAAGGATATCGGGAGAGCGATACCGGGCAAGGTTGAGCGCCTAGGTACGGGACGACTTTGGTTGTTGCCGGAGGAGGCTATTTTCTTGGTTGAAAGAGGCACCATGGATCTTTGGTGGCCCAACCGACAACTAGAAGATATTCTCCCGCATGCCGATGGTAAAACCAAGGCAGGCATGGGCCCTGACGACTACGACGTCGGGCTTCCTTTAAGTCTCGAAGCAGCATACTCACTTTTTATCGGCAACGAAGGCGAGAGAGGCAAAATCACATTGCCCCAATATCAGGTCTACTCAAACCTGAAGCGCGCAGGCTTCATTGTTCTTCGCGCGCCCCCTTATGAAGCACACACACCAACACCTCAGTCCAAGACATTATGGCAATGGATGTTTTCTTTCTTCGGCTCAGAGACACAAACAACAAACCGAAATCCGTCTGGACCTCTTGTTCAGCCGGGACTGTACCGCGCATATAGGCCTATCTACGACCAGCTTGCCCTACTCCCCAGGCACAAGCCACTACCTACACCTCCCGTGGTCCATCCTCCCGAGGATCCGTACAGAGTCTTTTTCCACGTATGGAAGTCAGGCGGTCCTCCCTTCTCCAAGAAGAACCCTCCGCCGCCCAACTTCCGTATTTCAGTTGTCGATGCCGGCGACACATACGTACCGACACTCGAGGAGATTGTGGCGCTCTTAGAATCAACACCTCACGATCCTCCCGATAAGAGCTGGCAGGGTCCTGGCCGAATGTATCAGCGACTAAAGCACGGACACCGCAACGTCCTGGTTGCGATTGTGGATCGCGGTCTCGTGAACTACATGAGATTTGGCGAGGGGGCCTTTGGAGAGGAGAGAGTGTTTGAGAGGTTTAACAATAGGGGCGGGCAGAGGGGTGGCAAGAAAATGGGCCGTGGTGGAGGCAGAGGACGAGGTGGTAGGGGCAGAGGTCGTGGACGAGGACGATGATGGGTCAGATAAACAATGCGGGATTCCATACTCTGTACTATAGTATGAATGATGATTGACGTCAGAAGATGTATGAGTAGATTATCTATGTGTATTCGGGGAAGCAGATCATGCAGTTGCGCTGACGTGTGTTGTCTTTGATGTTAAACGTATAGCCAGAGTTGTCTGCTTGGCTTATGGAGTTTTTTGCTTTGGCAGACTAGGCCATCTATATCAGGTTTCTATTATTACCACTATGCCATACCACAACACCAAGAAGCTTCCAGCAATAATAATGAATTCCGGATGATGTTCGATTGGGGGAAGTTGAGTCCAATGAGACATCAGTGTGTGCCCCATATAATGAAGGTTGTGATACAGTATAGCAGAGTTTGATATTATAAACCACTATTAAAAAATAATCACTGGAAACGTGTAGTCTTAACATTGGTCTGTCATATTTTCTACACCAACGAGACAAAAGTCGCCTGTGAATATCGAATGGTTCACATGTTTCGAGTCCAACCAGTCGCAACTAGGTGCTACCCGGGACACGTTCCACAAACAAGACAATTCCAACACAACTCACCCGGTCACAGTTAATACAGTCCAACATTCGGGGCACAAATACAAGTCGGGAAACTAAACCCAGTGCTCTTGTTTCTGCGACCGATAATGTGTATGTTTGTTCTTATCATAGGCGAATTGCGGACGGTTATTCCGAGACACGCCTTCGTGCAGATTTACAACTCAGCGCAACTATGTCGTTCAATACGAGCACCATACAACACACCATACAAATACTTTGGAACTTGAACAAGCACAATACAGACAATTAATATGAGATAGTAGTTGGCATATTTACGAGTTGTCGAGACAGAACCGCTGACGATAATACGAGTTGCTGTTTGCAAGATGCACATGGCTTGAAGAGGTATGGTAACTCAACGAACATCTGACGAACCAACCTGTAGAAAGCTAACGTCACAGCGGGTTATATCGGCTGTCCTCGAATCGAAGCTTGAGAAAATTTCTCTAATTATAATTTGAGCAGGGATTATTCAACTGTCGGTACTAAAAAGATGGGCCGATCGTGGAGACCAAGTCAGTTGGCGTCAGGGTCATTAATAAGTTAAAATGGACATGGAGACATTGGTGATTGACTCTGATGACAGCCGAGTCATGTATTCCGTGTTAGTTTCTGAGCCTTTCTGGAGGGTTATTGCTGCAAACAGTTGAGTTAAATCTTGCACAGAAGTTTGCTACTGGGGGCATGATATTGAAAAGAGGGGAGTTACGAGCTCTTGCACCTTTCGTAAAGCATGCCTGACCAGACCATCCTGCTATTCAATCTCTCCCGTAAGCGCTTGTAAGATGGATAACTTGGTTCGCTGTTGCGGCGACCTCCCGATATGGCGCTGACGGGAATCTATTCGGTCGTTTAACATCGGGTGAGTTGATAGAAATAAGATACAGGAGCGGGCGCTCTAGCGACATGGAGTCATTTATCCGTTTTTAGCCCTGGGCATTACCTATATGCACTGCAGTGACTGAAGCGAGCTACGTTGCCAAAGCATGAGTACTGGGTATTAATAGTAGCGTTTTCTTAGTTTCAGCCTCGGCAGTTTCGCGGTGAAATGAAGTTGATACGAGGAATTGCGTATATTTTCTCAGAGTTGTCACTGAAGTTGTCAACTGCCTACACAGTTACTGAGTTTGGCAGTTCAAGGATAGCCCACTATGCAAATGTAACTAGTAGTATAGGATATACGAACAAAAGTCAAAGCCTTGAGCAGAAACTGAAGCTTGATGTCAATTGCAATTCCGGAATGAGAACGGCATCAAGGGTGTGTGTGATAGGGCGTGCGTATAAGCACGGGATGGCTAGGGATTTTGGAACCATGAAGTTGCGAACGAGATTGCAGTTTTCCCTCGAAAAGATGAGCAGCTTTGATTGGTTGCTTAAGACAACTATTGATACATGATTGGTCACAAAGGGAGGAATATGTCATCATAATCACAATGTATCGTATGTATCTGTCTGTGTTGGCGTGTCATACTTTTCCGGCATTGTAGCAGAAGAGCATCAGAGTTCTTGGATCAAAGCTTTGACTTTCAATGTAGCCACAACTCAAGGTTTCAGTTTAATAAGTGCCGAATTGAGTGCAATTCCCTACATCACCAGAACCCACGTGCTTACAACCGCCAGAGTTGCGAAAGAAAAGAGAAGGAGAAACGTTGGTGATTTTGTATACGCAAAGGGGGTGATCAACTGGATTGAGGCTTGTGACTATTGATTTAATCCGTCTGTAGTCGCATCATCGTCGGTATCAAGCCCAACACGTTCTTGGCGCTGCTGCTAAGAGGCGGTGTTGCACTGGGGGACGATCAGTCAGTCAGTCAGTCAGTCACAAGAGAGGTGAATCAGAGTTGGGCGATTGGAGAGGACTGAGTGGTAGAAAAACGAGCGCATTGTGCCACAACTACTTAATTTGGAATCTTGTCCCGCCTTTCTCACCTTATGCTGATCACCACGATCGGGTTGTCAAGGCGGTGTCGGTGTCGGTCGAGTTGACAACCAAGCTAGTTAGTCTGATGCACAAGTCGGTAGCAAGTGTGAGGGGACTTTGGAGTTGGAAAAGACTCGAGAGGGGACGCGACAAAGGAAAAACAACACAAAGCTGGGCAGATGACAAGGGTTTACTGTTTTAGAGTTGTACCGGCACATCGAGTTGCATCGAGTATGCACCTTGACAACAACACCTTATCTGAGGGTTTTCTCATGGGAGGATAAAAGGGAGCCATGAACCTATAGGGGTGTCTGTAGAGCTGTCAGGGGTGTATTTAGTATTACATAGGATATTCCATGACGGACCCTTATGAACAATGTCGACAACAGGAAAGGGGAACATAGAAGGATAGCTGCCAGGAAAGATGAATCAATGTTAGTAAATAAGAGACGATATTCTTGGCAGAAGCTCAATTGAAGAGCACGATTGAGCTTGATTATTGATTCAAGTTCAGAAAGTATCATGAGCCAATTAGGATCGGCCAGGTTGACACTGCAAATCTCTATCACTACAACGTCCAAAGGAGGATGGAAATCTGCAGGAGAGTTATTTGATAGCAGCGGGGGAGAGTGTGAAATGGGCAATCTCTCAGTAATTGGCCTCCCTTGGTAACTAAAACATTCGGCGTTGGTGTCATTTAACGCTGATACATTGGTTCTTTGTAGATGCAGATGTGTCATGAGTTTTTGTCTATATGAGGTTTTTGTTTTAATTATACGTTATCAACGGTTATATCTAACTGATCTGAGGTATATTTTGAAACTTACTGTTTCCTTGAATAATCTCTTCTTTTTTTTTGATCGTCCCTGACAATGAATTGCAATTACAACTACGGACGGATACGTAGTTGATTTTTGCCTTTTGTTAGCTTTTTACATGCCCCCACAAGCACTGTACCATTATCCTATCCTAGGTACTTCAACCCTTTTCTTTCCTATCGTTCATTCTTCTGACTACCTTTCCGTTGGCAGTTTTACTCTTTTTAGCTTTTATTTTGGCCGATTGATGAGGGGTTTATGTGTAAGTTAACCAACCTCATTGATTGCAACTACTACGTGTCATGCTGTACAGTTCTCATCCCGCTTACTACACAAAGAGGTCCTCTTTCTAAGTTGTAGAATTGCGCTTATTGAAATTTAGCACTGGATCCCCCGACTTAAGATTCCAGAATTCATATGTTCAACCAACCAGGGGGTCAGACCTTGACTGCTCCCATTCCTGTTTTATGGCACCGCCTATCCACTCTGAACTTATTACCTGATCTGACCGGGCTATTTATCATTATTTCCATGTGCTTGGTATTACTAAACTGACCAACTAAGTGATAAAAAGGCGGCCATACTGCCGCTGTTACTACTGGTACTGCTACTACTTCACCTGACCCTATCAATCCTTGTCTTTTACCAGGTACAGTACTAACTTACAGTACTGTTACGCAGCACTACCTAGTACCTACCTACCTAGGTACTAGTTGACTAAAATCTAAAAGACGACGGGACAATAATTCATCAACTGCAACTGCGACCGACAATCTACGCGCAACAATTTTTTTTCCTATCTCTACTCTTGGCTTGACCTGCCTTGCCTTACCTCAACTGCATACTGCCTGCCTGCCTACCTACCTAGGTACCTACCTACCTTAGTACCTAGTACCTACCTAATAATCAGAAACGCGCTGTACATTTTTTTTACTATATTATTCTTTCTCCCCAACCATCCATCAGTAGGTAAACATCGACATACTCATATTTCACTTTATCACCACCAAATTTCTTAAGTCGCGTCATGGAAACTGTCGACAGCGATAAGGCCAGGCCTGTTGCGCCACCAGAGCCCATATCGCCGGCGCTGTCATCGACTGCAGCTCCCAAACGTCCCATTTCGAGGACTGCATCACCAACTCATGCTCATGCATCAACTCCGGACTCTACTTCCACCGCTGCTATTGCTGTTGAGACCAAGAGTCCAGTAGCTCCCGATAGTGCGATTTCAATTGCAACTTCTGCTCCTCCCTCGGCTTCTGTGCCTCGAGCTGCAACACCATCCATGCCGCAGTCACCACTGCCATCATCAGTAGTAGTAGCGGCGGCGGCAGCAGCAGCAGCGGCAGCAGAAGCAACAACAGCACCGGACTCAGCTTCAGCTACGAATGATTGCGTGCCGTCACCACCATCTGTGCTCTCGACAAGTACTGTGAATGGAAAATCACCGTTATTTATCGCTGCAAGTCCCTCTACCGTCGCTGTCGCCGCCGCCGCCGCCGCCGCTGCCAGAAGTCCATCTCCAAGGCAAGTTAAATTTTGATTTCATTTGTCATCTGCTATTCTCTCTTTTTTTATTATTCAATGTCTCGTCGACCAGTCAAGTGATTGTGCGAATTTATGGAGTGACCAGACGTGTCGCAAAAAAAACTACAGGGACTTGAAGCAATCTGGACGAAATTGCTAGTGCACTGCCAGGCCATATATACACCAAGAGTGGCCTAATACTTTTATCAACTACAATCAGTACTGGTTTTTATGCAACCCGCCTGGTGGTGTGGTTTTGACAAGGATTACGACCTAAAGTTGGCTGGCATTACCTGGGATGTTCACACCTAAGGATGCCTCTGCCGCGTTGTGTTGTATTGTTGTTGACGGCATCTGGCCTGACTGTATCCGTATCTCACTTTGATTCATCCAGTGAGACGGCGACTATCAATCAGCGCCTACAAATTGAGAAAGGGAAAAAAGTCGATGCAGGCAGTGTCAAACAAGTGCTGCCTATATGAATAGCGGAACCGCTGTCACTGCTATTGTCACTTCTATTTTGTGACTTATTGTCACTCCTCTGCCACTTCTATTGTCACTGCAGTTGCGCCTGCGCCTGCGCCTGCACCTGTGACATTTCCTCGCCCTTGTTTTCTTCCTTCCTTCACAATCCTTCAATCTCAGTTTCGCAAACCACTCTCCATACACTTTTACATGCTTGCACTTCTTCACATCGCCATTTCACAACCGTTCTTATCCAGTTATTGAAACTGCCTGTTGTTCTTGACACCAGATCGACGAAAAAAGGAATTCAGTGTGCGCATCAACTGCTCTTATACACCTCTTAAAAGTGGACTTAGCTTGCTACAGTCGTGCAACAACACAACACAACACGTCTCTGTCATTCAAACATGGGGTCTCCAAGAGTCCTTAGGTACCTCAGCTCCCCTTCCCATTTCCCATTCAGTCTCACATCCTGACCCTTGCAAACCCTTCATCTTCACTGCGCTTGTACTGGTTGCTATTCGTCACTGCTCAGAACGGCCTTTGACTGCATATTTCTTTGGAATTATGTCCTGGTTTAGTCCTGAGATCTTCTTTTATTTCCGTCGCATTTTCTTTGAACTGATCGGCTCGTTGTGCAATTCGCTTCTTGCCTATTGTCATTTTCTCTGATGCAGGCCTCCTATCACTTGATAGCTTAGTCACATCGATAGTCACTTCAACGTCAGCTAACACACCTTTGTAGGCACTCAAACGGCCGCAAGGCCTCGATTGGAGACGGGGACAATGAGAGCGAGCTTAGCGATCCAGCAAGCACCGTACAATCCCCGTCTGGAGCCGACTTTAATGAATTCGAGGACGAGATTATAGTGAGAGCTCGCACTAATGGTAATCGAAAGTCATCACCTCCGCGGCCTGCATCTGATGCCGAGGATGAGACCATGACCAATGGAGAAGAGGAACCTGTCGCTTCTCATTACCCTAAGCGGAAGCGCACCGCCATCTTCAATGACTTGAGTGAAAGCAAAATTATTGCAGATGACCGTCAAACCTCTGCAGCCACCACAAGAGCCAAACCCTCTCGCACAAGCCCAGGAACCGTCAAAGGGGTGACAGTGGGTTACTGGCGGGATTCAGACGCCCCCACAGAAGAACGCAAACATGCTGTCACTGGCTTTATAGATGTTCGAGAGCGTCTACGTACACGGATCCAGCCTAAAACGATAGCCGGCGATACTATCACCGATGAATATCCTCTGCCTCCAGGACCTGGCGGAAGTTGGGTAACTTTTGACAGAATCATTTTCCTCGAACATCTCGTGGGCCTAGATCATCTTCAGGTGAAGGAGTATGTCAGACTGCGCACCAAGAACATATGCACTGAAAAGAGCCAATTCGAACATACTGCTGGAGAGTTGGAAGATGTTCAAGAAGCCATTCGTCGTGCCAAGTTGATTCCGACTGCTGATAGCAACGCCAACCCACCTCAGATTGCTTATGGCGTCGAACTTCCCGATCATTTGCAGAGCAACCGTGAAGCAAAGAGGCGGAGGACCAGCGGGGCTTTCACGTCTGCTAGCACTGCATCCTCCAATGGCCCCATCGTTGAGCATACTCCCATTCAACCAGCACCAGGCGGACCGCAACCTATGCGAAACGTTGTCGACCCGCTCCCTGGCACTAGACCGACCCGAATCCTCCTCGGCACATGGGCCAAGTCTGCAGAGCCCAACACTAAGAATCGGCATGCGGTATATGGTATTTTGGGGCAAAACGACATGTTCAGAGTCAAGCTAGTACGAGAAACACGGGACGGACGATATGTTGATGGCAACTTTCCCGCGGGAGCCGGTGCTCTTTGGATTCCGTACGAGGAAGTTGATTTCGATAAACATTTGAAATCTCTTGCTAGACACGAAATTAAAGAGTACTGCCGTGTACGTCAATCGCAGCTTGACCGCGGCGAAACAGCTGATGAAAGACAACAAAACGAGACCACGGCTGTATTCGACGCTCAAGCCAGGGCTGCAGGCACCAGCTACAAGACTCTCGCTCCTTTGTCAATCGCGCCTCGTCTTCCTGGGGTGTTTGTAGAAGACCAGGACCAGTCACCGAAATCAAGCTGGGCAGGTAACGAGAACCGCCAGGAACTCCGCCAAAGTCGCCGCGTGGAAGCAGCTAGGGCCGAAGGACGTTTAACACGCCAACCACCTATCGACATTGATGCCGCCCAGTCGACCCCAGCAACTCGTCCTGTCACAGGCAGGACACAGCAAAGCACTAATGCGCTCGAGCGAACCTCAGCTTTGGCTGAGCGAGAGATCACCCGTGTGGAACAGGCGCAAGAGCGTGCTCACCTGCAGGCTGCCAACCGTGAGCGAGCAGTAGCTGCTGCCGCCCAAGCGGCCGCGGCCGCGGCCGCCAAGATCCCCAGCATGGCCACCAACGGCCGACAGCAGTTCCATGAAAGTCATGAAATGCAGCGCCTCAATAAGGTATGGGCTAGCCAGGAAAGCATGCGATTCTCGAGAGCAAGCGCCGACGACGCCAAAATTTATGGGGGAGTCAAGTACGAGCGCAAAGCCAATGGCCCTTTCATGGGGAAACTGGTTTCTCAGGGAACTATTATCAACATTGACGGCGAAGATTACGTTGAATATCGCGTACTTACAAAGCCGTCATTCTTTTAATACCAGCACACGCATCAAGTTGGCCGCTATGAATGAACGAAGCGCTCTTTAATCAAGACATGCATAAAAGTATCACTTCCTCATACACTAGAATGATTGGGCGCTATTTCCTTTGTATTTTGCTTGTTATTTATTGTCATCTCGCTTGTCCTAGTTGGGCAGAGAGGAAAGGCAAGGGATGAAGGGACGGATCTAGCAGACACTAGACTTCACGGACAGGGGATGGAGTTTGAGGACATAGGAGGTTGCGTGATTATACCCGGTACAGGCAGGCAATTGGCAGTTCTTAGTGTTTTTGTACGAGCTAGACAGCGTCCTCAGGTTATCAGAGCAATTGACCGCTGGAATCATAAGAGACGAAATTAGTAGGCCACCTTATGCTGCTTAGACTTGGCTTCTTAGACTACTTATTTCTATACCCTAAGACTTAGGGGCCAGCTTTTCTGCTACCCACTAGAGCGTTTCCTTTTTCGTCAACGTTAATCTTAATGTTCTGAAAGCAACTGTTGGTATGTCTTGATGACTTGCAAGATGTGACTCGTAGAACGGCTAGTAAATATCATAGAAGTTGGCCTTCTAAATATTGGGGTATAAGAATAAGTAATCTGAGAAGTATGGCCCAAGTGTTATAAACTGATGTACTATTTCGTCTCCTATGGTCTAGCAGCCAATGGTTCTGGCATTGAGGAGCGAGTAGTCAGTTTGATAAAGATTGAGTGGGGCTTTGTAGCATAGATACATGAACTAAAACTAAACCTTTCTTTCTCATCAAAAACCCTTTCAGCCGTCATCGTATAGGGGTCAGTACATCAGTTTGTGGCTCTTCGAAGCACTGAAAACGCAAGTTCGAGTCTTGCTGACGGCAAACCTTTAATCTTTTGCCATTTTTTGCGATCACTATGATGGATGTTGATTAATGATAAGACTTTTTTTTTTTTCGTTTTTGTTTTGTTGTGGTTGCGATGAGAGGCTGGAGTCAACTACATGGTCCAACATACTTTGAGACTGTCCGGTACAGCTATCGGTCCTTTGGTTACCATGTCACACGCTTTCAAGGAGATGCCTCCTGTTGCGGAAATATACTCGAGTGTGTAATCCGCTACATTGGGGAAGCTGCAGTCACCAAGAAGGATATCAGACCGAATGGGCTCGGAGTAATCTCAACTTGTGTAATGCGGCGGATGAAATGAACGAGAATGCCTTTCCGTTCACGATGATCATATGAACAGAGCATGACCCAGCTACAGGGGATTCTACCCTTATGACGTCTACAATGCCCGTTGGAATGGTCGAGTTGAGTTGTTCATGCCTGTTCTTTAACGTAGAACATCAACGGTTCGCTGGATGCATGCAGGGGTTTCCATCAGCTCTTCAGGAGAAGGTAATCTCAATACGAGGTTGTGCAAGTACATACATACACAGTCTATCCGTCCAATCGTGTACTATCTCAGCCCCCAAAGAAGAGAGAGGTTTCTATTTACGGTGAATCCTTTTGTCCAGACTCAGACTCGAGGCACGCTTTCCCACGTGAGTTTGCACGCCCTCGCTTTTCTGCGGTGAGAGGTTTGATGGCGTTATGCCTTGTGTAGGTGACGGGGGATGTCTTGGTTGCAGAGGTTCTGTTGCACAAGTAGCCAGTAAGGGACGGAGAGAAGAGAAGAGAAAGGATTAAAAAAAAAGGTCGACTTTGACTCTAATGCGTTGTGCCGAGTCACATTCAGCCTCAGCTCAGCTCGGAGCCCGGTCTTGGTGTTTGCACTTTTTGTCTATGCACTTGAGTTGTCACCGGCTAAAGAGGATTTGAATAACTAACTGACTATTCATGTCTCGTCTTCACCGCAAAGTTGAGGTGCATATTTTGGAACAATTGTTATGCAAGAGTAGAACATATGTCTCTGATTGTGGTTGTGTCAGCCAATTGAGTTATGCAAACCACCAACCAACTACTAGGCAGTGAGATCAAGGGTGCTGCAAGATACCGATTTATGACATGACACGATTGACTACCAGCAGATTCCTCGAGGCAGAGAATGGAAATCTGCAGCGCATGACGCGCGTATTTAATTCATATGGGGATTCTAGTTTGAACGGGAGGCATGCAGCAGGGGAGTAAAGCATGGCAAAGTGCTTGTGTGTAACCATCAGACAAACGCACAGAACAGTCAGAACAGGTCCCAGACAATACAAGCAGTTTGTACATAATGACAAGTAGGGAATAAATACGTAGAATATCTATCTGTGCAGCCAATCTGATCAAGACAACTATTGCCGACATATTGAAGAGTCATCATGAGAGTCATCAATACAATATAATACATAGATACTCGCGAAAACATGATTATGATTGGTTACCAGAATGCAAGACCCTGGGCAAATCACTCGCTTGGTCTGCCAAACAGTGACCGTTGCTGTGACTTGGTGTATCGCATGCAACACAGCTGAACATGTCTCTGACTTGTTCCTGACCTTGTCTCCCGGCTCAGCTTGCCCTTTATTTATTTCTACTGGCCCCGTCAACAATGTCATACATACGCCGGCTTCCATAGTTTCCGGTGTGCCCTTTTCGTTTCCATCGTGGCAGCCACACCTAAAAGGAAACAGACTAGTTGCCGTTGAAGAACAAACAAACAGAAGGCCTCGAAAACAGAAAAGGTGATGGATCTCACGAGGTTTAATTCTCCGCCTCCGCCATCATGCAAGCCCAAAGCCTCCTCCTCAGGTCTACGCAGGACTTGGGAAGCAAGCAAACAGGGCGTTGGAGTAGAAAAGGGAAATACATAACATACGAGGTTATTCTCGTCGGACGCGGGTGACTACAGTACAGCATACGTCGTGTAACTAGCGAACAAACTTGCCTCCCTATGGAGACTGGGGATCGACTGCATTGGAATTGCAGTTTGACGGACGGACGGACGCACCAGCCTGATCTTGTCCATGCTACCGGTCCTGTGCTGTACCAACAGAACTATCACCGGGGTTGTGCTCCCAAAGATGTTCTCATCGTCATTGGGTATAGTAGAGGTAGCTGAGTATAACTGAAAGTGCGAATGGTAGTCATACCTTGTTATAGTGACCATTCTCCTTCCCCTCCGCCCCCTTTCATCACTCTTCGTTCCGTTTTGTCCTCTCTGCCAATTTCTGTTTATTTTCATTTCCGTTCCCGCTCGCTTTCGCTTCTTTTCCTTCTCCTTTCCCTTTACTTTTCGTCTCGTCTCGAGTTGCCGTTGAGTCTCAGCTGAGACCTTCCCACTCCTCATCAGTCACTCACCACCTCTTCTCCAAGCAGAGAGCATAGCATGCCATGTATGGTAACAAATAGAGAAAACAGCCCTCTTATTCTCTCACTTTAATCCTGTTCCTACTCTCTTGCCATGACGGGCTGCACAGGGCATATCTGGGGCTTCATTGCGCCAGACGTGCAAGATCCGCCACATTGTATCGCATTGTGTAGGGAGAGATTTCTCAAGGAGTTGTTGCCCGAGGATGAGACATTCGAGCGAGTGTGCGAGACTCTACAAGACAAGGATCTAATGGAGAGGGAACAGCCTTTTCAGGCTTTGTACTGCTGCGACGCTCAGGCTTGTGGCGTGGACAATCTTGGTGAGCGTGGTAGAGATCGTATGTGACGCTCTCATCTATACTCGTGTAGTTGGTCATGATGCTGACGGGTTGATAGCAAATGTCAACTGGCTCATTAATGCCTGTCAAGAGTAAGGACACTCTGAATATAAGATGGAACAGACTCTAAGATGTTGGCAGTATCGGTTACCACTCTGTAATAGACCCAGGTCCTCCCCAACCCTATCACATATGCGATCCTGAGTCTGTCGATGGAAGTGGCAAACACTGTCAAGATGCCAACGCAGCAAACATAACTCAAGATGAATCTTCTCAAACTACATCAAGACCACCATCGACAAAAGCAACAACCACCAAAGAGACAGTGTCAACTAGACCTACAACCAAAGAAACTTTAACCTCGGTACCACTACAAAGCTCCATACCACAAACAAGTTATTCCACAAGCAAAGACTCTTCAGCCCAAGGAACTTCCAACCCTTCAAGCAGCGATCAAAATGACACCCAAAACGATAAAGGAATGCCCCTGGGAGTAAAAGTAACCATCGCCGTCATCTCTGTCGTAGGCTTCCTCGCCATCTGCGCTTTGATATTCTGCCTCCTTCGAAGGAGACGCTCTCGCAAGAACGACATCCGAAGACTCATCAAGCATCCCACATCTCCACCTCCGGTAGCAGACTCGCCAACTCCTCTAGTCTCTCCAGCTATTTCCTTTTCTGCCTCTCATGCCGATGCTGAGGGTGTTCCGCTCACACCACCAGCGCGGCTTCGTGAACGGAGATATCTTCCCACAATGGGTCATCAGCAAGATAGTTTCCCGACTTCTCCTCTCTTTTCGCCAACAGGGAGGAATCTCTCGCCTAGACATGAAAGGACGCCGAGGATCTACAGCTCAAATCAAGTTCCTATGATCGTCATGACGGCACCAGACGGCGGCAACATGAGAGATAATGACCGCTCAGCGAGTATCAGTGATGGCATCATTACTCCTCCACCTTCTGCTCTTATAGACCCCCTTGGACTTGGCGGAAATACCTCCCCTCCCCGTCCTCCACGATCCCGCGATGCTTCGTTCAATATGCTTGCTAGCCCAGGACCGCCACCCACGAGAGCTCTTCCCTCAACACCGCTGGTCAGGCCTTCTACCCCTAAAAATCCGCCTCAGAAGGGTATAGGCAACTGCGGAGAAACATGAATTCAACACTTGACCTAGGGAATATGGAGAAACTGGGAGACTATGGGGATATTTTGGATAGTACACGCTGTATGCATGTATGATTACATATGAAGGAGCTGGTCACAATGACTTAAACGACACACGAAAATGTATTAATTAATCCCATGGTTATCACCACATTTACTTTTATTCAGTTGTAGAGTATGTTTATAATACTATTTATTATCCATTCAGCTTCTTAGATGCCAATCTCCTTGAGCGACTCGACCAGATCCGTCATACTCTTCTCAACGGTGAGCCAGTCAATCTTGAGCAACTCATTCGTCTCCTTATTATCGATTCCAAAAATCTGGTCTTTAGGAGGAAGTTCTCCGCCCTTGACTTCAGGCCCAGGGAGCTTGTCCTTGAACTCGGGGAATTTCTTAGCAACGATGTCGACAATCTCACGGTGAGAGAATAATCCTGCCGTGGTGAAGAGTCGTTTCCCTCCAGCGCTGGGCTCCTCAAGACCTCGAACGTGCGCGCGCGCAGCATCTCGCACGTCAATCCAGAGAGGAACGGGTGTGCAGGGGGGGATCTCGCCCTTCCACTCGCCTCGCAAAAGGTTCACGATACGCGCGTTGGACGTGTTGATGCTCTCCAAAGTAGCGAGGTGCTTTGATACGGGACCCAAAACCAAAGGTGGACAAACCGTTACGAGATCGAAAGAGGGCTTGTTCTCGGCGACAAAGTCCCAGGCTGCACGTTCAGCGAGGGTCTTTGAGGCGCGGTAAGCAGTTGTGTCGGAGCGGGTGATGTCGTCAATTGTGACGGGATTCCATGTCTTTTCAGAAAAGACGTGAGATCCGTCTGTAAACTTTGCCTCGTCGATAATGGCGGCGAATGATGAAGTGATGACAACACGCTTGACATTGGGTGCTGAGGCGCGAAGGGCCTTGAGGATACTGGTTGTGCCAATGACAGCTGGATCTATGAGATCCTTCTTGGGATCGGCTGTGCAATTCTTCAGTCATTGCGCCGAGTTATCCAGCTTTCTGCGGAACTTACTGATGTTGAAATGAAAGGGGCTTGCAACATGAATAACAGCATCGAGGCCGGGAGTCTTGGCTACTTGGTCAAAAGCATCGGGCTTTGCAATATCAGCTACAATGGCAATCTCCAACTTGCCATCCCTGACCTTGTCAGGGAATGCGTTGCGTATCTTCTTGGCCTTGTCCTCTGAGCGGACGGTTGTGACGATGCTGTAATCCTTTTCGAGAAGCTGCTCCAGGGTATGAGCTGGAGTATGTTAGACTGTGTGACTTGGATGCTTTATTCTGTTTCCATCTAGTCTATACATACCGGCGATGAAGCCTGAACCACCTGGGAGTAATCTGTTAGATAGCTGATTGGACGTGTAGCATGCATGGGAACTTACCAGTGAGGAGAACCTTGGTCATGATGGGAGCACTAAGAAAGTGTGAGCGACTACAGAAGATGTATATCAGTCGTAGTCGTTCTCAAGGGAATGAGCAATGCCTCGTTGCTTGATGTCAATGACCTCTTATATACCTCGGATCAAGGTTGGGGAACTGGACCCGCATTCGTCATTCAAGTTGGGGGATTCGACATGTTGCAGTAATGCAATGCAATGCAAGTCCCCTCCCCCACGCTTTCCTCCTCTTTTGTTCAAACCTGAACATTATCACTCGACAGTCTTTCTCCGTTACCGGACACTATCACTTTCACCACCCATCTTCATGGCCGGCCACACTTCTACAAACCGACTTTTTAGTAAACACATTCAAGTCACCATCAAAGTAATATCACATCATCTCTTGATAAAGCAATAGTAGTGTACAATAACTTATTACAATCGAGACTTATGGTCGAGAGGGATTATCCATACACTTTTGGTGTAGTGCAGGCTCACACCAGAGATTCGACCCACCACATCATCCTATTCTGGTAGATAGCGATGGCTCTCCCTCAGCCCCTTATGCTCAACCTGACTTCCTGCATAATGCTGCTATTGCTTGAACAAATAAAAGTCCATATGGACATGAATCGCTAAGCCTAGGCATATACTAGTCGTTCTCGCTCGAACCCCATCCCCTTTCGCGTCTCGCAAAGGCAATTCATCCAATTCCACACAATGCTCGCTGTAGAAATATGCGTTCGATATGGATGCTCACCCTATTTTCCAACACCACATACGTCGTACGCGGCGCGAACTACGCCGGGCTTCCTTTCACCTCATCTTTACTTCGAAGCCCTTAACCTCAACCCTCAGTTTTAGATGTGTCTGCCGCTGCTGCTGGCGGCGCAGGTGTCTCTGGGGGTTGAGGCTGATGAACACCGCCGAGACCTGGTGGTGTTGGGACTTGTTGAGGAATAGGCAGTCTCATGGGCCCCTTAGGTGCAGTGATACGACCAGGAAGACTTTCGCCTCGAATCACCTTCTCCACCTCGGACTTGTCCAGGGTCTCGTATTGCACAAGAGCCTTGGCTAGCAAGTCCAACTCACTTCGCTTTTCGGTCAATAGCTTTCGCACGTCCTCGTATGACTTTCCAATGGTTTTTCGGACTTCGCCTTCGATTGCGGCCTTTGTTTCAGAGCTGAGATTATCGTATCTTCGGCCGTATTCAACGGGTCCTAGTACGGTGGACATGCCGAAAAGGGTCACCATCATGAAGCCCAGGTCAGTGGCCCTCTCGAGATCCTAAAGGAATTAGCATATGGTACGAATGATGTAATGGCAGCCCTTACCGATGAAACACCCGAGGTTACTTTGTCGCCGCCGTATCGCAGCTCCTCGGCCATCTTGCCTCCAAGTGCCACACGAATGTTGGACATATATTCCGCAGCCGTGTAGGAATACTTGTCCATTTGGGGAAGCTGGGCAGTGTGACCCAATGAGGGTCCCTTGGGAAGAATTGTGACCTTGTACAGAGTGTTTGAGCTCTCCTTATCGAAAAGCTGGACAAGCGCGTGACCGGCCTCATGATAAGCCGTCATTTCCTTCTCTTTCTCGGTGATTACCATTGACTTGCGTTCAGAACCCATTGTGACTCGATCGTATGCCCACTCCATATCCTGCTTTGAAACAAAGCTGGCCTTGGCTCGACTGGCTCGAAGAGCAGCAACGTTGAGCATGTTTTCCAGCTCGGCGCCTGATTGACCGGGGCATCGGGCAGCAATAGCCTCGAGGTCGACATCGGGGGAAACTTTGATCTTCTTGGCGTGGTGCTTGAGAATGGCGATTCGGCCTCTAACATCGGGCAAGTCAACATTGACATGTCGGTCGAAACGTCCTGGGCGAGTGAGGGCCTTATCCAACATCTTGGGCAAATTGGTGGCTCCAATTATAATGATCTTGCTGTCTTGATCAAATCCGTCCAATTCGGTAAGCAGCTGGTTCAGTGTCTGTTTGGCATGCGCTTGGTCTCTAGGGTTACGCTTGCCTCCAATAGCATCAAGTTCATCGATAAAGACAATGGCAGGAGACTTGTTCTTGGCGGCAGTGAAGAGCTCACGGACTCGCTTGGCACCAACACCAACAAAGATCTCGTCAAACTCGCTACCAGACATGTAGAAGAAGGGAACACCGGCTTCACCGGCAACGGCTCGAGCAAGAAGCGTCTTACCGGTACCGGGAGGACCAACCAGGAGGACACCCTTGGGAAGCTTGGCACCGAGGTCGCTGAACTTCTCAGGGTTCTTCAAAAATTCGACGACTTCCTGGAGTTCTTCCTTGGCTTCATCGCAACCGTGGACATCTTGGAACCGGGTGTTTTGCTTCTCAGCCTTGACCTCAGAATCCTGCTTGCTGTTCGGACCTCCACGACGGAAAGTGCTAAACGCCTCAATAGCGATAGTAACAAGTGCAAAACATAGATAGGTGGTGACGATAAAGATTGCCAAAAACTTGACCCAACGGAAGATAGTAGATCGGGTTGACTCCTGAACGATGACATGGATGGGTTCTCCCTTGTGACCCATGGGATTGCCAGCGTTCGCGGATCCAGTTACAGCAGCGTTAGCGATGCCTTGCTCAAAGGTGGGCCATTGAGTGCGTCCAAAATTTCCGTTCGTAGCTCCAGGCGCATTCGCAGCTTGAGTGGCACTAGCACCAAGCATAGCGAGGGCTCGCTGGTAGGCGTCGTTGGTAGCAGGGCTGGTGGCGAAGCGTCCAGATTGATATCGTTCCACAAGAATAGCAGGCATGTTGGCTCGGAGAAGAAGCTGGTAAAAAGCATTCTGCGCGTTCGCATTACCAGGGTTTCGGTTGGCGGATTCCTCTAACGTTGCGAGCTGGTTGCGGGAGATGCCATTGGAGCTGCCGAAGGCTCTGCGCTGAGCAGAAAATGGGCCGAGAGATGAGATACCACGAGAAGACAGAATACCGGAAGAAGTTGAGAACGAACGCATGAAAGACGAAGGAGTCGATGCGCGGGGTTGAAAGTAGGGGTGTCGCAAAATGGGGTTGGCCGCGTGAAGGCCAACACGACCCATGTTTGAGATAGTAGCCTGGGCGGTCATCGGTGCCATCGTAGAAAATCGTGAACGAGAGGAGGTCAAGTCAACCTTTTGAAGGAAATCGGGGAGTCGAAGTTCGGCTGCCTGCAATTGGAGTCAGTATAATGTTTGAACACCACTAGCCTGCAACTCACTTGGTGGGGCTCAGCCGCTTTGTCTTGTCTAATGGTTTCTTGCGAAGAAACCGATCGACGGGCCTGGACGGAAGTTGTATGTCTCCAAGGGGACAAAAGGGTATTCGAAATCGAAGGCCATAACTCCGTAGTTGTCGCTGCCACATTCTGAAGTCTCGTCAGTGCTACTCGGTAATGGCTATATCTGGACCGCGGGGCAACTTACTGGCAGCACCATGGCGTTATAGGCCATGCTAGGGTTTTTTTTGCACCAAAAGTGCTTTCGCAATGATGTTTTGTAAGCTGATAATGAAAGAAAAGATGATGATAAACCGTTTCAATGACGTGTGATGGGGTGGCTTGATCTGCGCCTCCCCGTGTCGGAAGTTTCTCGGGATAGAAACGTTCGTTGACCAAGTATGTTGTACGGTAAGTCTGCTCAGAGAGACGAAAGAATGGTTTACCGGGACACACTCATAGTGAATCGCGCGCAGGCATCATCGGTATGTAATCGATGGGGGGAGTTCGGACTGCTTGCCACTCTGGTCCGCGATTCGGCATCACATCACAGGCTATAGCCTTTCCTCTTCGGGAAGTTGCTGAGTCATCGCAACCCGGCCGTCAGATCTTCCGTCTCCCGACCACAACAATGGAATAGATGAATCTTGACACTATTTACCAGAGTTGCTAATAATACTATGATAGAACAGTGTATGCGAATGATATCCGTTCTCTCATGGTCAGGGCACCACATCATCCACTCACTCATTCAAGAATTATATGATACAACAAGGTGAAAGCATATTGGTTACAAAACAATATATGTGTATTAGATGTGGACATTAAGCCTCTATTTCCAAGTCTTCAAATATTCAATGCTGGTGTCGATCCATATGCGTGCACAAGCCCTTCCTGCTTTCGGCCCACCTCCCTCCTGGTAAATTATCCGCCCAACGAAACCTCAACATGGAAACCTAACATAGGGTATTGGTGCTACTCAATGCTGCAAAAGACAAGAAAACAAACGATGACAAGATTAGGGAAATACCCAAGCGCAATGTGCTGATGTTCGAACAATCCAATGTAAAGAGAATCCGAGTAGCAAGAATGAGCCGCTGCAACGCCCTTGATCCAAAGTCGCGGATGCCCGGGTAAAAAAAGAATGATTGACAAAAGATGAACAAATCCTTCCTCAGCTCGAATTACACAAGATCCAACTGATAAAGAAAAAGCAACAACGGTGTTCCGAATCGTGGGTGATATCTTTCATAAGATCTAGAGAAAGATTGATGGTTTTCGAGTAATGCTCTATCCTGTTCTCTTCCAATAACGTCCCAATGGGTATATCCTCTTCAAGAGTAGAAATAAAATTCATGAAATAGAGATCGTTGCGTGGTCCAGCCGTGGTATGATCGTAATGTTACAGGTAACTATCGTGAAGAAACAGGGCGATGTCTTGTCGTGTGCTGAAGACAATATTCGTAAATAATGGAGTGGCATTAGGAGCGGGCTGATCACATGCTCGCCAGTCTGCTGCTGGGAAGCTGCAGTGAAGGGTCATCAAACTCCAACTTGGGTGCATATATATCATATACTGCACTCCCGTACGCAGGTAGTTGTCCAATGGTTGTAACCTCAATCGGAGGGTCGTAACTGGACCACTGCTCTTGTTGCGGATGCGCTGATGGTGGAGGGTAGTGTTCGGTCGTGGCAGGCATATGCTGGGGCTGTGATACAACCGGCTGTTGGGGCTGAGCCATATGGTGCTGAATAGGGTGGTGGTACTGAACCATAGCCGGTTGGGTTTCCGCTGCTGTGTATGCTGCCTGGGTTGTCGGTTGGTGAGCATAGAAGCCATCTTGAACCATGGGGCTCGGGACTGAAGTGGCAGAGAAGGTGCTGGGGCTGCTCTGAATCGACGTCGGAATTCCTGGAGCCGAATACGGCATCTCCATAGGAGGTCGCTCCACATGTTGTGATAGGTGGTAATGAGGAGGCAAGGAACTAGTCATCGTGGCAACGCCAGGGTTCCCTTGCTCAGTTACATAGTATGCCTGGCGCGGTATGGCTGCGGCTCGATGGACAAGTTGAACGTGGGCGTGTTGATCGGGCACCGTATGCCCGTGGTACTCATGCGGGACAGTGGTGGGAATTCCATGTCTGTGGGCATAGTGAGCTGGCATATGGTGACCGTGGACCTGAGATTCAAAGTCGGCATAAGAGGATGCACGATGGATTGAGCCGTTTGGTGCTGGTTGACCCATAGAAACCATATCGTGAGGCGACCAGGTCATAGAAGAGTGCTGGGGAGTAGATGGAGACTCGTCATCATCAGAATCCGAGGAGCAATCGTCGATATCGTTGGGGTTCATTCCCTGCTGGTGCGATCTCCGTTGATGCTTAACCATGGTAGTTTTTCTGCAAAAGCTGAGTTCCATGTTAGCAAGTGATCCATTTAATGGGGTTTGCCACAACATACCTCTTGGAACAACCATCATGGGCACATTTGTATGGACGCTTTCCAGTGTGTATACGTCGGTGCCGTGCCAGGCTCGAAGACTGCATTTGTTAGTTGGTTCCCCGCCAGTTACTTGAATTGTTTTGACTTACATCAGAGAACCGTTTGCCACAACCAATGTGTTGACACTGATGGGGCTTTTCTCCCGTATGTGTTCGAATATGAACAGTCAAGGCGCTGCGTTGAATAAAACTCTTCCCACATCCAGGAATAGAGCAAGAATAAGGTCGTTCATTAGTATGTATACGATAATGTCTTTGTAAATCAGACTTTCGATTAAAGCTCTGTCAGAGGTTAGCAAGGAAGAGTAGTCGTGGTGGACTCTGAAGTAACAAACCTTTGTGCAAGACTGCCAGTCGCACTGGAATGGACGGGCAGTAGGCTCGTTCTCGACCAATTCCATGAGTTCCATGATTATTTTTGCCGGATATCGATGTTTCTTCGAGGCAATGCGTGCAAAACAGTCTAAAGTGCTGTGGTAGATATGAAGTGGGCAAATCGCTGACAGCCTATAGCATAGTTCTTTTCAAGTGCTTGCGTATTGACAGTTGCAGACCCGGTACAGTAGAAGTATTATACTGTCGTTGAGAGAGATTGATGGATAATCCGTTAGACTCTGCCTGGAATTAGGGTATAGTAGGCGGCGATGGGGTCAATCGTAGATGAAGTAGCGCTCATAAGATAAGGTGAACAAGCCCGGATCTGACAATCGAGAGGTGTCAATAGTATGGAAGACTTGACGAGGTTGGGTGGTGATGAGTATATATAATATTGGTGGTGGTAAAGAAGTGGTTGAGCGTGGGATATAAAAGATGAGTGAAGCTGAGGGTCCAGGTTGAGTGGGAGCTGAGTGCTTAAACGTCTCGTGTTAATGCAGGCACTACCCAGGATTGGCCAGTGGATCGGAGAGAAGAAATTTGGCTGGGACCGGGGAGGGCTGCACACCTGAAAAGAGGGACGTCGCTACAGACGGCTGTACTATGAGGGATGATGGAAAAGGTCCAGAAGGAGGGACAAGGGAATATCAGGGTAATAACTGATTGGGTTCGGAACGATTGAAGGCTCGATAGTATGACTAACGTAACGTAACGCAGTCTGTCAAGCCAAGCACAAGTATCGAGTCGTCGGAACAGACCTTGTAGCACTTAGTTGAGTTGATTCGAGTCAGGTAGACTAGACGTTCAATAAAGCCCCATACAAAGACTATAACGGGGGCACGGCGACAGATATGAACGAACAACCACCAGGTTCTGTCCTGCTCTGTTGTGGTCCCGCTGGGTAAGGGCTGTGGGGTTCCGGACAGGAGTGTTTGGTGTAAGGTGAGGTAGTGCAGAATCGAGTACCGTGTCAGTACATTAGCCAGGGCCACGCAGATGCTAAATACAAGAACGAGGACAGTAGCCACCTCAAGCTGGAAAGATGGGCCGTCGCAAATCTGACTTAGTTCATAGGTGTACGGCGAGCATGGTATGGCTAGTATCCGTATACCTATATCCATATCCATACGCCGGGGCTAACAATGAACCACGCAGGAGATCAAGGAAGTCAAGGGATCCCTGCCCTGCAACAGCGGGCTTCAGTGGGTCGTGTCCGGCAACAAGTGACGGGGGGTGTGAATAATACCACAAGAGGAAATTGAGAAAGAGTTGCGATGGGGAATGGGGAGTGAGCCAAGGGTGAGAAAACGTGACGACACGTCAGGTAAAGAGAGGAGGAAGTGGAGGGAGGCTGTTGAAGAGAGGGAGATGAAGAGATGCATCCATCAAGGGTCAATCAGTTAGGCCAGGGGATGATAAAGGTAGGGCAAGGCAAGGCAAGGCAAAGGAAAGGTAAGGCAAAACAGAGACGAGGGCTACCACTAACAAGTAACCACAGACTCAGACGAGACTCGCTCGGGTCGTATACCGAGCACAACGTCTCCAACTGCCCAGCTAAACCACCTTGGGCTTGCGTTGATGGCGGCATGCAGCAGCTAGTCAGCTAGGTAGCTGCTTTGCCTGTAGGAAGTGGGTTAAAGGTGCGTCAGGACTCAAGGCGAAACTATTACCAACTATAGACTCTGAAAGGGCATTGACCAAGTACACAGAGGACAATTATTATCCGAATTAGTGATGCAGCGCGGGCCAAGATACATCACTAGTGCGAATGGGAAATACAAAAGGTACCTACTTTAGTAGCCAGCTAAACCTCTGCTGCATGGTTTCATCGCCTGCCTACCTGCTAACTCCTTCACTACGCCCAGTGCGCTGTGCTGCCACTGCGTTCATCACTGAGCACTAACGTAGAGAGACTTGCCGTCGGGGAGGTAGTTATAATTGTAGCCCCATGTTCCAAGGCTTTTCCAATAACATGATTGGATGGCCTTTCTAAAGAATTGACCACACTAACTCTATCGAGGTTGGAGAGACTTTTTGGAGGGGAGGGAAATAAATTCTGGTACGCACTTGAATGCACACTGCATATTCCAGGACGTTGAACCAGCCCGCGGACGGGGACGGGGACAGGGGGCACACAAGCCGACGAGTCTAATCAGTGATGGATGTCTGTCTAATCCAGTTGATGGCGTTGAGTCCTGATGTGCTAAAGCAAGGGATGGATGATGGATGTGGATGGCAGATCCCTCCAAAAATGCACACAGAATAGAATGTTGACTGCTTTGTGATGCCGCCATTGACCGACTGACTGACCAGCTGCATGAAGTGGCCCAACGCTAGTAAGCTTGTTTCTCTCGAGAACCCTTGGATCAGGGTTCACAGGAAATACAGACGATACTGGACCTAGACCCAATGTTCAGATGGCCAGTAGTGCGCCAGAGACCTGGGAAACCCAGGTTGATGGAGAAAGAGGGGACAGCCACAACCACCACATCCACAAGCTAATAAGTTGGGCTTGGCTTAAGAGGGAACCAATGTCAAAAGTTGAAACTGCCTTCCAGATAGCAAAACGCGGCATCTCCGGCAAGAGCCGAGGCTGCTCAATCTGTAACAGCTATTTTTGTTGTTACACCTCAGGTACCAGAAAAGGTATTGTCTGAGGGAAAAGATGAGCATCCTGGCATCGTAGGTTCCAAGATTGAGTGGATGGATGTGCTTGGAGACGGAGATCCAAAGTGGACCAAACCAAACCAAGCCAAGCCAAGCCAAGCCATGGCAGGCCTGGCACCTGGCACGCAGACACACCACAATCTTGTGGACCTGACCAGCTCGCGGGCTGGCGGACTGGCGGGGGCTCACCTAAAACTGTGTCTGCGTCTGCAACTCCATTGCGAGCGAGAGACTGGGGGCTCAGGGCGTTGGCTTGGCTTTGGGGAGCGCCGCGACTGGGGTCTGATTCAGCCCGCTGGGTCCATAGACTTCAGTGGAGGGAGGTTTCTTGCTGTTGACAACGGTGGAAATGATGCTGCTATTTGGTGCGGGTTCTGCATCTAGCCAAGTTTTTCCAGCCATATGATGAATTAGTAAAGCCCAAGCATCATGCCAATTAATGCTTACCGCAGGCGTAACATCAAGTGCCATACCGTTTCTTTTCTTGATGATAGACATGGACCAGCTCACTGGGCATCAGAGTGGGTCTCGACTGGGTACCTATGATGCCCGTCTATCCGCACCTTAGTGGAAGGCTGGGCAGGTGCTGGCCAAACCACCCAGCAGTACCTGCCGCCTGTAGCCTCTATACAGTGCAATGCCTGCCGATCACAGGCATTACTGGTGGAGTTTACATAACTCGGAAGTTTTACTACCGAAGCTAATTTATACGGTCTGCATAACTTCCAGAGAGAGGGACACGGGCTGCTAACCTGCTTACGGACTGCTTATCGCCGTCTCAGTTACCTATACTCTGTACAGCCTCTTATCTGATGCGAGAGCAAGGGTATCAGTACCGGCTGTCGTAGAGAGAACAGGGGTTCCCATATGTTACGTCTGCCCCGCCACAAATTCCTCCAGTGCTTCACCAACGACACTATCACCCAACACCTGCAAATCATTGCGACAAGTTACTTGCCGAGCTCTTTATTGTCATTTATTTATACATATTCAGACAAGTCACAGCCACTAAACGATTCGGCCCCAAATTTCACGGCTCGTGGCGGCGACACAACTTATATGCTTGGGTGGCATGTTGGACGTTGAAGGAAACGGGAGTGCAACTAAATAAACGGCGGGGTTCACGCCATGGAATTAAGAAAGGTCACTGCCCGCGAACCAACACCAGCACCAGCACCAGTACTTCACCAGCACGGGCTAAGGCTCGTGCCGAACCTCAACAGTCGCGTTACGTCCGGTTTCGGTTCGGATGAGTTTGACAATAATCCCAAAAAGGCAATGTCTTTCAAGAACGGAGATACAGGATATAACAACATTTGCAAGAGTTTGGAGTGGCTGCGCAGACTCTTGGTCTTTTCTCGAGTTAGGCAATTGCTTCTGTGGCATTCTTCGGGCGTCTCCTCAACGCGCTATTGGCGACGCATTAAATTGATGAGGAACCATGACGTGCTGTAGGCGTCCCTTGTTTCCTGTAATGGACGACCAGGTGTCAGTCAAGCCGCATACTACCTATTACAGAGTGGCTACTAAAGTATGTAGGTACTGTAGATAGGTACCTAACATTACGGAGTACCAAGATCTCTACTCCACCGCCCACAGTTAGAACCCTTGTCGATCCTTACCGATTGCCCATGCCGTTCCTGACTTGGCTGCTGTTACGGTGGACGTTGACCCTTGTCTTGGACTCCAAGCTATGGCCATGTACAGCCTATCTCCCTGCTCTACTCGCTCTACCCTGTCCCATGCTCCGGGGTTCAAGGTAAGAGAATAACAGGGGCCTCAATCGGGCTTCCATGAATTATCCCCGTCCCGGTGAGGAAGCAGATAGGTACGTACCTCACTCATCCTAAGACGCATCCAAATAGACCAAGCCTTACAGCCTCTTATTTATTCTGATATCGATATTTATGCACAAGTACCAGACCACACACGTTGGCCGACGACTGCAATCTCTTGTCAGAATTTTAGCTTCTACCACGCCACAAGTCAATCAATTTTGTTAGAGACTCGGCAGGCAATAAGATTAGATACTGCACTATCCTTGAGCTCGATTCTCAAGTGGGTTCGTTAATGTTGATTTGCGGAATCAACGTGAGACCCCAACGTTTCAACCGGCTTCTCCACATCGCTCAGCAAGCAACTGGAGATTGAACAAAGGCGTCGATCCCCAGGGGAGAGGGGCTAAGATTTGACAGAAGCTACAGTACCCATTGTGTCCATTGACACGCAGCAGGGTTTGGACAGCTGACCTGTCGCCTGTACGTATGTGTGGCTCTATTTCTTATCCAGGGCTGAGGCGGCTGTTGAAGGAAAATCATCAATGCAACCCTTTACTCTCGCAAGCACACCATCAAATGATCCGCAACGGGCCCAGAATAAAGAGTACTCATCTCCTGTGTGCGGATAAGTATCTGCATCTACATCTGCATCCATCACGTGGCTGTTAGAGTCTATCTAGTCTCGGTTGATCCGCTGACCAGGCACGCACCGCCTTGTTCAGTCCCCTGACGCCAAGGCTGCGGTCTAGGTTAACACACTAGGTGGCATTAATACAGAGAATCTACAAGTGCTAGTGTTTCTGGACAGCATTGATAAAAGTCCAGTTGAGATTTTCTAGCTCATGCTAACATGATTGGGCCAAGTACGGTTGAGCTCGCTTTACATGAAGTCATCACACTTGGGCCTGATGTTTTGTTGGCTTAAATGAAGACTTTTTCATATACACGCGCCACTTCTGTGACGGAGCCATGCCGTAACAGTGGAAACAAGGGTCTAAAACAAAACTTAGCGGTTCTCCTTGATTTGTGTCATGAACTATGCCATTATTGCAATGAAGCAGTGCATCAGACAGCTCGAAGGTTAATGAGATATGGTTACATGCCAAAATTCATTATTCCCGTAGTGTTATGACTCTCTCATCTCTCCACATGGCTCATACTACGCGTTACAAATATCTCCGAGTTACCACAATGACGGATAATGATTGCCAACGCTGTCCTAAACTGCAACTATCAAGTTGGATGACGATTCCCTCTTGGGGTTACTGATTTGCGATTAGAGTTTAGGATTCGGTGGGAGGCTGGCTACGGTTGCATAGGTATCTCTGATCCCCACACAAGGTTGTCCAGTCGGCTTGTATTGCGGATATAGAGTTCTGCAGAACCAACACCGAATCGTTTCTCGAGTGATTAAGCCGGGGGAGGCACGCGCTGATCATCCGTATGGCACCGTGAGGCTCGCAGAGTCGCACTCGGGAACCCTGGTCTGTCTCCTGTTCCCTTCCCTACTCCTGGTCTCATTTTGCCATAGCTCTGCCTCGGCCGAGATTGTTTCCGCCTGGGAACTTATGTGCTGCGTTACATTCGAAACGAAATAGTGGGGGTCACCCTGGATGCCCGCGAAGATCACTGGCGGCAAGCATCTCCCTGCGAGATTTGCGAAGGATAACCCTGAATGGCTGATCGCCCAATGTAACGGTTGCGAAGTCTGAAGAAAAAAGTAAAACACAATAAAACACCCTGGGTCGCTTACTCCATTGAGCTCCATGATTTCATGATGCGCGACTCACCGCCTCCAAACGATGTCCTATTGGAACCTGCATGAGTGCTCGAGATCCTGCACAATCCGAGACATTGTCAGCGCCGTTCCTTGTCTTGAGCTCGATGATGCTGGCTGCTGTACTACGGGGATGAGCCAATGCATACTCACCGCGCTAGTCCGGGGTCTGCCTGTCCAACACGACTCAAGGTAGTATCCAAATAATACTTGACTGCCAGGTGGGTCCCTAGGAAATACCTAGAGGAAATGATACTGCAATTTGTATGTACGTACATAGGTAGTATTGGAGGGAGGGATCACTTAGAGGCGACAAGCCGATCAAGGTCGGAATCAAGGTCCCGTGGAGATCCATTTTGCATTGAGCATGTAAATGCATGACTAGTCGTAGTTGGTGGTGATGAACCAGCCTGCATAGTAACCCAACTTCAGACCCTTCATCTTGTTTTGAGCGCTTGTTCGCGGCAGACGGGTTTGAAGTGAGCTGATATTAATAACTTTGGTTAGTAGTTTCAGTTAAAGGAATGTCGGTGCCTGTACCTTAGGGTACCTGAGTTAAGAGGTGCTAATTCGGCCGTGTGGCTTGTTGCTAGTCTCTCAATTCAACCGTCACCAAATTGACTCTGAAACACAACCTCACCACCTACTAACGCACGGCATTGGATGTCTGCTACTGAGATCTCCTTGTTCCGATAAGCGTGGGATGAGCGGGACGCTCTGACAAACGTTGAATTGATTTGCAATGCATGGTGCGGTGCTGAGCGTCCGTGAGTTGTACTTCGTCTTCCCTCGCGGAAAGGAATATCTGCCCGTGCCAACATAGGATATGGACATTGCGGCATAGACATAGAGCGGACGAAAATAAACGTCGTAGCACAGGTAATTCAGATCAAATGGGTGGTGGCCTTATCTTCTAAAATTACACAGTTAAGCGTGAGTGTTGAGTCGCACCTGCCTTTTGATTCCGGCCCAGCCACGGCTGTTCGAGTACAAGGAAGGAGCAACCAGACACCAACTCTTTCCTGCCAAACTTAGTAACTTGAGGGTCACGTTTGTTATCTGTGTCAGGTAGACAGGCGCTGTTCAGTCTTCAGCCTGTAACCCCTCGTCACAAGCAAAAGCAAGTAACCTGCTCTCGCTGTCATCAATCTATGTGCCCCTATCGTGTTTGGAAACGCGTCAATCAGTAAACAATATATTGATACACCACGTGGATTCAGCACGCCCAGCTCGCGGGCACAGACCGAACGTGCATCTCGCATCTCACGTCGATCCATACCACTGTGCATATCACGAAACGCCCAACATTGTTTGCAGGTCAGGCAGGACCTGAAATATTAGAAACAAGCCGAAGCACCATACAACCGAGGTACCCTCTGGGTTCGGAATACATGAGACCCGCCAACGACTCATATTTTCTATCCTCCCTTAGCCAGTTTGCGTCAAATCCCAGCCCTGTAAGCTCCAGACTTCAGCTCATGGACTGATCTAAGAGGACTGAGACCATTTTCAAAACGACCGTCAATTTAGCATTGTTCGCCACGTGCCACATAAGCGGTCGCGCCAATCAGGACGTTTGGATGGGTCGCTCTGCTCACCTCCAAGGAATAAGGAGAATAATGACAAGACAACTTCCTATTTCATGGGCCCCGTCGCCTGTGATGTCGATGCCTCGCCAGCCGCGAAGGTGAGGCCAAAGCCTGTCTTGTAATATATCCATGCAAATTCAATGATTCAGGGTTCAAGTATTTGTCACGCCTCCAAAGTAATATCGTCGTCTAACGCTCACTTACTAATTTACCGTTAGACAGCCACGAACAACGACCGGCAAGGCACGGGCCACTCGTTCTAAATCGTCTCAGGTTTCCTGGACCAGGACGTCAAAGCCACTGCATTGCAGACAGTGCTCAGTTGAAGAACCGCACTTGAAGCTACCAGCTTGGGCCAATTACCCCTGGCCTACACTAAGAAGAAGCATTGATTGTGTTTCTCCAGCGATCTCGATCTCGATGTTTCTACGTTAGTAAAATTGCGGAATGGCCATGGAATCTGTCCCAACATGACTCGTCCTGTCCGGGCTATGAGGTCCGCCAGCGGATTACAGCATAGGCTATAACCCCCGGGAAAGAAAAACCAGGGTAATGATCCCATACAGTTTCTGTGGCTAGGCTTTCCTTGATTTCTTACCCCCCAGGACCCCTATCTCTACTAAAACAAATGGGTTTATTCTGAATTGCCAGCTTTTCTCCTGCCAAGCGAGCAAGGGCTTCTTGGCTTCGGCAGCGATTGACTTGCCTTTACGAGCTACAGCCAGTTGATCCAATTGTGGGGATAACGCATCTCCAAACAAACATTGACGATCTTGATTGAGAGTTGACCTCGGGAGGGTTTTACGACCATTCATCAATGACATAATTACACCGGCGACACTCGAGCCGGTTATTACCTTGAGAATTGGCCCCGAACTGGTAACGCAATTGAAACCAGGCCAATTATTGGGATGACGGCCTGCAGCAAGGCCCTGCACCAACACCGACAAGGATGGGAAGTCTCATGCAATTCTTTGTTCTATCCGGTCCTTAACCTTGCTCAAGCGATTCTCGCCATTATAGAGAGCGACATTGCTATAACTTGGCTGTGCTTGAAGTCTGCTCGCCGGGACATTCCTTGTCACGGCAGGGTTTCAGCTGAACTAGCGGTCCTTACCGAACTGACAGGCGGGGCGACATTCTGGGCTTCGGCTCTTCGAAAGGCCTGATGTGATTCGGATGATCTTCCACTTGCAACCAGAAATCATAAGCCAAAAGCCATAAGCCGTATACAGTCACAAATGTAACATCAGCTCGCAAGCTAGGTCTCTTTCGGGTATCATCCAATCAGATTGGGGGGTTGCATCTGCACCAGGGGCACAATCCTTGGGATCGGCAAAGGTTTCAGGCCCTTGTCGAAAATCTTTATGTATGACTGCCGGCTTGTACCACCAGGCTCCAGTGCTGCCCTTGTCAGGCTGAATGCTGGACTATGTTTTACGACATCGCAGCCTCACAACCAATGGAACATACAGGGCCACTGCCGGATCATGTTTGATCAACAATTCACCAAGCACATAGGGCCTTCCTGTGATGTAAATTCGATAACAAAATTGCGTCCATATCGTGCAGGGCTAAGTTCACCTCCTCCCTACACAGGATTCAAGTGCCGTTACTAGTGCGCAATCAAAGCAGCTCTGGCGCAGGAACAAGCAGCAACTGCCGTTTAATAACTGACGCACGTATGTGTAGCAAGGTCAATGTCGGCAGTGCTTATCGTGTGGGCATGGTTTTGAGTCTTCTTACCGTTGGAATACCATGAGTGCTCTGGAACAAGGAAAGTTCCCGGCCGGTGACCTCGGAACAAGGTAATAAAAGTTACTACTCTTGTCATTTCATTGCCATACAAGACCGACCTGGTCCTTATGGCGAATCACATATATGCCCCAGTTACTTCGGAGACTCCCAGCACAAGATAACTCGAGTCAGGGGAACAAAGGAAAACACACTAAGACATAGTGACTGGGGCATGTACACCAAATTGAGCTTGGGAATAACTAGAAAACATGGCAGGTTCAAAGCGGCCGGCGCCAGTACCGCAGAATGTTCTACGATGGAACAATTCGAAGTGGCGGAGCGGACCGTCACAGCACCAAGCGGCTGGTGCTGTGGGAGGTCCTACACTACCTACTACACTCGTGTCGGAGGATACCTACTAGTCTAGAGCTTCAAATGGAAAACGCTGGATCCTTTTTCTTCTGCTTTTCAGACTTTTCTGCTCTAATACGGCACTACCGGCAGCTGCATGGCCCTGACGTGGGGACATCGATAGGTAAGGTACGGCGACACCAGAGCGGTTCATCAGTATCGTCGGCGTTAATTAACAAACCAATTCTGATGATGGAGCCATGATGTCAGCCTAACCAGTACCTGCTATTAACCAATCCTTCAGATTACATCTGAAGATATTGTGGGCTCAATCTTCATCGTGACGCTACGTCGAAGTAGTTGCAAAGAGAAGCTCCATCATATCCACAACCCGGGAATGGTAGTCGACGACTGGGCTAATCAACTTTCACTGAATATGGTTTGTTTGATCCGCGGGAATGCATTCTTTGTTTCCCGTCAACCTTGATGGATCTCTGTTTTGCTGTGGTGAGATGAGCAAACCCGAGCCCACAAGTCCAAACAAGTGTCGGGGCCCTTCGAGCGGAAAACATTACGCTCTACCCTTGCAAATCAAGCTGATTCAGGTGCAGCGAGTCATGGAGTGGTTGAGATGGTTGGGAGGCTCCTTCTTGTCCAAGTCTCAGCTGATAACCAGAGCCCCCACCAAGGCTTCGTCTCGCACTATGAGTTCAGGACCATGTTTGGGTCCGAATGTGTGTATCTACGAGACGTGGATGGGTTTGACATGTTACTATCACTAATAAGGATGGAACATGCTGCACGCTTGACGATCTGTCAGCTGCCAAATAGAAACGGGCGAAGGGAATGCTGGTATTGAGTTTGCCAACGGCAACGGCACCGCAGTAGTGCCAACGGTACTCCCTAGAACGAGTTGATTTTTGCTTCTGCCGTTGACGCTTGTTGCCATGAGGCTGACATTCTGCAGTAAGTTCGCCAGCCGGTTATTCGTTTCGTGTGCAGCTCAATGACACCGCGCCATGACGAAACTTCAGTCACGTCATCTACTTTATTTGAATACGCCAAAGCAAATATTGCAGCATGAACCATGGGAGTCAAATGTTTTGCACACGCCATTGGCCAGCAAATCATGTGAATAAAAGAATGCCACGTTGCTTCACGACATAATTAAACGGATTTACTGACGATAGAGAGTCCGTGGTGCTTTGAAGATTACCCAATTTTTCAAAAGATCCCTTGCGTCCACCAACCGCCCATGCAGAACACTACCACCATAAACTTGGCGACTCTCCAGGTAGTACTGCCGATCTGTGCAATACAAAGCAATCAATTACTGCCCAAAGGCCTTGAAAGTGTGCTCAGCCTTTGTGAGCCTTATCATATGTGGTGACTTCAAAACTCCACCTGATGATACATATAGGCATGGTTTTCTATTATATGGACAGCCTCGGCCAGCCCTGGCGAGCCCTGGCGAGCCTCAATCCTAACCACCTGGTCTATCGCTTGTTTATTGATTAATAGCCAGACCTCGAACCTAGCAGTGTACCCTCGATTCGCGTCAGCGGCATGACTCAATTAAACCAGCTGCTCGCATACCACTCCGCATTTAATTTTGTGGTTTCTCGACCTTGTCTTAACAATGGGTTTCACACCTCAACTACCCCACAAAATGTGACATCTGACAAACCTTGCCCTGGCGTGCTCCCCGGATCTTAGCAGCTTGCAACGGAATGCCAACAGCAAGTGCATGGGTATCCCAATACGAGAGCTTCAGACATGCTGAGAATGGGCATTGGGAGCGAGGAGAAAGGAAAAAGAAAAACGAGCAACACCGAGCCTGCCTGCTTCGTTGAATTTAATTCATCAAGACACGAGGCGTCATTTCCCGCCCTCCACTACACGCCCGCCATAATGCATACCCTGAAGGTTGCAATTCTACCAATGTGTGCAGCACATCCTGGACGTGGATCTCTCAATGGACATCCCTTGTGTCGCATCGCATGGTGTGTATTAGGCAGCTTGTGGTTAGTGAGCCTTTGTGCTGACCGTCATGTCGGTGTTTATCATGCACAACGGCTCTCGCCTATTGCACGAGGGCCTGGCCGCCTCGCAAACCTCACTCTACTGTGTCTCCTGTACCTGTCTGTACCTTGCTTACATGTCAAAGTTGATATTCATCTTTGTCAACCCGGGGTTTCCTTGTCAATCAATATCTTTTAGACCCACACTACAATCTGTCCCATCAACAAGCAGTCCGCTATCAGGAAAGGTAATCCGAACCAACGCAATGGCCTTTCTGTTTGACTGGGGGAGAATAGGAGAGCGACTCTTGTTGCTGAGTAACACACGTCTGAATCAAACATCACGCGAAGCCACCAATTGAGCTGTCGGTTACGGCATTATAGTTCAAGAAGTGGTCTCTCTAAAGTTACATCGCGAGTTTTAGTTTTTGTCTTCAGCTGCCAATTATCCAACTGAACCCCACCAGAGGGCGATCATGTCACAATCTCCTGCATTTGACAGTTTGACTTGTCAATCACCGGGATACGACTTTCCCGGTTTTCTATCAACTCTGATTTCTTTTTCCCCCATGGAAACTATCGGCAGTTGCACAGCCCATCCAAACGATCGCCATGAACAAGGCCTTCAATTTAAGCAAGTTTTCTGTTTCCATTTACTCGGACTGGGGCCCCAACCAGAGTTGGCCAGGGTTACAGACGAGAGGCCTTGAGAGACATATCTCGATGGCTAGTTGGTGGCATGCGATTGTGCAGGCTATCACTGATGTAGTTAGTTGGCTGACTGACTGAAGCGAGCAAGTCATGGTTTATCGGTTGTCCTCACCTTGTTATGCGACATGCCCAGCCGCCATCACGCTTTTTCTGGGCCAGGACCAAGCCAACGCTCTCCCACAACAAGGTAAGCACTGAGACATGTCTTCTGCGTGTCAATACCGCCGAGACATAAACGATAATTCTCGTTCATAAACGGTATCGGGTAGACGGTTGAAACAAAGCCGTCCTAGGAGGGAACCCCCGTTTCCCTTTCCGGATGTTGTTAGGCTAGCAAACGGTGACCCCGTGCATCCCAGCATGGCACAAAACACTTGACCTCTAGGCTATGGCTTGGAACGGTCGGTTGACTATTTCCGCCTCGTACTCCCTGCCTTCGAAACATGCACAGCCCCCCCAGTAGTAGAGGGAAACCTTGAAGATCACCACGGCAAGTACCCGTACGTATCCTGGCGTTATGCCCCGGTCCTTGCAACATTTCCCAAGAATGCGGCACAGCTGTAGATCTCGTTCTAACTGTAGCTCAATAGGCTTGTTTTGAGACATGGCTTTATGGGACTGCAGAATCGTACGACGACTAAAACGCTCGCTCATCGGTTGCAACCATCCTTATCAAAGGAGCGGTTGTGGTGTTTGAACCGTTTTGATCACAATACTACCCTCACTGCATATGAAGCACGTTATGTGATGATCAGAGTCACATAATCGTGATCACCAACATGGTGCTATCCCGGCAGACGAATCAACAGCGTCAAATGCCACTTGCTGACCCTGATACTGAACATGTCCGTGTCATATCTTCATCATAGATGTTGTCTATTCTTACTGCCGAAACGTCTGGGCAAGTCTATCTGCGTGACTCGAGTGTCAAAATCAGGCTCATGATCGCTCCAGCCCACCCGGTATAGGTCACCACGAATCCAGTTATTCTCAAGGACCCGCACCATTGACTGTCAATTCCTCCAACTTCTCCTTGAGCTCGTGGGTTGATTTGAGAGTGCCATTTGTTTCAGCCTCTCCGTTTGTAAGCTCGGCAGGCGTCTCTCCGTTTGTTAATCCCTTTCTGATGGCGAGGACGCTGTCAACAATGACAGCATCGATGCCCTGTTTGACCTGACGCTGTGACAAATGTCAGCGAATTCGCGTTGTTTCTATCACATTCACAAAAGCTTACCTGAACCATGATAGGATCGTTGTTTAGCACACCGTAGCTGAAGCATACAATACCGTTCTCCTTTACAATCTTGATCAACCGGGGGCTGTTGATGAACGGCTCCGCAGCGGCAACGATACCCAAGAGGTTCCAGCGACTCGCGAAACGAATAGCTTCCTGAAGCGACGAAGCCCGAATGTCGCAGACATCGCAACAGCCTGCATCTGTTAGGAAGAGGATAGGAATAGAAGGCTGCTTGTAGCTCAGACACAGGCAGATGTCTGGGTTAAAAGAGCTGAAAATAATGTGACGTTCCCCAGAAAGATCGTAGACCTTGGAGAGGACAGTATCGCAGAAAGAGTTGAGCTCAACTGCGTACGTGTCCATCTCGTGCTCCTCACTCTCGTGTAGCATGGGGTATTTCATCTCGATGTTGAAGCCAACATGTTCGGGCAGTTCCCGGAAGAGATCCTCTAGGGTGGCAAAGGGAGCCTGGATGAAGTTTCCTCTCGTGTTACCCTTGAAGCCCTGCTCTTTGAAGTCTTTTGTGTGCTTCATGCGTTCATCCAAGTCGTCGGGCCCGCTGCCAGCAAATCCCATAGATTGCGAGCGTTTCGGTGCCACACTGTTACTGCGCGCTCGGAAATCACCAGGTACTCCTGAGTGAGGAGGCTTCTTCTTCGCTTGCTGTTGCGAGTCTCGGCTCTTGTCCGAGTTGATGTGTAGAAATTGCTCCAACGTCAAAGTATGAACAGGGGCATCAATGCCTGTTTCACTGACAAGAAAGTCATGGTAAATAACGGGGACGTGATCTTTGGTCAGTTGAACATCAAACTCGACGTAATGAGCTCCGAGGTTAGCCGCTGCGATGAAAGATGGCAGCGTGTTCTCTCCCAACTGGAGGGACTTGTTGCTCGTCAGATTCTTGCCGAGCCCTCGATGGCCGATTAGCATGGTAGACTCCAATTTCTTCCAGTATGTCTGTCGCGAGGTGACTTCCATGTTGGGATGGTGGAACGGAGTGATGACCAAGAAGTTGAAGTTGACGGTTCCGATGACGTCGAAGTTGCTTGACATGATAGGAACACAAACGTCTCCCTGTAAGTTCATACGACGAGAGCCCAGTGTTGGCTTCACAGAAGAGAGGAGGGCAACAGCACGTCCAACCTTGTTCTTGTCGTTGCCAGAGTATGTTGGAACAATGTCAAAAAGAAGCTTCACCTTTTCCGCCTCCAATGTCATGAAAACAATGGGCTCAGTCGAGATGCTATCATGCACCGGGAGATCAATTATGGTGGGTTCGCCATGAGCACCGGTAGCAGACACAACAATGGAGAGTGCAGTGTCAAGTTGCGTGTTGTGAGCTTCAGTGAGCGGAACGCGGTCCAAGCTAACTGGCTCAACGTTCTTTCGCATGTCCATGGACCCAAGACTAACAAGAACAAGACTCTCGTTGGTAAGATATCGATGTCCAAAACTCTTGATGGCATCCTGAGAGCGCGAGACATTGTTGGCTCCGTTACCATTCGAGCGTCGTTCATCGATAGATGACATGTCCGAAGGTGTTGGCTGCAGCGTGTCGACGGGTCTCACTGGGGGAGACTCAGCCTCGAGGGCGTCGGTTTCAAGCAGTCGTGCAATATCCATATGGCCTCGCAGCGCAGCATGTTCCCGTGCAGTCCATCCCGACGAGTCGAGACGTGTGATATCTGCCCCGGCTTCAATCAAAAGCTCTGCCACGCTGAATCTGCCGTCGACAGCAGCGACATGAAGTGGGGTCCAGGAGTAAGTGCTCTCTGTAGCCTCAAGGTCAACTTTTTGATCTTGGGTTCCCTTGAGGATGATCTGGGCGCATTCAACATGCCCGAACCGAGCGGCAACATGAAGCGCTGTCTCGCCGGTCTTGTCCTTCCAGTTAATATCAACGCCAGCTTCTATCAAGAGCTGCACAATGACACTGTAGTTTGACTTTGTAGCAATGGCCAGGACAGCACCTGATTTGGCGATAGATTTTCGTATATCAGCCTTGCCTTTGCTGCATCCTTCCCAGTTCTCGCCCTGCAAGAGTGCTCGGGTGGTTAGTGGATGGCCTCCGACAACACTGAGGTGAAGGGGCGCATATCCATCATTGTCCTGCCACTCGGGTGTGTCAATACCATCCTTGACATGGAACTGACCCCATTCTTGCATTTTGGACATGATTATTTGGCATATCACTACAATGCCAAACTGAGCCGCGTAATGAAGTGGCATGCGACCGAAGGAATCACGACTCTTGAGCGCAATCCTCTGTTCCGGGCGTAGCTGCTCCAGCAGGAATATGAAAAGCTGAACCGCCTCGTCATCCTTGTTCAAGAGCAGAGCTTCATTCTGGTTCAACGCTGTGGCAGCCTTCGAGGTAGTTAAGCCCGGCTCGAGGTGCCTGTTGCTGAACTGCGAGCCCGCAGGTACGGGACGAGACTTTGAATCTTGCTCACCGTTGGTGGCTTTTGAACGGCCAATGTGAATAACTAGACGGTGAATGCAGTTGCGACTGTTGATGTCATCTGGCTCATCCAGAGTCTTGGTATTGGAAATGAGAAAAGAGATGCATGTCTTGGAGCGCGCAGAAATTGACCGCTGGAGAAGACCAAGTAGAAGTGGATGGGCACCTTCTTCAATAGCGTTGCATTCCTTAAGACCATCCTCGAGAGCAGAAACATCGTCGTTACGGACAGCTTGGTCAAGCGCATCTAGTTGAGCTTGGGGTAAACTCAGCATGCCTTTGGCTGAAGCTCGGCCCAGAGAACGGGTTGAATGTTCAGACATGGTATCGTTAAATGTCTGAGCTTCTGAAAGCACAGACATCCACCTGTTGATCTCATTAAGAAGTCTCGCTGTGTTTGCTTCCTTTGCGAAGGGCTTGACGTCGACCTTTGTTGTGATATAGGGACGCTGGGTGACAAGGTCTGGGACTTTTTTGTCGAGTTTCTTTGTTATCTTGACAAAACCCCTGCGGTTAATCTCACCAAACCATTGCAAGTTTCGAAACTGACTTCGCAGCTCAAGCAGAGCGCCCATGACTTCTTCGACTTCATCCTGGTCCAGGGTAGCGACAACATCGGGGGTTCGTCCATATCGGTTTTGGAGAAGGTTCAGTCGGCGGCAGAACTCGGCGAGTTTCTTGTTGTAGAAAAAGTCGACATCTTCGAGGTTTCGATCAAGAGCGAAAAAGAATTCTGTGTGAAGAGTTAGGGGGAAGGCTCAGTGTGCGACACAAAGAGTCGTTCAAAGCCGCCCACCTGCAGGATCCACCTTTTCCCCATTCTTTGCTTTCTCTGCTGCTGCTTTCACAAGCTTCTTGAGGCCCTTGTAGTTGATGTATGAGGCCGCCCACTCGGGGACTTGGTTGCGCGGCAGACTGGGAAATAGTAGTGAGTTGAGTGTCCTTATCAGAATAGATTGTGCGAGTGCCTACTTTCTTCCGAATTTCATGCTGCGCCGCCCTCCAGATAAGTAAACAAAGAAGGAAGCAGAATCGGTGGATGATACGGCCGTAGCGTGGTAAAGATAAATTAGTGAAAGAGGCACACCGCGTTTCGACCCCTCGAATAATTTATAGTTGTTAACAAAATAGGCTTTGGCGCGCAATCGCAACACCCAATTAACTGAGAAAGGAGAGTTTTCAACAATATTTTGCAGGTGCAGTGTAATGCGACACGATAGTCGATCGCGGGCCAGTGACGTCAAATCAACTTTGCGCAAACAATCAACCAAGTGGCGATCGAGCGAGGAACGAATAGGTAGCTCACGTATTCGCAAATCAGGTATGACAATCCGATTATCGCAAAGATGGATATGACAAAGATACTAGCGGTAGAAGAAGAAGAAGAAGAAAAGAAGAAACGAGCAGGAGTGCACAATGACGGTGCCGCTGGAGATATGTAGTATGTAATGCTATGGGTACTGGCACTGGCACTGTGACCTGGATCCCGCTCGGAAACCAATTTTTTGCTAAAATAAGCCCGGAAACCAAAAAAAGAACAAGGTCGTTTTCTTTGCCGAAACAAAATTCGTGGATTCAATGGATGATGGAGCCCTTGGGACGAACTTGTCGATGCGATGCATCCCCATCGGTGGAGAGAATTCCATTGTTTAGCAACCCCAGTAAATGCAAATGTACCGTAGTACATGCGCATCTGCCCTGTCTTTGGGGTAGCTCAAAGTATACATGGCAAGTACCGGGCTGTTTTTTCTCAGGTACCTTTACCGTTTTCTTGGAAGGACCCTTAGTTGAGGTCGAGCCTGCCAATCCAATTGGCCCCGTGGACCTTGTACGACCTCGTGACTGGCCGGCACGATTCAGGGCGCACCCATTCGGATAAGTCGCATCGCGACCCTTGAACCTGTCAGATCACGCCGCTACTTGGATACAGTGCAAGCTGAAAGGAGAGCTTACTATGAGAACGACGTTTGACCGCCAAGTTGGTTAGCACTTACAAGAGTGCTAATTTACTGTGCGATCAACACCAAAAATCAACTCATGACAGGGGATAACCCATGATGACGAACGGAAACGCTTAGTGGCGGCGCTTTGGCTGCAAGCCTGGTCAAATCTGTATAGAGACCGAGGTACAGTACCTTGACATGGGAGTTAGAGGAAACAAATGCTTATGATAGCCAACGTGTATAGAAAAAAATGCTCAAATCTTGAACAGTGGCTCTTTTTTCTGCGTATATAAAATTTAACTAATTTCATTCATATATCTCTATGCTTCATGCAAATGCTGAGTCTATCCTATCCTGTATGTATGTGTGTGTGTACCTACTAGGTAACGTATAGTACAGTAGTAAAACATTGGAATGCATGTAAGTGAAACACTCATGTTTACATGCGGCTCGTTGCTTTTCAGAGCTAACCGAAGCTTGGCCTCTCCGAATATCCCACCCGCCCATCTGTCGCTGACCATGTGGTCCGCCTCATTGATCTCGCCTGCCGTGGCTTACGCCCTGCTGTATTCGTTCGCTTATTTGCTGTCATCCCCGTCAAGGGCATTTGTGGCTCATCCTCTCGCAATGACACCGCAATCTCTGTATCTGTCTGCTCACCTGTCGTCATCCGCCTTGATTGCATCAACTTCTCAAAAACGCTGTTATTGGAAAGAGCAATAGAAGCGCTCTTCTTGGAAACAGCAGCAGAAGCGCTGCTCTTGGAAAGAGTAACAGAAACGTTGTTCTCATAAAAAGCAGCAGAAGCGTCTTCGAATGTCTTGCACTCCGCAAGGCCTTTCTCGACCCGGGCTGAATGGGGAAGTCGGGCGAAAACCTTCATGATCTCTCTATTTAGCTCCACAACATTGTTCGCTGCAGTGTTTCCTATATGAGAGGCCATGGACTCGCGGAAGTTTTGAGGTAAATCCGGGTAGAGCAGTTTACTCTCGATAGAACGTATTGTCTTTGCAATAAAATCCTGTTCCTTCCATAGAGCCTCAATCTGAAGCAACCTCCTCCCTGGAGAGCTGACAAGACCAGTTGTTGAGTTCTGTATCTCGAGCTTGGAAGTTGAGTCTGCTGTTGCCAGATCAACTAGGAATTTCCGAAATCCGTAATTAGATATTGACAAGTTGTTGAGAACTGACGCCGACACTTCATCAATTGAATCGTGTAGACCGGCGAGGTCGAGCAAGACTCGAAGTCGGCCGATAAGGTAGGCTGTATCTTGATCCCTGCCGAGCAGCATAGAGGGCCATGAATAGGTACAATGCGCAAAACCTTGTATCAGACGCACGGCAGACCTCCAGTCGAGCGCGGCAATACACTCATCAAACAACTGTTTGATAATTTGTGTGCCAAGGACAACCTTGTGCTTCATGCAGGACACGAAGAACATGGCGGCTTGATCAATAAGGTTCACACGAAGAAGACCGTGTATGACAGCCTCGACGACAGGTTTGTTTAGTGGTGCATGCTGCCAGAAATAGTCACCAGTTTGCGTCCACGTCTGGATTCTGTTGCGCCTGCTTCTTGAGAAGTCAAACTCTTCTGCTAACCTGCGTCTCACCTTGGCCCCTGTTTTGTCATCAAGCCCAGTGATGCACGCAAGGCTACGTAAGAATCGACCGTAGTTGCCCGAGTCTTTGTAATGATTCAAAATGGCCACAAAAGTCGACGGTGTTGGGCTTAGTCGTCGATAGTAGTAGAAGGAATTGACAACTGTTTCTGCCAAATATTTGTAACCATGCCTGTCGAAAGCCACAATGAGTGTGTTATACGTGTGCATATCAGCCGGGTAGGCAGAAACAAGCAGGTTGTAACACACTCTGCCGACCTTTTCTTTGAGATTCAGTGATGAGCCCACAACCTGACGGAGGCCAAGATTCAACTTAGTCCGGTTCTTCTTCATCATTTCCATATCGGACTCCACAAGAAACTTGTAAGAAGGAACTTGGTCCGCAAACTTGACAGCCTCGTCGAAACTGGGGCTAGGTAAGTTGGATTTGTCGTGAGCAGCAGCTCGTTTGAGTAATTGGTGAATAAGGTGATTGACCGTACGTCCAGCGTTGTGGAGCTGCTTGGAGTTCTTTGGCCTCCTATGAACGATGCTGTCGTCTGTTTCCTCGCAAATTATGGTCTGCTCGAGATTCTCATAGTCCGTCCGTCGGTAAGCATCCATTGTTGCCTTGTCTGGACATGCGTATTGTTCGGTCTGTACCCGGTTGAGAAATTCGTCGATTCGGATGGTTGCAGGCCTGTAGATCTCCTTCATGAATGGTCGGTTCGTGTACACCTCCTTGATAGAATCCCACAAGTGGTGCATTTGACCAAGGGAAATGGTCTCCGTCGTACTCTGGCTCGCCTCGAGGTTTTGGAGTTGCAGCTGGGCCAATTCCCGCCGTGTCTCCTCCAGCAGTCGATCCAGTTCCTGTCGTCGATCCTCCTTCATTACGGCATCGACAAGGGCGGCAGTCGCAAACATGGAGCTGTAGCATGCTGTAAAAATATCGGCGATGGCGACTTTGCGTGGTCGAGTCGCGGTTGTCACTCGGCGGCCGAGAGTGCTCACAACTGCATCGCAGGCGCGGCGGCAACCGCAGCGATGGGCCCAGCCGGCTCTCGACCACAAAGCCTGCATTTTGGGCTGTGACCGGATGCCTAAGACATAGCTCTAGGGCGATTGAGGGTTGTCGTTGACCGCAATCGCTCAATTGAGGTGTTTCGTGGAGTCGTTGAAACCACGAAATTGGCCAGTCACAGATGGTTCGATTCTTAAAGTCACGTGGGCTTGCGTCCGTTAGCTGGTAAATGGACGCTATTCTCACACCCCACCACCCACATTCCACCAGGTCCTTGATAGTAGCTCTGAACCAACTGTATTCTGCTCTGGTGTTCACAGCAATTCACAAACAATATCTACTTCCCTCTTCTACGAAATCATCTACCATCTCTCGATTGTCACACAAGTAACCATGTTCGCTCTCTATCTGACAGCCGACTTGCAAGGGTATGTCATAAATAAGTTTTCGCTGCCATCTTGGGCTTCATTGACGTGAGGGGCAATCTCGTCATGACAGTGTCACCAACTTGCGTCCTGATGATACTCAAGACAACCCTTTTTGGTACATGTTCAAGGTTCAGTGTACATCTTGCCGAGAGACTCACTCAAACTATGTTGGGGTCAACCGTTTTGTACGTGCTGGTTAGTCTTTTAGTTACGCATTTACTAATATTCTTGTTCAGGAGACCAATGAGATGAGTGGAAGCCGAGGAGAAGCCAACTTCGTATGGAAGTGCAAGAACTGCAAGGTTAGTGACTCTGAAATCGAATTGCGTACATTTGCTAACATGGTGTTAAGCGAGAGTCATCTGCGTCTGTCAAGTCCGGACCTGCAGCTTATGAACAGACTGAGCCTGCCAAGGCCCAGAAGATGATCGAATTCGACTGCCGAGGTCTCGAATTTGTTGAGTTCAAGGCAGAGGTATAATAGTTGCATATTGCCCAGGTCATGATATATGCTGACATGATACTAGGGCGAGTGGCTCGCTGAGGGTGCTGAGACCGGCACCAAGTTTACAGCAATCGATTTGGAAGAGGGCGAATGGTTTGAGTATGACGAGAAGTCTAACGAGGAAGTGAGCATTAATGAGATCAAGTGGGAGGTTCGCCGCTCGTAGAGCTCTCCAGAGGTCGATGTTGAATTGGTGCCTGGATGTTTAGACGAACGAAGCAAGAAAGCGGGTTATAGCAGCAGTATAGAGAGCATATGAAAGATGACTTGGGATAAATAAAAGGCCACGATTAAGACTGTACGAACATTTTGCTATTCGCGTACTACTTGTTGTGCAAGATGTAAGTTGTTATATCTTTATTGCGGTCGGTACCTGGATTAGAAGCTCATCAGACAATGGCCAGATCAACCAATCGTGCGTCAGCTTGTATCTAATCAGACCCATATTTTCGCGGTGGCCGTCAAGGTTCTAAACTCGAATGCGAACAGCTCTGAGACTCAACTTCAAAGCTGACTACAAACAAAACCAAGAGACATCAACAGTCTCTCAAGTCTATCATAATGGCACTAGCAGAGCTCCCAGGAACCATAGACTTTCTCACCGATGCAGCACACCTCCTGCGTACGACAGCCCCAGAGACTTCAGCTCATCTCATGAGCCACCGCGGCAATCTTCTCTCACAATTTGGTGTCTCGCCGTCTGATGTCCAGCGACAGCACGTATGCGGAGGCTGCGGTCTCATAATGATCCCAGGTCAAGAGACTATGTTGAAACTGGAGGCCCGAAAAAGCATGCGAGCCAAGACAAAGGGCAAAAAGTCTGGCCTCAACTCAACCCCCAAGGACAACAAAGAAGGACCATGCAAGATCCTCCACTGCGATAACTGTCAACGAGATACGAAGATTGCCCTCCCAGCTCCGGCGCCAGCAGTGAGACGCAAAACAGTGCAGAACAAAGTCAAGAAGACTGTTGCGCCAGTTGAACCGCCTAAGCAAACTTCAAATGCCAGCAGTAAGAAACGCGCTAAAAATCGAAAAGCTGGGCTCCAAGCTTTGCTTTCAGGACAAAAGCAGCAAAGCGCCAATCCTCTCAGTCTTTCTCATTTCATGAAATGATATGACAATTGCTTGCAATTCGGTGTATATCGAATGTCAGGCACATCCAGATTTAATTGGTCGGATAACACAACTCAATCATGTACATTGGGCAAATGGAAGGATCTGAGTCATCTCAGGCCGCTATCCATTCAATGCATCCCGAACATTCTAGCGCCTGCTTGCTGCGCCTGTCTGCCAAATTCTGCATCCTGGACCCCATGACATAACTAGGTCTAGACTATTGCCCCTCCAAAAATTTCATGACCCCTCTGCCCCTCCATTACATCGGATTCAATAACCACCAAAACGAACCATCATTTATTTTAACAATTCGATCTCACCACCCACAAAAATGACTACCGAAGAAGTCACCAAGCAGACTCCTGAGGAGTTCTTCCATAGCATCGGCGACAAGGTCAAGAACTTTGCGCCTGCTGCTTCCGCTGAGGCTGAGAATGACGACAATGAGCGCGCTGTCGAAGAGATTGAGTCTCTTTGCATGAACTGCGGCGAGAATGTGAGTTAAACCATTGCCTGACAAGTCGCATATCAAAATGTCTAACAATTCTTCAAGGGAATGACCCGTCTTCTTCTCACTGCGATCCCTTACTTCCGCGAAGTCGTTATCATGTCTTTCTCCTGCGAGCACTGCAACCTTCAGAACAACGAGATCCAGGCGGCCGGAACTGTCCAGCCCAAGGGAACACATTACGAGCTGCGCTTGACAAACCTCGAAGACTTTTCTCGCCAGGTCATCAAGTCCGATACCGCGACCGTCAAGTTTATTGAGCTTGACCTCGAGATTCCCGAGGGCCGCGGCCAGCTGACAAACATCGAGGGTCTTTTGACCACCGTGATCGATGACCTTGAGATGGGACAAGAGACACGAAAGGAGCAGACTCCCGAACTCCACGTCAAGATTGCTGAGATCATCGCCAAGGGCCGCGCCATGCTGTTGGGTGACTCATTCCCCTTCCGTGTCTGGGTTGACGACCCTGCTGGAAACTCATTCATTGCTCCTGATCTGAAGGATGGTGTTGGCAAGTGGGAGAAGCACGAGTATGCCCGAACAGACGAGCAGAACGCCTCTCTTGGTATCTCTGACACCAACGCCGATGATCATCAGGCGCAGAACCCCGGCCTGACCGCAGAGGGCGATATCATCCCTAACGAGGTATACAGCTTCCCTGCCACATGTCCTGGCTGCATGCGTCCTTGCACCACCAACATGAAGATGGTCGACATTCCTCATTTTAAGCAAGTCGTCCTTATGTCTACTGTTTGCGAGGACTGTGGTTACCGATCCAACGATGTCAAGACTGGTGGTGAGATTCCCGAGAAGGGTGAGAAGATCACCCTCGAGGTCAAGGACAGCACCGATTTGGCCCGTGACATTCTCAAGAGCGAGACTTGTGCTCTGGAGTGCCCCGAGCTCAAGCTGCAGGTCAACCCTGGTACACTTGGTGGCCGTTTCACCACTGTCGAGGGTCTCCTTACTCAGGTTCGCGGCGATCTTCACTCCCAGATCTTCGAGGCTAGTGGCCCCGGCCAAGGTGGTGACTCTCTCGCCAGCGACGAGAAGAACCAATGGACCGCTTTCTTCGACGGCCTCGATGCTGCTATCCGAGGCGACAAGCCTTTCACAATCAAGCTCACCGATCCCTTCGCGAGCAGTTACGTCCAGCCCCTCGTGGACCCCCCTGCTCCTGACCCCAGCATTCACCGTGAGAGCTATACCCGTACAGATGAGGAAGAGGAGGAACTTGGTCTCAAGGACATGAAGTTGGAGAACTACGGAGAGGACGCTGAGGAGGAGAAGAAGGAGAGGAAGGACGGCGAGGAGAAGACTGAAGCTGCCACTGAGTCATAGTACCAGGCATGGCTTTGATTCCTCTTTTCTGTTTTTCTGACTAAAAGTTAAGCCCATAGATGAAGCAATGATTATATAGTTTATGACCAATACAGTCTTTTTGACTCCTGACCTACACAATACACGTTGACCGACTACTGATGTTTCTAACACTGATTACTTCAAAAGTGCTACATGGTACCGGGTAGCCACGTGATGCCTGGACGGGATCTATCGTTGATTCCCCGAGCCTCGGCTCCGGGGCGCTCCCCTCATGACTCCACTTTAGCCGGGGGAAACTCCAACTAAAGCAACAAGGGGACTTCCCCAGATGAGCTCCCCAGTTTGACTTAGTTCACAGTAGGCCTCGGTATTATGATAAAAGAGAGAGATTCATAATTCTCCTTCTCTTATATCTTTCTACTTTGTCTGTTACATTCACCAAAAGCCAGATAATATCACAACCATGTCTGACAAGGCACAAGACCGTATCAATGCCATTGGCAACCAGCTTCTTCCACCAATCAACAAGGTAGCTCCAGGATCAAGCAAGCTTCGCGTCGAGGGAAAAGTCGTCATCATAACAGGTACTTGACAAATATACACAAAACCCTCACCGTACATCCCTCTTACTCCTCTGTAGGTACAAACTCACCATTGGGTATCGGCCGTGCCACTGCCCATCAGTACGCGGAAAGCGGCGCGAGAGCTCTGTATCTCTGTGACTTTGACGATACTCATCTTGAGACGCACAAGAATGAGATCAACGCCGCGTTTCCAAGTGTGGAAATTCACACGAGATGTTTCGACGCTGCGGATGAGGACAAGGTCAAGGAGGTAGTTGATGACGCTATGAAGCACTACGGCCGATTGGATGTCTTCTTTGCCAATGCCGGCATTGTTGGGCGAACCACGCTGTTCTCTGATTTCAGCAAAGATGAATTCATGTCGATAATGAACACCAACACGTCAAGGTATGCACAGGCTCTGCTCAGATCCCCGCTCCACTCACACTCTTGAATCTGTATCATCTAACACCATATCCCAGTGTCTTCTTGGCAGCCAAATACGGAGCTCCCGCTATGATGGAGACATCCCCAGACAAGCCCCATTCTGGCGGCAGTATTATAGGCACAGCCTCAGTAGCCGGTATCCGATCCAATGCCGGTTCCACGCCCTACTCAGCCTCAAAGGCTGCGGTTGTGTCGCTCGCGCAGACGATATCGTATCAGCTTGCCGGTACTGGTGTGCGAGTTAACGCCATTTGCCCTGGTCTCATCGAGACCGGCATGACGGCACCCGTATACGAAGCTGCCAGGGCTCGGGGCAGTGAGAAAAAGATCGGTCAGCTCAACCCTATGAAGAGAGGCGGTAGAGCCGATGAGATTGCTCGCGTTGCTTTGTTCTTGGGAAGTGACGAGAGCAGCTATGTCAATGGACAGGCTTGGGCTGTTGATGGAGGATTAAGTGCTGGACACCCTTTTGTTCCAGGAAAGCTCGGTTAAATCTTGCGAGTGCAACACAAGATACTATACTACGGAACTCTTATGATATTTCCTGTCATATATATCCCGATGTTATTAGCGATATTGCAAAATTCTCCATCAACCATTACAATTTATCGGAAGCAGTGCCGGTCTCGACCAGACAGAGCAAAAATTCAAGTCTCAGCTTTGAGGATCAATCAGCTCATCCGCGCTTCCGAGCAGTTAGTCCATTCTTAGTTTCAAAATATCACTTCTGATATACCCGTCCGCAACCCATAGAGTATCAGAACCACGAAACACGATCCTCGCGCCAATCGCATCAACAAGCATCAGCCGAGAAGCCAAGAGTGACCATCACGATACGATGCGACGAAACAAGTGCTATTATTGTTATCATTCTCTCACGTTTTGGCTTGGCATTTTCAATCGTATCTTCGTTTCTGGGGACCAATCATATCGGTAGTTGCTACGCCGTGTGTTTGGTAAAATTCATCACGTGTTTGGAAAGTTGAAGATAACTTTAATGAGTCTAAGCTTTGTACAATGGGTCACAGGAATCATTCGGCACAGTCTTTTGTGGGAACTAGTGATGTAAATATAAGATGATCAATGCTATCGATCATCTGCTTTGAAAGACACGGTACTGTATGTGAATCATGTCAACGACGCCATCCCGCTTTCAAATGCACGATCCAGGAGAAAGTGTCTCTTCCAAGGAACTAGCCGTTATCACGCTATCACTGAAAAGTAAGGCAGTTGAAGTCAAGCCTTGAATAGTGTGGACGATGATATAGGTACCTTGAACTGTTAAAGAGAACAAAGCCATTTTATTCGCCCAAGAGATAAATTATGGAGTAACGAGTCTCGACTTGAGAGAGATCCATAGCACGAAACACCAACCAAAACCCGATCCTGACTCAAGGAACCCAGTATCAAGTCTCAACCCCTTGAAGGTGTTCTGAAACGCACAACGACGGAGACCAAGTTGTTAATCCTAGGAAAACGCTCCATAACCATGCAATACCAGGGAAACATTACCGAAAACATGCCCTGATAAACATGAAGCCGCGTCATCTCGAAAACAAAAAGACATAGCAATAGAGCACCAACTATGGGCTTCCTCATACACCCATATAGTCCATCGCTGATATACCGTGTCTTAGTAAGTTATTCGACCCAGACCCATTCACTAGCTCAATTACCTCATGCACTGGCTCTTTTATGCATAGCCAATCCACCCGATCTTTCGCTTAAGGCGTGCAATGATCGCCAGGGGTCAACTTGATGGTGTTAATCAATTCCCTGCCCAGGATTGTCGGAGCTTTTGCAGTTTGAAACCCATCAGCTTGCCATTCGAGGTGGGATTTACTGGCGTCAACTTGTAACGCGGAGGAACCTCGAGCCCTCGAATCTCTGTTCGTTAAACGGGTAGCAGGGAGATGACAGACAACGTCCGTCCCATGTTTTACAACCGCTTATAATATAAATAAATGCCCGGACCCCCTAACGTTTCTCATTAGCCTTTGAGTCTCTCCATCGCCAATTTTTCCTTGCTCATTTTTTCTTTTCTTTCTAACTCTCCAAGACTACCAGTTGCAGGCATCTGTGGTCAGTCTTTCTTTCTAGTCATTCTCTATTCCCTTGTATTTTCATTATACTTTCCGGTACAAAAATCAACATGGCTGTTCTTTCTCTTCTCACAGTGGCGCTGGCCCTTTCTTCTCCGGCCATGGCCCTTCCTCGTCCACAACTCGGCAACGGAGGTGATGCTCAAACGCCAGGTGCTGGTTTGGGCGGTGGTCTCATCCCTACCGTCCTCCCCGGTGCTGGTGCTACTGAGACCGGTGGTCTGGGTGGTGCCCTTCCTACTGGTGGACTCGGCGGTTTGTTGCCCGGTGCTGGTGGTGCCGCCCCCGGTGGCGCTCAGGACGGCGAGACTATACGCGATAAGATTGAGAAATTCCTTACCGACCTTTTCGGAGGTGGAAACAACGCCGACCCTCCTGCCGCCGCCCCCACCGGCGGAGCTGGCGGCGATGCCAGCACTGCCACTCCTGTCGCAACTCCCGGCAGTGGTGCTGGAGCTAACGAGACTCCTCTCTTGGCCCCTGGCAGAAACAACGCTGGCGCTGGTGGTGCCATTCCTACTTTCGTTGCTGGACCTGGCGCAGGTTTTGGAAACGGAGGTTCTTCTGATGCCCCTGCCCAAACTCCTGGTTCCGGTAACGGTGGAAATGCTGATGCTTCTGAGGCTCCTGTCGCCCCTACTCTCGTTCCTTCTCCTGGCAGTGGTCTTGAAGGCCCCGGCACTGCCCCCGGCGCTGTAATTCCCACCTTTGTTGCTGGACCTGGTCAAGGCTTCGGAAACGGCGAGACCCCTACCCCCGGAGCCGGAACCGGCGCTGGTAACGGCAACGACAACTCTTCCGACGCCCCCCAAACCCCTACCCAAACCCCTGGCAGCGGCAGTGGCACTCTGCCCACCGATGGTTTGGCCGCACCTAGCGGTGCTATCCCTACCTTTGTTGCTGGACCTGGCAATGGCTTCGGCGAGGGTGGCAACGCTCCCTCTACCCCTGGAGCCGGCGCTGGCAACGGCAACGGTAACGGCAACAACGACAACACTTCTGATGCTCCTGCGACTCCCACTGAGGCACCTGGCAGCGGCAGCGGAACTCTGCCTACTGATGGCCTGGCCGCACCTAGCGGTGCTATCCCTACATTTGTTGCTGGACCCGGTAACGGCTTCGGTGAGGGTGGCAATGCCCCTGCTGCACCTACACCTGGATCCGGAGCTCCTGCTGCACCTGGATCCGGACTCGGCGGCGGTAAGGATGACTCTAACGCTGCTCCTGAGGCCCCAGGTGCTGGAAGTGGCAGAGGAAACCTCCCCGGTGGCCTTCTGCAGCCCGGACGCGGAAGCCAGACTGATTCCAACATTCCCACTTTCGTTGCCGGCCCTGGTAAGGGCCTCGGCCGCAGGAGCCAGAACAACGGCTTCCAAAGGCGCGCTCGCCGCTCTTCCTAAGAGCTTCATGTATAACTAGACAGCGATAAGATGGGTCTCCTATGTTGAAAAAAATGAAAAGAGGAAACGTTCGTATTCCAACATTGTGTTGGGTATAAAGCAGGTCTTTTGGCCCTTCATTGTGTATCTACTTCCATAGCCGTGCCCGTCGATAGAGCAATTTTGGCGTAAATATCCTTCTCCCAGTGCACGTATTCTGTTCGCCTGGCATCGCTTAGAAAGTCGTATTTGTCCTGAAACATGGTGTCTGCCTTTTTGACTTGCATCTTTGGCATAGTCTCATCGTCGAGCATCGCAACATCCTCAAAGTGGCCTCTCTGAGTCAGCTTGACGACGTCTGCGATTCCTTGATACCAATCGCCAGTGAGCCATGATCGTTCGTTGACTTTGGCGACTGCATCATCGAAGTCCTTCGACTTGATATTTGACCAATCTTCCCAAGCATCCTCCTCTGACAATCCCTTAACGTCGACTTCCTGCCGCGCCCTGGTGAGCAAAGCAAGCATCTCCTTTCGTAGAGGGACGTATCCTTCTCCATCAATGCCTTCTCCTGACGCAAGAGCTTTGACACGCATTGTGACGAAGAAGTAGATTGCCGCGAACAAGGCTGTGACATTCTGCAGCACCCATTCGTCTTCTGTTCTTCGACCTCCTGGTGTAACTATAGTTTCCAGACCAGCAAGAATCGTAGGAGCGAGATTCTTGTGGTCCGTTTCTTCACATACCCATCTCGTCACTGGCTGAATCCATCCATGAAGATTGATACCCCTGAAGGTTTGCTGATCGCTTGTGGCTTTTTTCGCGGTTCCACTTGCCCCCTTTGAAGGCGTTCTGAACTGTGCGAGGGTTTGTTCTTTCGTTGGTGTTCCTCTCGATGGCAATGGTCGATCGGCAGGTGAATCACCATTATTTCGAAATCTTGAACTTGGCGTCCTTCTTCCCGCAGCGGCTCGGCTGGGAGTTGAAGCGCTACTTGGCAGAATATTGTCAAGATGAGCGTAGAGACGGTTGTAAATACGGGGTGGGATTGGCGGTCGAGGCTCGATGGGTGGAAGATCAAGAGTAATTTTTAAACTAATGCCATATAAGTCTAGGCAAATCAAAATATCGCAGGGATAACGTACCGATCGCAAGCAATGTTTGCGCAAGCATATAATCTAGCAATCTCCTCTTCTGTCTTGAGAGCGCTCGCTCGATGCCGAGACTGGGCGAGCAGGGAACCTGCAAGCTCTACAAGAGATGGTGGTAAATCCGAGCCATATGTTGGCATTAAAGAGAGCAATGCTTGCTCAATTTGACGACTCATGGTGATGACTTTGGCCTCTTGTGGCGGTGTGGTTGCGACGTAGCTTGTGAGTGAAAGAGCCAATATTTGGAAGTTGATAACGCGGTCAGAAGAAAGGACGCGTTACGTAGCAACCAACTTTTGACGCCTGGTCACGAGATATTGGCCATAGCTTAATGGATCACCCCGCCAATTGACTTTATTGTCGATCGCCTCGATAAGACAGGGTATGGAGATGAGTTTGTTGGGATTAGAGAATATCGCAAGATAAAAGCCGTCCTAGCGTAGGATCGCAGTATGCTATGGACTGCAGAGGAATTATTCGTGTTCGAGGCCCATTATTGAAGCCGTTTTAAGTTCAAGTTTGCATACCTTTAACGGTCACAGAATATCGATCAAGCCATGATCTACAATGGTCTAAGGCCCATTCGTTGGAGAACCAAATAATGCTGCCAGCAGCTTACCTAGGTCCCTTCTATCCTTGCACTTAAGCTTTGGCGGTTCTGTTCTAGCGGCTCGGGTACCCCTGGCCGCCTCCAAATCGAGACAGGACCTACCTATCCTACCGACCACGTTCACCTGGAGCTGTCCATTGAACCTCACTCCTTTATTGTGCTTCACTTGTCCAACCACCAATTGTCTTTTGATACCTATATCGCGCAAGTTTGGACAATCTTCTCTTCCTCTGTATCATCTCCTGTACGTATCCGACATAATGCGCACTGGTATCTTCCTCAGCGTCGCCTTTGCGACTGCAGTGTTTGCCCACTCGCAGAAACCTATCGTCGACGCTAATGCCGATTGGATGACCAAACATATGGCTGGTATGTTGTTGTTTACCTATTCTAGAGCTTTAAAATTATACTGACATGTTTTTCTTGCAGAGGAACACCATGTGCAGGGTTGGGACGCCGACTCCTTCTTCACCCTCCACGACTACAACGGCGATGGCTGGTGGCAAGCTGCTGAGCTTATGCGAACATACGGTCTGTTCGACGAGTCAAACAAGGGCATGGGCGATAAGCGAAAGGAAGAGGTTCGCGATATTCTACTAGGCCTTCTCGACAAGGATTCCGACTCTTCGGTCAGTCGCAAGGAATGGATGGACTATATCAACTCGGGCAAAACACTGCCTGACTTGAACACTGGCCCTGGACACCACGGTGACGACGAGTACGAGTACGAAATTCACCACTGGGAAAAGTACCACGATGACAACACCAAGCTCGAGGACCTGACACATCCCGAAGACATTGAGCACTTTAAGAAGCACGACGAGATGGAGGATGCCCAAGACCGCCTTGAGGCGATGCAGAAGCTTTCCATTGTCGAGGCTAACATTCCTCAAAAGTTCCGACGACAATAGACGATAGATGACGAGGTTGGACTGCATTTCGCAAAGAATACCATTTCTGGGACAGGAACTCGGGTGCGATAGTGTTATATGACATCATGATGGATGAGGATATTTGTACTGAAGCTTAATGTTGAGATAGCAGTCATGGTCATCCATGATATATCTAGATTCTGTAAACATGAACGTCAAAGACGCAATGCCATACGCCTGGCGCAAATGTCTTGACCTGCTCTATGTGCTCAACCTTGGCCGTCTTGTCTGTTCCTTGCCTCCAATCATCGAACCGGCGCTGAATCTCTTCACGCCTTGTCTCTGTGTCATTGGCACCGACATTTTCGTGGAGATGGAGCCATGTCTCACCCGCTGGAGCAGAAATATCCCATGTATCTCGCCATGTTGGTTCGCTCGTGGGAAGGAAGCCACAGTTGATGTGTCGTACATCTTGCGCAATCCCGCTGCCCTGCAGTGACTGGATTCTTCCCAGAGCTTTCTCGTTGCTTTCGAGAAACACAATGATTTGCTCCCCTCCGTCAACAATCTTCTCAGTTGGCAAAGCTAGGTCATCCCCTTGGACGATTCGCACGCTCCATCGGTTTGCTACAGCGCCGCGCCTCAGCCCTTCAACACTCCATGGGTTAATCTCCCAGCATAGAACCCTCATCCCGAGTCGAGCATACGAGAAGACAAAGTACCCAATGCCAGCATAGAGATCGACTGCCCACGTGTCTTTGAGGGTCTTGTTGCCCATATCCAACAGTCTCGCCTTTTCTTTGACATTGCCTCGACTGAACATAGTCCACCTCGGCGCCCAGGTCTGGAATATTCCATTCTGTTTCGTCGAAGCCCACAGCGTCTTGTCAAAATCATCTTGAGAAGGTTCCTCAGCTGGGGCATCTTGAGGGCCGAAATCTCCATAGAGAGTGCGCAGCCCACTTGGGCTTCTTCGAACGTTCTCATCAGCCGCCGCTCCAGCTTTGTGCAAAGGAATGCCCTCATTTACGGCAAGATGAGTCAATGTATCTTTTCCCTGCATTGAAATTTGCTCCAAAATTCCGGACCAAAGTTGTTGACATGCATCTTTGCCAACCTTTTGTAGAAGCGTTACCCAGGATTGAGATGTGAAGCTTCCTGTGGGCAGAAGAGCCATGGGCTCATAGACTGTGAAGCGCTTTGGTGCGCCGGCCAAGAGGTCGGCTCTCCATGTCAAATTTGACTCGGAGTTTTCAATAGTGATTGAATCTAACCACTCGCTGATTGCGTTGTGGATGGGGTTTCCTTTGGAAGCTTTTGGTTTTGGCATGATGATGGCAGGTGGAGTTTTTAACCGCTATCCACAGACTTGAGAGTTTTGATACAAATGAGCAGGACGAGATATCATCAACATTTGAGATTAATAAACCCGTGGAGAGCCCAACCACTGGTATTAAGACAAAATCGAGTTTGCTCTAATTCACATAGGTTGGTTGCCTGGTAACATGTTTAACCCCGAGTCTGGCATCAAGTTTTCTATTACCTGGCGCTCTGATGAAACGTCAAAATCCTGAACCAACATTCACTTCGGTACTCGACAATCACAACAAATGCATGTAATGAAACAAGTATTCATATTGACCGTAATTGTTATAGTAACTCTACCAAAACCGTGAGTATCCATTCCCTTTCCCACAAAATTCACCTCGAAACCATGGGTATTTTGACCCTATGCTATTCTACATGCAACTTATGCCATTAAGTCCGTTATGCGTACACCATCCTTCATCACAAGAAATAATCACCAGGACCCCTCTTGAGTGCTGGGACATGTCTCTGGTCGTCTGGAACAGCAGAAAAGATGCTGAACTTTGGGTTCAAGTCTTTGTCCACAGCCATGATGGAGGCGACATTACCACAACGGTAGCAGTAGTTGGGTGCCGACCATACAGTCACTACCGAGTTCTCGGGGAAATGATACTAGCGATTGTTAGCTGCAATCCTTGTAGCGCTGGGGGTCGCCAAATACTTTGTAACCCTCGTTGACAAGTTGATGAGCTCGAGCAATCAACTTCAGTCCGTTTACATGGTTGAACTCAGTTGCAACCTTGTCTCCAAATAACCATCCGGCTCCACGAGGGCTGATAGCCCATGTTTCAACGTCTTCTGGATCCGACCATACCAAGTCGCAGAAAGCACCCTCGTGAGGAATTTCTTGCGCCCGGGCGACGACTCGGATCTGATCGATTGTTCTAATCTCTGGACTCAAACCTCCGTGAACGCAGAGAATTTCGCCATCAATGATGGCAGCAAGGACCAGGAAATCGAACACATGACAGCAGGCTTTCCAGACCGAAGCGTTGCCATACTTCATTTGACACTCTTCATAGAAACCATACACCTGGGTAATCTGCCGAGATTCGTGGTTACCACGGACGAGCACTATTCTGTCAGGGTATCTGTGGAATGTGGTTAGCCACGCAAAGCGCGAATGTCAGTCAGGGATGCTTACTTCGCCTTCAGGCACATTAGTAATGTGAACGTTTCCAAACTGAAGTACCCTCGATCCACGAAATCGCCCAAGAAAATATATCGATTATCAGCGCTTTGACTCGTCGAGTTCACTGTGACACCAGATTCTAGACGGTCCGCCATGGTCGTATCGGGATCCTCGTCAGCCTCGCCTGCCTCGGTCTCTTCTGCGCCACTGGACGCTGCATTCTCGCCAGAAGCTTTTATCTTCTTCCTCAACTTGGGGTTCGTAATCTCTGTTGGTGGTTCGATATCGTCCGAGGTAATGACCGTAGTAGCTGTCTTCGGCGCCTGCACGTTGGACTCGCCCGGCATACCGCCAGATACCCGGAAGAGCTCGAGGAGATCGTAGAACTGGCCGTGAATATCGCCGCAAACAGTGACGGGGGTACAGACTGGCTGGATGTTGGATTCTGAGATACCAAGTCAGCAAAAGCTGCAGGTCAGCGGCGAGTTCGAGTCCGGCGGTCTTCACCTTCCATCAATATTTCTTTCACCTTCTCACACAATTCCTTCATGACACGCTCAGGCAGATAGTGGCACTGCTTGGCCTCCTCGAGCCATTCATCAAGACCAGCATTGGGCCCCAAGTTCGCAGGGCCCGGTCGAGGTACGCTTGAAGCCATGATCTAGCATGCCCAGTCGAAGGGGCAAGGAGGAAGATGACAGCGGGGGGAAGGATGTATCAGCCCAGCGTTGGCTGTATTGCGAATGATGGTAGGTTAGGTTAGGTAAGTAGTAGTGGTACACACATGCGGCGGCGAATGGGGGTGGGGCTTGAATTTGGCATGGAGGCTGGATGGGTGGACAGGACCTGAGGGAGGCCCTATGGATGGAGGGGTGCGATAGTGAAACACCGGGAATTCTTCGGCCGTGACGTTTCGAGGTACATTGCTCTGATCACAACTTCTTTGTGCTGAATTAGGTATTTGGGCTTGTCCAGACTACCATAATTTTAGAGTTGGAATTATCTAACTCCACGCTGTGCAACAAAGTCACTGACCACGTGAGGAAGCTTCACTACCTATCTGGTGGATAATCGCATATCTCATATCTCATCTCTTAGAACAGGAACGAGGGCGCCCCACTGCCACTGGCGGGGCAGCAAGGCCGCGACTCATCATCCATCGAGCCTCACAGCACTCGTTCACTCACCCACTCACTCAAGCCTTCTCGCAGTATCAACCTGCGCTGCGATAACGGCTGGGAAGACAATCACGGCATGCAAAATGTCAGCTCAAGCACCACAGGTCTTGTCTAGACGGGCAAATGGGAGCTCCCAAGCATCAGCGAATCAGAATTCCGAATCAACAAAGGTATACCCTTATCCTTGCTAATCAATGATTGAGTGTGGCATATCTGACTTCTCTCAGGGCAAGGGATCGCAGGAGAACAGTTCTCATGGAAAGGGCAGGGGAAGAGGCTCTAATGCGAGATCCACAGAGACGAACAAGGTGACATCACTCCATCTCAGAATGAATGATGAGACCCTGACTGACCATTATGAAAGCCTACGAATGAAAGCGAGACTCCCAAACCCACCAAAACTAAGGCTCACAATGAGGGCGAAAAACTCACGATACGCCGTTTGCCTCCTGGAATGACCGAGGCAGAATTTGCATCCATACTTGGAAGTGAATGGGAGGTGGGCAAAGGCAAGGTTGATTGGTTTTGTTTTGCAGAAGGAAAGATCTCTACAGAGTATGTGGTGCGATATTCCTACAAAACAATTATGGTGCTAACTTGCCTTGTAGCCCCTCGAAACCTTCTCGACCAGGTCGCGCTTACGTTCATGTGATGAGAAAGGATGACATCCTGCCATTAAGCGAAGCAGTACGCAATGCCATATGGGAAGATGCAAAAGCGTCATTCAACAGCCCGTCTCTGATCGGCCCCCCCGTACTTGATATTGCCATTTATAAAAAGGTCCCAAGCGCCAAGAAACGAACTGATGCACGTCAAGGGACCATCGACCAAGATCCCGATTTCATGGGTTTCCTGGAAGAACTTGCAAATCCAACACCACCAAAGGAAACAGTCGAAGGGGAAGAGGGTGATGATCTTGGAAAATCAGAGAATAAAGTCACGACTACACCACTTATCGAATATCTAAAGGAGAAAAAGGCAAAGAATGTAAAGGATGGAACGTCTTCCAAAAACTCCAAGCATGGACAAGGAGATTCGAGAAGTGGAAAGGGCAAGAATGCATCCAAGGAGGACGACCCTGGAAGGAAGAGAGGTAAAGACTCTAAAACCGACAAGGGAGACAGGGCGCCCAAGGAGACTGTCAAGATTCTCACCAAAAAGGCAACTTCCGAACAGAATGCGGATGGTTCGAAAGCCAACTCCAAAAGCCAGGTCAACGACGCCAACGCTCAGGAGGCAGCGCCCAAGAGCCGACGCGCGGGAATTTTGGCTGCCGCAAGGATCCTACAACGAGACCTTGGCCTCAGTCCTGGAAGTGCGCATAGAAAAGCACGCCAAGACGCTGCGAAAGCAGATGCGGATACGAAGATGACACCAGAAAAGGAAAGCCAAGCCCCCACAGATACTAAAGCTAGCAATCCTGAACCCCCAGCTTCGCCAGTCAAATCGAACGAGACTGAGACGCCAGCTGCAAAGAGCAGAGGCGCCGCTGGGAACTCCAACAAACAGCAGCAACCGAACCGCAGAGCGCGTGGCGGCAAAAACGCAGACAAGAACAAGGAAACGAATAGTGAGAAGGTCAACACCAGAGAGAAGGATAAGAACAAAGGGGGGCCTTCAGGACAAACCCAAGCTGCACCCAGTCCCCAGATTGTTCTTCTTAAGAAGAAAGGCAACGAAGCCGAATCTAGTCAGCCGGCGAAACCAGCAACCAGCACACCTCAGCCACCGACCACACAGGGGGCCATATCGAAGACAGAGAATACAGCTGGTAGCTCCAAAGGTGCTTCTAACAAGGGAGCCAGCGCCCAGAAGAAACCCCCTACTGTTTCTCCTGATGCTACCCGTGGCTTCGTCAAGCACGCCAACCCTTCTCAGGGAGTTACCGAGGCACTACTCAAGCAGACACTTTCAACGTTCGGAACCATCACATTCGTTGAGATTGACAAGCGCAAAGGGTTCGCTTATGTTGACTTTGCCGAGCACGACGGTCTCGTAAAGGCCGTTACAGCAAGCCCCATTACCGTTGCACAGGGCACTGTTCAGGTTTTGGAACGTAAGGACAAAAAGCCTACCAATGCGAACTCGCCTGCGCCTGCGACCACACCAGCTGCTGGCTCTCCTGCACCAGAGAAGACGTCTGGCAGAGGTAGACGTGGGCGAGGTGGAGGCAACAAGGCAAAGGACTCCGGCGGCAATAACCAGGGCGCTACTGCTGCCACCGCCACCAACTCCAACCCAACAAACGGCGGCTGAGGGCAATAGATGTTTGCGGATTTTCCTTGGACACACTATTCTAGTGCGCAGCCTGATATTCCGACTGCGCCGCTGTCCCAGCGTTAGCCCTGGCTGCTCTACAAGTCCAACTCATCACAGTTAAAGGACAAGACACAGGCATGAAGTGAAGGTCAGAATAGCGGCCATACTGGAGGCATGCAAGAACACGACCGAGCTATTGTGTCTATACCTTTACCTCGGGGGTGAACCCAAAAGCGAATATCTCCACCAGAAGCCCAATACAGCCGGTCTTCTGTAGACAACGGCTCCGGCCGACGAAGCGATTGAGGAAGCGGGGATGAATGTGATTACTGAGAAGAGATATGATTTTGCCAGCATTGCTAGGGTTAGAATCGAAACACTACGATAGAAACTTGCCGTGTTCATCTGCCGAGTGAGCGTTTGTGTTTGCTTGACAGATCCAATAACAGAAAAGAAGAGGAGACAGCCAGGAAATCTAAAAGAAACCACTTGTTGACCTTCTGAACTCGCCTGTTTCAAATTGAATGTTGGGTGTAGCCAGTTGGCCAAGTATGAATAGTACACGTATGCATGCTATGACTCTCGAAACAAGTGTCCAGTACAGAGACTAAGCTATGACTCACTGAGGGAGAAGAGGCTACATACATATTTCGACACTTCAAAAACAAGGGGATTGACAAGCATAGTAACATAATATTCGTATCAAAAAAAAAATCTATCGCTGCTAATACTAATGGCTATCCTAACATTGGGGGTATCGTTCCTACACAGGCTGTTGGACCTGTATCCTGTAGTAAACGCGTTACATATCTATCTGCAAAACAAAAGTGTGTATCGTAACAAGAGAAAAGAAACAAGAGAAGAGAAGAGAAGAGAAGATAAAATAACAGTGAAAAGAAATCCAATCCCTTTGAAGGCAACACCTTTTTGAAATCCAAACAACACTGTACTTTTTGGTATCCAAAACAAAAACAATAACAGAAACAGAAACAGAAACAGAAACAAAAAAAACAAAAAACCAAGATTGCGCCGTTCCTATAACCCTTCAAGCCTAAATCTTGGCTATGTCGCTGAAATCGCTCCCATAAAAACCATGACAACGTACAACAACACTGCTAGAACAAATCCAACTGCAACCGCTTCGCTTTGAGCCAAAACCTTCTTGGCATGTGCTTTTGCGTCTGTAAACCACAACGTCTCTCCCACGCTCCGGCGAGCGGCTCTGAGCCCAGGCAAACCGTCCATGCTCAGCACATTGGTTTCCTTGTGATAGTCCAACAACGTATTATTTTCAACTCGCTTTCCCACCCACATATCCATGGTGGGCCGCGCCTCAAACACAGCCAGCTCATTGACTTCACCATCCACACCCTCTTGAAGGACTTGATCGAGAGATAGGTCCTTTGAGGTCTCGTCGGGTGCGTAAATACCCCTCTTCACCCGGGGAACACCAAAGCCGCAGCTTGTCTGGGCTTCAAACACATCCGCCACAATGACGGCCCTGGCACCGTCGAATGTTGATCGTTTTCCCTTGGAGATGCGTCGGACCAAATCGGGGAAGGCTGGGTCATCCCATTCAACAATCTTGGACCGACAGAAGAAACGAACAATTCGAGGTGAGGGGCCGAAACTCATAAACATTAAACACAGGCGACCGTTATCATATGAATGGGCAATAGTCTCACACCCAGAACCAGTGCGGTCGATGTACGCACATTGGTTGGGGCTCAGGATGGCGAAGTGCGAGTCTGTAAGACCCTTGGGAGAGACGTTGATATGAGAGCCATGGGTAGGAGCTGAGCCTGTGAAGAAGACAGGCTGTTGCTGTACCCAGGCGGCCAGGTCCTCGGAAATGGAAGGGTAGAGCTTCATGGCGGTGATGTAAACGTATGATATGAAAAGCAGAGATCCCGATCAACTCGATTGGGGTCTGTGTATAGCTGCAAAAACCAACAGAGAAAAAACAATGCAAGTCTGGGTTGGAATGCTGCGGGTGAGATTGATAACCTGGTGGGGTTTTATACATCTCGGCCAGTGACGGCGAACCGACCCATGCGGGGGAATGGTGATAGACTAGGCCCAGATGCGAAGTCTCACCGTTCAGATTGAGTCATAATAGAAGGTGGCCTGGCCCAATTCGATCATCGGGAACAATTGGTAGATATACAAGGTGGAGCTTCATGCAAAGCCCTACCTACTGGAATCTCACTCCTCGAGGGGGTGTCTCAAGGAGGGAGTGTGCGCATGTGAACCACAACAAGGTTCTCATGAGCATCTTGTTTTGATCTGTGCCCCGTTCTTCTGAGTAGCGCTCAGGACGGCAGATCAAGCAAGACGAACCGATAATTAGTTGGGGATGGGGTAGGGATGGTAAGAACCATCCTCATACCGCTCATCATCGTATGCGCTGCTGTCACTGCTGAAGTGACCATTGACAATGCTGGTCGTGCGAGGGACATTGGAGTACGCCGCGCTAGACACAACACTGGCAGCCTTGCGTCCTAATGTCATTTGACCGTAAGCGTCAAGGTCGCTGGGGGGAGCTTCATAGCGAGGAGACCAACCTCCGGGACCCCATGGCTCGATGAAGCTGGTCTGACGAGGTGCCGCGGAGGGTCGCTCATCAAACCGCTTCGACAAGCGTTCCTTGGCCTCAAATCTGTCCTTGTCCTTGGGCTTTTCGCTGCGCTGACGACCTCGGTCGTCGCGGTCGTGGGTACGACGTTCGCGATCCTCACGATGGCGTCGCTCACGAGGTTGCTCTTCGCGAGGGTTCTCTTCACGTTCAGACTGGTGGCGATCCTCCTGTTCACGGTGGCGGTCCTCACGGGGCTCTCGCTTGGTTACAGACTTGGTGGAAACCTTGCTGGAAGCTTTGCTTGAGGCCTTGCTAGAAGGACGAGAAGGGTTCTTGCGAGCCTCGGGGAGAGGGGCAGGAAGGGGGCTCGGCATGGGGCTCGTCATGGGGCTTGTCAGGGCAGACGAGGTAACCTGGCTACTCACAGCGTTGTGGCGCATGGTGAGGTTCTCATGCTTGGCCTGGAGGCCGATGAAGCGCTGCTCGAGGTCGTGATGCTCGAACTTGACACGCTCATTGTCCTTTTCAAGGGTTTCCTTTACCTCTTTGAGCTCGTCGCACTCGGTGTTGAGGCGGCGCTTGTCACCCTTGAGTTCCTCGAAGTCGTTGTTGAGGCGACGGTTGTCTTCTCGGAGGACATCAGCCTCGGATCGGGCACCCTCAACTTGGGCCTTGAGTTCACGGCATGAGATGGTGGACTCGTTGAGCTTGCGAGTGGTTTCCTCGAGTGACGTCTTGGACTCGTTCAACTTGCGAGTAAGCTGCTCGATGGTGGCCTTGAGCTTATCGTTCTGAGCGCTGAGTTTATCGTTTTCGGCATTGGCCTTGTTAAGTTCTGTGTTTGCCTTTTGGAGATCGTCGCGGAGCTCGGATTCCATATCGAATTGATATTCGTAATCATGGTCTTGAACTATTGAAGGTAGTTTCACGTTAGTCGAAGGGAACAAATGAAGCAAGTGGCAGCCATTGAACGTACCAGTCAAGGCCCTTGACTTATTATTAGAGGAGGAGGATGAAGAGGTAGTGCTTCTAACCGAGGACGAGCTCCTGACAGAGGAGCTGCTCCTCTTGGTAGGGCTAGCAGAGGTGCGCTGGTGCAAAGGCATGGCGTCGGTTTGTATTGTTTACGATCGCCTACACAACAAAAAGAGAAAATAGAGAGGAGGAGAAGAACGACGCCGACGTCGTCTCGATGTTGTGATTCTATGCGATTTTTCGATGTTAACTCCGTTTCGCTGCGGTGCAGCTCTGCCCAACGACCAGCGGTGTAAATGGTCTGGCAGGCGGATAGAAGAGCGCGGGCGACTTGGGCGGAGAGCACTCTACTGTAGGGGCTGTAACGGGAGCGGTAGCGGAAGGTTTGGGGCCACAAAGGCAAAAAAGTGACGTCGGTTTAGAAAGTTGACGGTGAGTTTTGTTTTAAACTCAAGTTAGACAGTTGTTAACAACAACTATTGCTTTACCAAAAAAAGTAAAACAGGACGATAGGATTTCTTTCTGTAATATAATACAGAACAGAACAGAAGCAGAGTACGATAGGATAATCGAGTATAAAAGGTCGAAATACACCTGTGTGTGGTGAGAAGGGAGATAGGTTTGGGTGCAGGCAGACGAGGGAAAAAAGTAGAATATTCGGGTTGATATGGGTTTTGCCAAACTCGGGTGTGGGAGGGAAAATTAAGAAAAGAAAGTCCTGCCTACACTCCAGCCCATGTCTGAGGCGTCTGGAATGGGGGGTGGGCGATGGGAGGGGGGCGCAATAATGGGCCTAAAACAAAGCAAGGCAGGTAAAAGTCCTATTAAGCAGGGGATAGATATGGAGGGAAATTGAGTTGAACGAGGTGTTCCTTCCGAAAGACACATGCTTTGCGATAGGAAATATGCCTTGTGCCTGCTCTGAGGCTGTACTCTGATCTGTAC